>MJMS01000004.1:441654-510603 GCA_002018275.1 Huntiella bhutanensis | reverse complement strand
AAGTTCGGCTACAAGGGACTCTAATAAACAAACATCAATCAATCAATCAAAGTTGGAGGGGGGGAAAGGACAGACGTTTACTCGCGGGGATGGAAGGAAGGAATTAATTAAGGGAAGGGGGAAAGAAGAAAGGTGACCTTTTGGCGAAGGTAGGAAGGAAGCAGGAACGAAGAAGGGACAGACGTGGAAGATTGCACATAGGTTTTTGGGTGGGACTTTTTTTTATTTTGTGAATTTTTGGTTGTGTTTGTTGGTTAGTATTGTTTGACGACGAGGAGGCTTTATCCTGTGATTTCCTGGGGTATCTCTCTGTTGTTATTGTTGAAAAAAAAAAAGGTCTGAGAGAAGCTTTAGGAGAAAGTCTGGGAGAAACAATAAGGATACATAGAAGGTCTGGGTGTTTTGACGTGAATTAATTTTCCCTTTTCTTTTTTTTCTTTTTGTTTTTCTTGTGTCTTTAAAGCGTGGTTAAGTGCTTTATTCGTTTGGTTTCTTTTTTGGGCCGTTTTTTTTTTTCCCTTTGAATTTCTTGTTCTTGGTGTACTTTTGTGGTTTGGTTTGGCTTGTCGGAGACGGATAATAGCGGGTTCATTTCCACCTTGTGAGGCCTTTGCCGAGTGCCGAGTGTCATTGTCTGGCAAACACATTGTCAGTCTATTTGATCTGTCAAGTATATACATACACCAACATAGATCCACCCGATTCATCTTCACGACTCATCACCGGAAATCGTCGAATGCCGAAAATCCATTAGAAGCAGCTGAATCACACCGTTGCAACGACTCCACTTGTTCTGTCCCTTCCGCCCTACCTTAATCCCCGCAGGAATCCCTGATATCGCTCCTCCTTTTGCAGTCCGCCTCGCCTCTCGATTTGCTGTCTGTCCGCCCGTTTGGTCTTCCTTCCTTCCTCGCCAAATGACTTCAAGACCATTCACAACTTCCTCGTCTCCTCCGCGCTCCCGGAGATCATCCGCTGCCTTCGCTACTGAAGTCTTCGCCGCAGAAGTCATGACCCCTCCCGACCCGCCCGATCATCTCAACCATACACTCTACCACTCCGCCTCTCACATCCCTTACGAAGTAGCCCCATGGCAAATCTACGCTCCTCAAAATACTACCTCCGGTCACAGCCCCGCCACCTCCGGATTCGCCCCGCTTGCCTCCCGTAATAGTACAAGCCAAATCCCCGCCTTCCGTATCGACGATGACGACACCCTGGCTATCCGCCATGCGCGTGCCGGTAGTAGTGCTGGTGCCTTAGGTGAGGGTCTTTCGAACGCTGCATCGGCAAGTTCTAGTCGTCGACCAAGTGATGATGCCCCGCTCTTGGCGCGTGATGGAGACGCCCTTTATGATGCGCCCGATGGCGACCTGGTGTCGCGGGGTAGTGCGAGTTCAAATGGGGGAGGCCCTGGAGGCATGGTTGGCGGTAGAGCCACAGCGGCGGGGTTGACGTTTGATGAGTTGGTGGATCGACTTTTGGCTTTTCGAATGACCAAGGCAGAGTTCAACTTTGCAGAGGTCTTTTTATGCTTATATCGCAAGTTTGCGCCGCCGGCGAAACTGTTTCAGGCGATTTTGAGCCGGCTGGACCGGGTGAGAGATGACCGGAGTCAGCATTATTTGTCCAAAACTACGGTGCAGTTGCGCTATATCGAGGTTGTTGTACGATGGGTTTCTTTGTACCCTGGGGACTTTGCCCGACCGGGTACGCGCAAGAGTTTACGAGACTTTGTTAAGAATCTTTCTACGGAACCGATATTTGCTGTGGCTGCTCAGCAAATGCAGACTTGTCTTGCGGCTAGTGTGGTGGAAGACGACGATACTGGATGGGAAAGATGCGACGAGGCAGCCGAGGATGGTGATGGTACTGCTAACACGAGTCTAGCTAGTGCCGGCTCAGACATGTTTTCTGGTATTGGAACTCTTCGACTTGATGAGGATAATAACATCCCCTCGCATGGTCTTGACCTTGAGATTCACGATCCCGCATCTTTAATAGCCGGTTCCGGAATCCAATGCTACTACAACTCGTTTGAAGAGTACGAACGTCAAGCATCCAGTATTGTCCCCTCTGCACAGCTCCCAATGGACAAGACGCGATACCACCAGTTCATGCAAATCCCCAACGAGGATATTGTCGACGAGCTTACGCGGATGGATTGGGTCATGTTCTGCAGTATTCGCATCCGCGACTTTGTTCGTCATGTGTCTGCGTCAAAGGAGGCAAAGGCCCGGTCTAAGAGCTTGCAGAATGTCCAGCGCATGATTTCCCATTTCAACCATGTTGCACGGTGGGTGTCGAATATGACGTTGCTTCGCGACAAGCCGAAACATCGTGCGCAGATTCTCGACAAGTTTATTGATATTGCGCATAAGTTAAGAGCGAGAAATAACTATAACGGGTTGGCTGCCGTTTTGGCGGGGTTGAACTCGACCTCGGTACATCGTCTTGCGCAAACAAAGGCTTTGTTAACGACAGAGGCATTAAAGCAGTTGGCCATGTTGACACTTCTCATGGCTACGCAAAAGTCCCATTTTGCTTATAGATTAGCATGGGAAAACTCGTCACTCCCACGAATCCCATTCATCCCGCTTCATCTCCGCGATCTTGTATCAGCCGAAGAAGGAAACCCCACCTTTGTCCCTGAAGATGGTAGTCCCGTTGACCCAGCTTATCCCGTGAGCGAGGACTTTATCAACTGGGGCAAGTTTGATATCTTGGGAGACATATTACTCCCGATCATGCGCAGCCAGGGAACTGAGTATGCAGTGTTGCGGAGGAGTGATACGGCTCATGAGTTGATTCTGGATTGTCGTATGCCAACGGATGAAGATGAGATATATGCGCGCAGCTTGGAGGTGGAAAGTGCCGTTGGCGGCCAGACGGGAATGGTGGGGAAGAAGTTTCCTTGGTTTGCTAAGTGAGGGGATTTGTCTGTCTGACAGATCAGATGATGGTTTTCTGGGTTTGGCTTGGGATTGGGTATAGACGGTTTTGTAGCATTTACTTTTTTTTGGTTTCTTTTGAATATACTGTACCATAGACCTTTTCAATTCATTTTCATATATCTCAAATTCACTTCTCTTTATAACATAACGTCATATCTCACTAACCAGCTGACTAACAACCCTAAAACAAATCTGTGTGCGTCACAACCCTCCATCCATTCCTCTCCGGGCAAAAACCAAGCCAAATCCACCACACCCCGCCCACCGCAATTCGCACCGCGCGCCCTCATCAAACGGCCAAAAGCTCACCACATACCCACCTTACCACAAAAAAACCGACAGCAAAAAAAAAAAAGGCATTATGGACCCGACTAATGGTCCTCTTAACGGCCCCCCGCCACCGCTAGGCCCCGCGCATGAGGGGGCTGTTCCGCAGTTACCACCGCAGATGTTCACTACAGCTGCGCAGCTGTTGGATTTGACGGATAGTGTGTTGGGATGATTGGATTGGTTTGGATGAGAATGGAGTACTGACGCAGCGTAGAGAAACTGGTTGTTGTCCTTCGTGATGGCCGGAAGTTATTCGGGATTTTGCGGTCGTGGGATCAATTTGGTGATTATTTCCTTTCCTTTCCTTTCCCGTGGTCACTTCATCAATAACTAACATAAACCAAGCCAACCTGGTCCTCCAAAGCACCACCGAACGCCTCTTTCTCCCGCAGGTATCCGGCGACACGCACGGCATCTACACGGATATCCCGCGAGGAACATTCCTAGTGCGTGGTGAGAATGTCCTGTTGCTGGGAGAGTTGGATATCGATGCGCTGGATGAATCGGCTGATGGGATGATTTCGGCGGCGCCGGAGCCTAGAGGGTGGAGACGGGCTTCGTATGAGGAGGTTGAAGAGGGTAGAAAGACTTTGGAGGCGGAGGAGAAGAGGAGGAATGGGAAGAGAGAGGGATTGTTGAAACGGGAGGGCTTTGAGGGTGATTTGGCTGCTGAGGGGTGATTTTTGCTTTTTGTTTGGAATGGATCGGGTGGTTGGCAGAATATTGTGAAATGCCTCCATCACCGAGATGGTTGATATCGTCTTTGGGATCATAAATACAACTTTACTTCAACAATATATGGAGAACAAATACTGGAAAATCCCCCGTGGGATATAACGTCTATTTCTTTTTGTCTATACCAACCCATCATGGGTCATTCAAAACCCTCACCAAATAAAAAAAATAATAGTAATACAACAAGGACACGAAGAGAAAAGTAACCAAAAAAAAAAGAGAAACACAGATTCCACCAGACACATCTCTTCATGACGGACACAACACATGGGGAACGGTCACATCCACATCAATCTTAAAGCAACAAAACGGACAAAAAGAAAGCATCCAATACAACTCGCTCGTCACCCACACCGTCACGGCGATAGAGTTTCTCTACTATAAAGCAAGAGAGACTACTCCGCAGCTACCGATATAAAGTAAACTTCTTAGTATCAGCATCTAGTCTTCCGGCAATGTATGTTTATGCTCGAATGTATGATACCCTCTCCTGTAAGCCTCATGGCTGACTGATATAGACTTGTATTGTGCATGTCCCCGCCAATCAACAAACATATCAAGTAAATGTTCCGTGGCCAGCAAAAAAAAACGTGGCCCAAGTCCACGAAAAATGCCAAGCGGCGAGATAATATCGCAGGTGATATATACCTGCCAGTAAATCTCGCTCCCAACATTACGCCGTGCCAATAAATAAGATGAAAAACAATCGCAAACGAAGTCCAAGAAAGAAGAAACAGAAGAAAGAAAAAAGAAAAGGAAAAGGAAAAGGAAAAGGAAAAAAGTGACAAAAGAGAACAAAACCAAAGGAACGGAACCGACATGTCCTCTGCCGCCCCCTCCATCAAAAAGAAAAAAAAAACGCTTTTTACCCGGCATATTGGCAAGGCCTTCGGGGATGGGGGGCTCCATTCTATCGGTGGACACTTGATCTAGTAAGCGCCTCTTGAAGTTCCGGCCGACCGTCCATGGCAGAAAAAGCGTCAGCATACGTCATCCATGCGCGCTCCCGCTTATCCGCCTCGGGCCAAACAGTCTCTTCCCGGAGCACCGTAGCCTCATAAAACCGGTACAGAGATTTCTGCTTCGTCTTAGAAGACTCCTTGGGGACACGTGTCTCGGTGATGTTGCCCAAGTCGTAGTCGATACGGACTACGATACCCGCCTCTTCCCAAGCCTCACGTTCGGCCGCCTGGGCACACTCTTCGTCTGACTCCCAACCACCCTTAGGAAGGACCCAGGTTTTCCGCCGAGTTGACTGGATCAACAAGACATATTGACGGTCTTCCGACAACGGAACCACGCCGGCAACCAATCTCTCTCCCTTTTCGCTGTAGCCTGTAAATCCGAGTTAGCATTCATGTCTCCACTATCAGTCGGAAACGCCCGATGCAGGACCAGGGCCATGAGCCAGGGTAAAAGGGGAAGGAGGGGTATGCAGCGAAGTCGAACGTTGCACTTGCAAGCCTTGAAAATCCCCAGAAATGTCGAGCCCTTTGGAAGAAACTGGCAAAAGGAATCAAAGGGGCTGGCATGGTAGAGAACCAAGTGGCTTGTCGCTTTGCATCAAGACCAACAGGCAAGCGTCGTGATATCAGCGCCAATATAGAGTCACAATGTCTGTCGTAAATGCTCAGGACATGCATGGAGGTGTAAGCGACTAGACACCACCAAACAAGGCCTTTGCTCTAATTGCCTAGTAAGGGCAAATGAAACAAAGAGAACCAGGGCGATAATGGACTCTGATAGTTTCAAACCATAGATGACGTGGTGACTTTGATATGGCGGCATGCGAAGCGGCAATAGACGAGCCGGGCCTTCAGGAACACTGCTGATGGACAGACGAAAGTGAAAGGTGACCAAGAATAAACTTACGTTGGTTGGTGCGGCCAACCCGCGACTCCATGGACCGGCCAGTGGCTGGCGCAATAGTATCGGCTGAAGTCATGATTTCCGGAAGATAGAAAGTCTCGCAAAGAACAATGGAGACGATCAGAAAAAAAGTAGCAGTAGCACCTTTATTCTTGGTGCGCCGTTACTTGTAATATAAGCAGCAGGAATGCGTCAATCAAGGCGGGTCGGAAAAAGGATGTCGAGAATGGAGGATACAACGGGAGTCGGTGGCTGACAAGTGACGAAAGGGGACAGTAAGAAAGAGATTCCTGGGGGGGGGGGACTCCGGCTGGCTGGCTGGTCTTGCGGAAGAAGACAGACGGAGGTCTTGTAGCAAGGCTTCAAGACGACAAATCTGCCAATCTGTCAAGACCCGAGACTGAGCAGAGTCGGGGATTGCTGTTCACGGCGAGCGCAATGAAGAATCGAGAAAACAAGGTGCGGAGCGACGTTGACTAGCACAGTAATTTTCGTTGGCCATGTACCCTTTGGATTTGGCTATGGTCGTGTGCTGTTTTGGCTGATAGGCGCTGGTTGTAGTGGAGCGGTCCAGGTGCCTGTAGTGGAGCGCTTCCAAACGACTGTGTGTAGTGGGGCAGATGAAAGAGAATAAATGGTAGAAGCTGGTGGTAGCAGGTGTAGACTGGGTTTATAGGCCGACGACTTTGGTCACACTGGGCGTAAAAGAGTCAGTGATTAGGATTCCATTCGAGAATAATGGAGGGGAGAGCGCAATGCAGAACTGGCAACCCACATTAAGCTGTGATTTCGTCTTTACAATCGGGTGATTTGCGATGAGAACAAAGTTAGATTGGCGAGTAGATTGATGGATGACGTGAAGAAAAGAAAAAAGGAGGACAATAGAATTTGGATTGTTTAGAAGAAAAAGGGTGTAGCCTGACGAAGAAACCTAGAAGACCAGCAACCAGGAAAGCAGGACAGACACCAGGAAACCGCTTGCGTCAAGACTAAAAAAACAAAAACAAAAAAAGAAACTTGGTTGATGAAGAGACGGGTTGTGTTTTAGGATCGTGTGGCGGAAAGGAAACACACGTAGGTAATGAGTAGAAAATGAATGGTTTAATGACAACCGGCAAAAATAATCAAGGAAGACAAGATAGACTTAGGTTCACATCTTATGGTTGGAGTTGGAAGACAGGCCGTTCAAAGAAAAGTAACTAGCTGTTTTGGATTGTGATTATTGGAGGCGGCTGAATTGGTGGTGTGCTTTTAAATCACATTTGAGGATTGGACTGACGGTAGTTGTTTCTTGTTCATCGTTTTTTTGGGAGGTTGAATTTTATTTAGAGTTTACATGGTTCATTGATGTAGTTTTGTAGTTACCAGTGAACATTATGTTTGTCAGCAAAAGGCACCATCATCTAGAGATGACGCAACTTTCAACACTTCTAAGATGTGATTAATATCACAACATCCTTATCGATATTGCCCAGACCAAGCACCCGTCAAGCGTCATAACTTGTTGAGAATGGGCAAACTACTTTGCGGGGAGCACCAGCGGGGATATGAAAAAAAGTCCGCTAACACCAGATACAAAGGATTCTCAACTTTTCCAATACTAGATACAACCGGCAGCTAGTAACATCATTCGACCTCTTTCCTTGCATAGACTAGTTGCCGTGCCTATATAGAAATTCCAGTCAAAGGAAGCCCCAGGCCACGACCGGCAGGTGTCCCTCCTAGATCGGGAGGAATCGCTAGACATCTAATTATCAGGGTCTCGTATATAATTTCGCCCATTAGTATTTGTCCGGGTTTTTGGGCGCAGATGGTCTATGTTAACCAGCGAATGCGACTTAATAAGGCCATATGGACCCGTTTTGGGCGACAAACAAGTGCCCTTTTCGGGGAGGTGGATGGGAGCACGTGTCTCTCGGCTTATGCGGGCTGGTGGTGGAAATGCCGCGGAATGGACTCGCCTGTTTGGTGAACTGGGTATAGGGAAATTCCTGGAGAATTCCTGCTCGCTAAATGAGTCGTTCTCGGGATTTGAAAAAAGGATGGAAGGACGTACTGTCGTGTGCGTTGGTGCCGGGAGAAATAGACCTGTGTTGGCGGGAGTTACCAACCATGAACATCATCGTAGTGGTCGACAAAGGTACAAAAGATGCCCATTACGCACGCTGGAATTGGTTTGGTTCACCTTGGTGGTTCACACCAGTGGCCAACTCACATGTCTCCACCACTATATCCGGCCACTTGTATAACCCTCAGCCTCTTTGTTTTCTCGCTTTGGGGGCCGCGGATTGGCTGTCATTACACAATGAATACTGAAATGTACACTTCCAGCTGGCGCGCGTGCATGAAGCTTGCATATACAGGTAATTTTGGTAGCACGACTGTCTGCCAACTAGAATCGTCGCTGCGGGCACGTTATCCATCGTGGATACAAAAGGTGGGGTGTTTTGTGGTCATTGCCAAGGGTTGACAGTCTAGGGTTATGTTTTGGATGCACGACATGATTGCAGAATGGCCCTCATCATCGGACGTTGACGTTGACAGCTGAGAATTTGTCAGTGGATGCGTAATAGAAAAGGGGACGATTTTGGTTTGTCAGGTTGTATTAACGGGCCGAGGTGTTGGCATGATGTTTTGCACGTGACTTTAAATAATTGACGACCAACCTCCTGTATACTTTGTTGCCCCTCATTATTCCGGCACATGTGTAACAATGCCTAATGACAGGGCAAAATTCAGGGACGACAAAGGACTTCCAAATCAGGTGCAGGAAGGACATGTAGTTGAGAGACCCTAACTACGGAGATTATATGTATCTCCGGATATTCCAATGATATCTGACCGTATCAAGTTGGAAGACGTAGAATCTACATGCGTCATCCCTAGCATATCTTGCACTTTAATTTTGTTATGGCTTTTATCCTTGGAAAGTTCCTAAATCATTCAATTCAACCTTAGGTGTATCGTTGTAGACACTGACCCTAATCTCTGCTTTCCGTTTATGGTCAAATGTTACATGTGTACCTAAATGTAGCCTTGCATGATCTTGTTGAGCCTTATTGAAGATGCTCCAAGTGATGTCATTTGGCGTTGACTGTTTTTGGTACTTTACTTTCTGAGATTCTGATTTACCATTATTTGGGTTTCTTGGCCAGGTAAAAAGGATCGTTTGTTTTATGACGTCTTTAAAAAACCGGCTTTCTTCCTATTTGTTTCCACCAACCATTTAAATACACCAAGGAATCGTTGGTATATAGAAACCTTGGCCATCTCATTTGCGGTCCTAGTTTGAGATTCTCATTCTGTAGAATCAAACATAACACCTGCCCTTCTATTTCGGTCCGTTAGTGGTCCCGTGTTTGCCCCGCACTCGAGTCCGTGTTTTACCACGATCGAATCGGACCAATCACGGCCGTGCCCATCATGTCCGATTACGATCGTGACGATTCGTGTTCCTCGGATTCTACCTCGCCATACCAGGAGACGCCCTCCATGGAAGTCAACCATGTGGCCATGATTGGTAAGTTTACAGCGAATTGTGTCAGGCTACTTCGTCTTTTAAGTGTCTCTGGTCTGGAGACTAGATGGTTACACTAAAAGGATGGTTGGTTCGGTCGCATCCGCTAGGAGATGGTATGAGATCGGGGCTAATTTGGATATAGGTTACACTTCTGCAGCTGTCTGTGGATACTGTAAGGCTAAGCATCAAAGTAAGGAATTTGAAATTGGTTGAGTTGACTCATGGGAAGATGTTGACTGACTGTCCGGGATAGATTTTAGCTACTATGCTCAAACTACCAGTATCAGCGCCGAATTTTACCAGACACTGGCAGATATGTCGTGGAGAAGATCGGGATCTGTACTGTATAGACCTGACCCACGTTTATCATGCTGTCCACATTACACTATTCGGTTAGATTCATTACAGTATAAGCCCTCACGTAACCAACGACAGGCTATGAATACCTTTAACAGGTATATTCTGGGCAAAGAGTACATTAAAATGGCCGCAAGACTGTACCCACTAAGTCGAGCTGAGGCAAAGCATAGGGACAACCACTTTGATTTCCCTAGCCGTATACATGAGGCAGAATATTGTAACCGAAAAGGCGATCTTGAGCCAGAACATAAACTTGAGATTACGCTAGAAAATGATGACTTCACGGAGGAAAAGTATCTGCTATATCTATCATATCAGATGGAAGTTCATAGAAGTACAGGCGCGCCACCAACTCGGGATAGTTTTCAAAAGTTTCTTTGCTTTTCCCCCATACGGCGTGGGAAGTACGAAGACGAAGAAGGAACCGAACGAGACGTTGGAACCTTCCACCAATGTTACAGAATCGACGGGAAACTGGTGGCGGTTGGGGTCCTAGATTTGATGGCTAGCTGTGTTAGTTCGGTGTACTTTTTCTACGACAGATCTATTACCAAGTTCTCTCCGGGCAAGTTATCTGCCATGATGGAGATTTCTTTTGCACGTCAGAGAGGGTATCGTTGGTGGTATGCGGGGTACTTTATTGACTCGAACGCTAAAATGCAGTATAAGATGGACTTCCAACCGCAGTTTATCTTGGATGTGGAGGAGGGGTCATCTCGGTACATTAAGGTGGATGAGAAGGTTCGACAGATCTTGAAAAGCCCGTATCGGCCTATTCTCAAGGCTTACAGGTGTTTAGCATCTGGAGACACGGCGGGATATGAAGCCCTTCAAGACCCTATTTCTCGGATGATGAGGATGCAAAGGATCAAGATGGTTGGATGGGAAGGAGACGCACATTTTACGATACCGCTATTCGAAACGGACATGCCGGGGATTCCATCAATCCAGAGTATTAAGAATATGGATATGGATGACGTCATGTTGTGCCTCAAGTCTACAGGCAAGTTGTATAGAATGGCGGATATGGTAGGTTGGGAGAATCAGGTTGTGAGATCGAGACATGGAGGGTTAAAGACTCAGGTTGCAGAATTGGTGGTTGCTTTGGGTGGAATGGAGATTCTGGAGAGATATGGAGTTGCAGTGGAGAAATTACATTGAGGAGTGTGTTTGAATTAGTGATGGAAGTTATGGACGACTTGCATGATATTACCACGGTGGACTTCCATGATAGCCTGATCTATGAACAGTCTTGGACCGTTTACTAGACCCTATTGAACTCCTTGAAGACTCATGGTCATATCCGCTGGGGTCGAACCCATAGTGATATCTTCTGGTATCAAACTCATCCATGTCATCATATTCTTGGTCAATAGACACCTCTTCGAATGAAGAAGTTATGCCTGTGATGCTGACCTTTCGTTTCCCTGCGGTTTTAGTCGAGGTAAGAAGAGTTATCTCTTCGGAACTTAGCTGGTCTAGCTGGATAGTCGGGAAGTCAATGGTGACATTTGGTGATCCTGTTGGTTGAAAATCTAACGCAGGGATGGTAATAGGTAAACCAGAGGCAGTGGAAAGTCTGGTATAAGGGGGTTCAAAAGGTGTCGGATCTGGAACTGGTGGCTGTAGAGGGATAAGCGGGACTGATGATGGGACGGGAAAAGGAAAGGACGGTTCGGATGGAAAGAGAATTAGATGACGGGGTTGTACGGAGGTAGGATTTCTAAGGAGGGTTGTTTGCCTAGTGTTTGTTAGGAAGGTATCGGGCTTGTTGGGAATTTCGCAGGCGGAGATTATTTGAAAGGGAGGGAGAGATGAGTTTTTATAGGTGTGAAGCTGGAAATGTTAGTTTGGGAGGTTCCTTGAGATAGAGTCACGTACATACCTCGGTTTCACAGGACCGTGAGAATTTAGTACTTAGATGGATGGATTCACCGTGGACCTCGTCATGGCGGAGGTTATCGATGTCAAGCCCATTTCTCAATATAGAGTGCCAATCATCTAGCTGTGTGGTATAGAATCTCCATAGTGTCGGACAAGTCTCTTCCGGAAGAGAAGCTTGGAATTTATCCTCTTGTCCGGGGTTACTCTGCAAGAGTAAAAATTGCAAAGAGTCACAGCCCACCTGTAGATTCCGGCTATCAAACGGGTGTAACGGGATAATCTTCCGACGACAGGAAATGACGATCCACCGGAATAGGGTGATGAAGTCGGGGCCGTTTAGAGGGTACTTTTCTAGTGACGTGTCTGGGTTCTGGGTGAGCCAGGTTGAGAGAGTGGGGATTGAGGGGGCTAGAGATAAGATATTTCGGAGGATGAAGGTGCGTTCGAGGGTGTTTACCATGGACCAGTTGAGAATCGGGATTATCCCGAGTTGTTCGGTTGTGGAATGTGGGAGCGTCGGGTGGGGGAATGGTGAGTTGAGAGGGGTGATTCCGGTTATTGAGATTGTGGATTCATCGACGGCCGTGACTCGTATTAGAAAGCCTGTGGTGGGGATGTCTTGGGAGTCACGGAGGATAGTACAGTACATTCCGGGGATAAAGCCGGGGTTTCTCCCCGTTGGGAAAAGGAAAGTGTCGCTGACGGATGTTGTCGTGACGGGGTGGAATGTATATGGTACTGGTGGAGTGCCTTGTAAGAGACCCTTATTTGCGAAGTTGAATTTGTTAATTTGTTCGCGGAGGAGGTCATTAGAAAGGGCGGCACTGTATAGAACGATGAGGAGGTCCACTACGAGGGGGTGTTGTCGGATCATTGATTCGAGGGAGTTCGTTAGGTTGTGGGCTAGTGAAGTAGAGAAACAGGTGGGAGTGGAACACTATTGATGTTAGATTTGAAGAGATACAGTAGTTCGGGACTTACGATTGTTGGGTAGATGGTATGACTAGATGATATAGGCGATAAACACGAGAGACACCAGCGAGGACAGTTAGAGAGGTAGCCTATGAGTAGGTCCATTGCGGTTATAATGTGGTCGCCGGGGATGCTGCTGAATGTATGCGGGGAATCTGGAATTGTGAACAGTGGGTCTGTAGCCTCGGCAGTTTGCACAGTTTGTAAATGTATCTGGTAAAAGTCCCTTGGTCGGGCTAGAGAAGATATATATAGCCGGAGGGCAGCAGACAAAGTCAGCTTGTGATTCCTTTGGTAGGCTAGAATTGTAGGTAGCTCTTGAAGAATCTTTAGAACTGGGAAGCATAGAGGATGGGGAGACAGTTGAGATAGTGTGTTGATCTGGTATTTGTGTGGCCTGGTGAACCGCGGTCTGTAGGTTTTACAAGTTCCCACTTCGTAGGTGATATCATCGTATTCTGAAGTATCCATTCGTATAAAGGATAGGTTAGTATAAAGGCGTTTATAGGAAACTAGTAGGACAAGATAATCCGTTGGAGAAACGTTCCATTCTTTTAGAAGCTCATTTGGTATGTTGAGATGCGAGTATTCAATCGACAAGGAGATTTTCCTGCGAATAGGGTCATGATGAAATCGGTAGCCACGGGCGTGGATGAGCTTGAAGAGAGATTTTAAGGGAGACATTGTTGTAGTTGGTTTATTAGTTGTTGGTTGTTGAATAATGAGGATGACATGACGGGGAGTTATATATAAAGTGTGATGTTCTAAGGTGAGGTTTCGTGGTTACCGTGTTCTATACCTTGGGGTGGCGTGGATCCGGGCTTTGTCTCGGGGTATCCTGTGATGATTGTGATGGGAACTAGCATGTACAGCTTGGACATGTCTTATAGGATGAAAACCTCTGAGCACCCATAAGAAACCCATATTTTGACATCAAGTCCGTGCTACTTATACACATCTCACACAACTTAACAGGGTTACACAATTATTTGAGACCAACCAGACAAGATACTAGAAAACTCATCAAATTCAACAATCTATCATCTCTGTCTCCTAACATTCAAAACAGCCTTCATACTTGCATCGGTCCATGTAACCTCAAATGAAATGCCACCCTCAATCAATCTATCCACCAAGTCTCCATCCATTGGTCGTTGACCTTTTTCCATCCACCTCATAACCTTATCATCTACATCTCGTTTCTTATACTTCCTCGGAAACTCTACAATCGTGGGGTCACCAACTCCTCTTCCAAACGGGACACTTGGGATTTTCACCGGCCCGTCTGGTCCTTCGATGTATTTATCACCCTTCCAGAGTGTCTGGGTATATGTTCCATGGAGGATAGGAAGAGATGGACTGCGTGGTTGGCGGAGAGTTAGTGGGGCGATTATAGGACTTGAGAGGGGCCGTCGGAAGGTTACGAGGTAGCGGGGTTGTATTGATGAGAGGTCTTTAACGACGCTTGTAGATGAGACATCGTAAGTGTAGTTTTCGGGGGAGTTGGCGACTTGACAGATTCCAAGGACGCCAAAACGACCAAATTCGGACTTGGAGTAGCAGTAGTGCTGGGTGAGTTAGTTACCGAGTTATAGAACGTGGGAAAGTTACATACCTTATGCGTTGAAAAAAACTGGCTAGTCTCCCATCGGGAACTTAAATAGACACCATCTCCTTCCGCTCGACCATGGTCAATCTTATCATAGTTTAGCCCGCTATAAAGGATAGAATACCAGTTACTTAACCGCGAGCCATGACATTTCCATACAGTATCCCCTTTTGCTTCATCTACCTTTTGTCGAAAGGAAGTTTCTATTCCGGGACGCCCTTGCTCTATTGCAAACTGCATTCGGGCCCCTGGAATTTTTAATGTCCGGACGTCATCACGGGGGAGTTGTCGGAGGGTTACCGGACAGGAAACTATGACCCAGCGAAGTAAAGTGACTATGTCACACCCAATATTTGGGATACGGTGAAGTCTTGTGCCGGGGTGTTTGAGAAGGTGTGTGTATAGAGACTCGATTGAGGGGGCGCTTCGGAGGATGTGTTCTAGGATAGTGTATTTGATGGCTTTAGAGTATTTTTTGAATGTCCATGGGGGTGATATCATGGTTTTGAGTGATGTTAGTAGAATGGGTGTAGGCTCCTTCTTGGACTCGATGGATCCCATGTGTCGGTATTTTATTATGTTCCCGGTGATAGAGGTTATAACGCCGACTGACGATATGTGGGTTGCGTCATGCTTATTTTCCAAGTTAGGTGTGAAATCATGGATATGGATGAACATCCCCGGGAGGAACCGGCCTTTATCCTCCAATTTTATGATCTCAAATGAGGCACATGCGACCTGTCTATTCACCCAGGAGTGGTCCCATGTAGAGATGATTTTACTTGTTGGTGGGAAATATAACTCAAAGTCGATATGGTCAAGTGAGGCACCTAGGGATTGTTGGATGACGGCTGCGCTGAAAAGGGTTATTAGAAGGTCGACTACCGAGTCGTGCTTTGTAATCATCGTTTCGAGGCGTTTGTGGAATCTATAGCGGACAGCTGCGGCCATACAGGCGGGGGAGTCACACTAGATTGTTAGATTAACTAATGATAGTAGACAAATGTGGAGAACTTACTATTGCGGGTAGTACGGAGTGTTCATTGTGAAGAACCTTGGTACATCGTAGACACCAAAGGTGACAATTCTGTAGCCATATAACAAGCATTTGCATCGCCAATATAAAATGTCCACCTTCAATATCACACTTGGCAAGATCCAAAGACTCCGGTATCACCGCAATCTCCTCCACGTCTACCCCCGTCCCCGTTGGATCCTCCCCCGCCCTCTTTGCAAAAAACTCCACCATCGCCTGTACAAGTGTCTTCTCCCCCTCAATAGTGCCTCCCCAAATCCCCGGCAACCTATCTAATAACGCACACGCCGGATTCCACAAAACATGCGGTATCAGTTCTGCTGCGCCATCTACCAGTGGTTCATCGTGTAGTAATGTGTGGCTTGTAGTACAACTGCCAAGGGTGTAACGGGGCGGTTTGTTCCGGGGGTTTTTGGGACTGCTGAATATGAAGTCGAGCATGTCCATGGGGCGGGAACATTCAATTAGGAGAATGAGATAGTCTGTAGGGCGGACGTTCCATTCTTGAAGGATCGAGGGGGAGAGACGGAGAGATTCGTAGCGGATAGAGAGGGAATATGTGTTGTTTATAGGGTGGTGGTGGAATATGTACCCGTGGGTTTTGGCGACCTGTGCAATAGTAGTGATGGATTCCATGATGAGTGAGTTATATAGCTTTGTTCATCACACCATCTCAAGTCTAGCAGGTGGCACCTTGAATATCTTATATATAACCACCCCACGACCGGCCAAAGCGAATATAACCGCATTCTCAGTACTTCACCAGAACCATCCCGTTTGTTCGTCGCGGATCCCGCTCAATGGACAATGTGTACACCCACTCTGCAAAAGATTCATTCTAACTACAGCGTTGAGTTTCGGGTTCTTTACCTGGGATGTCCGTGACATGAAGTATGTCTCGCGGTATCGCCATGTGCAGGTTCCTGAACTTTTGTGACGATAATGAGACATTGAACTGTTTTTGTGGAAAGGTCACGCCGGAAGAATCCGATTCTTTGTGCTGTAGGATTATCATATACATACAGACAGGATATCTTCCAAAAAGTAAGAATTTTCATACCAGGGTGGCAATGACGTCATACCTGACGTCTACCAATTTGTCTTCGCAACCATTCCAAAAAAAAACACGATGATGAGCTACGTGAATTGAACAACCAAAAATACAGAGTTGTCCCTCTCACTGAAAGGGGACGGAGCCAAAAAGATGATCTGAGGCGGACTTGAACCGCCGACCTTTTGTGTCCAAGCAACTGAGTTACTGTTAGACAAACGTGATAACCAACTACACCATCAGACCTTGGTGAAAGACTGTTTGTTGTCACATGTGATATACCACGCGCAAATAAAAAAATTTTGTCGCTCATGCACAATTAGAAAAATATCGAGGCCCACTATGCTAGGAATTAGAGTTAGCTTTGAAAAGCCGCAAACCATTTGACAAACGTGTAGTAATGATTGCTAACTTGTCAACTAGACAAACACAAATGCCACGACTTCATGACATGATCTTTTCAAGTCGCCGGAATTGAGTAACAATTTCCGGCAACAACCTCACGGAAATCTTTGCTCATCCATACCCACCTAAAAACATGTAGCCCCACAGATTCTTCCAATCGCCGACCATCAAATCATCCATTATGCCAACAAAACTACCTCGTCTATAAGTTTTCCGGACCACCGTCGTATTCATGGATCATAACAATCATGTATTGTCTATTCTGGATGGTTCCTACCCGCATCGATTTTTTGCCGGTTCCAAGTTCCGGCAAGGAACTTGGATGGTTGTATGGTTGGACGTGCACTTTATAAGGTGGAAAATTAAAAAGACGGGCTCTTGGATATGATGATGTTGAAAGCTCCTGCCGAATTGAGAATGTAGAAATGTTGTTGTTAAGATTTTTCCTATTCTATGTAGACACATATTTGTGTATATAGCCATTTCCAATAGATAATGGCAACCCCCCACTTCGAATAAATCATTACCGCCGGCATTCACCAACCCCCGGTGGAGTTAACGACGGAGCCGGCGGAAACATCCACGGAAGAGCGTCAAAGTGGGGGTGGTGACATTGTCTTATCACCAATGCAGATTAGACAAAGCTCTAGGTAAATTTATCCGCTAAAGAAGGTAGTATTTGAATCCTACGAGCGGACGGGCGGGGTATGTATGGAGATATATAAAGGTAAAGAATTCGTCAAACTTGGTTCTCGGGGTTTTTGTCTTGGCAGGTCATTTAGTTGCCTTGTTAAGATGATTCCTCTGTTCCTTCTCGCGGCGCCTGTCGCTGCCGAAACTATCTTTGGCGCGGCAATTTTTTCCCGTCATGGCGATCGTATGTATTAGCTACCGCACTATTAGATAATTCACTAACACAATATAGGTACCGCCAAGCACTACGGTAACCAGGTATTAACCTCCCTTGGTGCCACCCAGGTATACAGCTCCGGAAACAGTTACCGTGAACGCTACCTCTCCACCGACTCAGCCCAACGTATCGTGAATATCTCAGCGGACACTTTCACTCCGTCTCAGATCTACGCTAGTGCGCCGGACTCGTCGATTCTTTTGGGCACAGCGAATTACTTCCTACAGGGCTTTTACCCCGCGGGTGATGATGTGACGGCGCAAACCTTGGCGAATGGGTCTACCGTTAGTGCCCCGGGGGGCGAACAGTATGTCACCTTGAATGGTATTGATGATGATTCGCCGGATACAGTTTGGATCAAGGGTGACGGGGAGTGCCCGGCACTTGACGAGGCAGGAGATGTATGGGAGGCTTCGGAGTTGTTTGCCACGCGTAAGGCGGATACGAAGACGTTTTATGAGAGTATCTGGGCGGGTGTAAGTGAGGTATACGACTACCCTAATGCCTCGCTTCTTTCATACTCCAAGGCCTACGATATCTTTGATCTGGTTAACGTTGCGCGTATCCATAACATTAGTAGCCCTGCTACTAACAACATCACCGACGAACAATTCTTCCAACTACGGACCTTGGCAGACGAAGCTGAGTTCCATGGGAACTATAACAGCAGTAACAGCGATAGTACCATCCATGCGCAAACCTTGTCACAGGCATTCGTCACCCAGCTGAACTCAACACTGGTCACCAAGAAGTTGAAGTTCAGTTTATTCGCTGGAAGTTATAACACCATGTTAGCATTTGCCGGTCTTACCGACCTGGTAGCCGCCAGCTCGGACTTCCTAGGACTACCTGATTATGGTTCGACCATGGGCTTTGAAGTGTTTGTTAACGAGAACACGACCACTATCCCCGCGGATATTGACAATGACGTGCTCGTACGGTTCATCTTCCGGAATGGTACCGAGGGGGCTATCAATGTATTCCCCATCTTTGGCACTACAGAGGATAGTATGACCTGGGGTTCATTCAAGGAGAAAATGGCCAGTGTCTCTATTTCTACGGCTGCGAAGTGGTGTGATGCATGCGGCAGCTCCGCAATTTTCTGCCTTGGCTACGACGATCTCCTCGCCACATCTGACGATGGCAGTTCCAATGGTAGCAGCCACAGCAAGTTATCCAACGCTGTCGCTGGTGTCATCGGCGCAATGGTAACTCTTGGTCTCTTTGCGGCTGTCGGTGTCGTTGCTTTCTTCCTTTGGAGACGGAATGGGAGAAAACAGAAGATTGTTCAGTTACCTGTTGCTGAGAAGGGTGTGGCGGGCAGTGTCAAGGGGTCTGTTGGTGGGAGTACAGATGGGAGTCATGTTTAAGTATTCAGTGTTCTTCGGTCGGTATAGGGATCATTTGAGTGGTTAAAATATTTGGAGTGTGTCGGGCCGTCAGTCGGGAGGATCCGATGGTTGGAGAGTATAGTCTGTGGGAGTTGACCGGGCAGGTCGCCATAAAGATAAGGAATGAGTCACTTTTACATTGTTTGATTGTTTATCAATTATGTGGTTCTTGTATATGTGTCTGTTCTCAAGGGATGTACCGCTTTTTAGCGGAAGTGTGGTCGTTTATCGTGATGCATTCACCCTACAAGGTAATTTTTGACCCTATCACTAGTTACTAGGGCGTCGTTGTAAATTGCCGTTGAGCACGGACATTATCCCGCGATTCCTAGTTTAAATCCCTTGTTGTGGTATCCGGCGCTTATATTGAACTCGTGACTACCAAAGAAATAGTCATTGACACCTTTGATTCACCGCCAGTCAGTTTCGGATAAAAGATACCTAATTAGATGTATTTTGTCCAAGTTGACCAAGATCGACTCAGATGTGGTGATATCCTTGGGATATGAGAAATCAATACCATAAACCATGGTAGTGACGTGACCTCCATTCTCATTATGTAAAAAACGTCGTCAAGCAGACGATAATCACCAAGGAGAATCCATCCATGTCCTCACACAGACAATACATATCCGTAGAAAACCGCAGGCCTGTCCACAACTCCCCATGATGCCCCCGGTTTCAGCCAGCTCCTACAGTTTCCATGATTCTATGCCATGTGTGTAACACGGCATTAGTTGACAGTCGGTCGGGACTCCATCTTGGAGACTCCATATTTGGAGGAACATATGTAGAAGACCGGTTTCGCAGACTTGCTGTGTTTTTTTCTAGATTATAATGTAGGGTCGCTTAAAGCCCGTCATGCACTGGTTTAGTTATATGCAGGGAAAAGGGTTCAGGAGCACTTTTTAATCAGGCGAGAAGAGGCAACAATGACTTGATGGATTTGTAAATGAGGGTGTCGTTGATCCTTCACTTGATGAATTCTAGGTAACACCAATACCACTCCATGTGATTGGTTGGATGTAACTCTTGTGATACCGAACGTCTTGGGCCGTTAATTTAGTGACAGCTTCCGTCGGCTGCCACATAATACCTGATATCACGACCTTCTTTCATCTGGCAACGTGCCTGAGTGGTTAAAGGGTATGACTAGAAATCATATGGCTTCGGCCTCACAGGTTCGAATCCTGTCGTTGTCGATTTACTTTTTGAAGTCCTCTCCATGACCATCTAGTTTTTTTTTTTGTATTTTTTTTTTCCTAGCTTCCAATCCACGCAAGATAGCGCAATCCCCCATGTCTAGTGATGTTCTAGCGCCGTGATACAAATCACCCTACGATATCCGAGCCTAGCCTCTCCACTACCCGGGCCGGTTCCTTTTCTTTGTCAAGTGATGTGTCGCCATTTCCTATCCGTAGCATACCATGGACAATTCAATCCAATCCGCCACACCGACTATCTTTCTCCAAACGGCGGCTTGCTGTAATCCGTAACGTCTGTGCGCAACCCCGGTAGTCCAAGCCAGGCCCGATATCGCCCCACCCAAAGCGGATAAAGACGTGCATTTTCCAGAGCCAATGGCGCCGTAGTGAGTGACTGTCTAAGTCTTTCCGCGGCTCAGTCTTGCCGAGGGAGGATTTCCTACCACGTGGGGACATTTGTTTTGGGAACTGGAGTGTATAGAGAATGGGGGGTGTCCTCCGTGGTGGATAGCTTCGGTACAGGGTCGGCTTGCTAGATTGGAAAGTTGGTGGGGTGCGGACTTGTCGGGTGGGTTGACTTGATGGGGAATTCGGTTGCTTTGGGGTCGGACATGACACCGACGCCCTTTGTTGTGCGTTTTGGCGTGAGGCTAGACAAGGATGGCGGGTCGGTGGGGGTCGGAGGATGGAGGATTTTTTATATAAAAGGAAAAGAGTTTGTGCAGATTTTGACGAGACTTTTCACTTGACTTCAGTGAACTTCTCTCACGACAAATACATATCCAGCTATAGATATACATATATTCTTCTCCGTTGTATCATCCTGTGTTAACCCCTTCACTTACACTATCCCTCACTATGTCCTCTATCGCACCAGACCCCATCTCTCATCACACACATAACCCCGTCTACATAGATCCGGACGTCGAGCCGGCCTCCGAGAAGCCCCTCCCCCTTTACTGTCCTCCTACCCACAACTCACTTACCCCCCAACGTACCGATCCGACTCTCTACCCCGAAGGCGGTCTTGAAGCATGGCTAGTCATTCTCGGGTCCTTCTGCGGAGCTACCAGCTGCTTCGGTCTCATGAACAGTATTGGTATTCTCTCTACCGAACTTGGCAAGACCTTGCCATATCCCCCCGGTACTATTGGTTGGATCTTCTCTATTTATCTGTTTGTTAGTATGGCGGGTGGTGTCATTTGTGGACCCATGTTTGATCGCTATGGACCCCGTTGGATGGTTGCTATTGGAAGTGTCCTTCTCAGTG
The DNA here is from genome assembly GCA_002018275.1 of Huntiella bhutanensis. Classification (NCBI taxonomy): domain Eukaryota; kingdom Fungi; phylum Ascomycota; class Sordariomycetes; order Microascales; family Ceratocystidaceae; genus Huntiella; species Huntiella bhutanensis. The sequence goes on along the minus strand of MJMS01000004.1, from coordinate 489,102 downwards.
GTGGCATCATTGCTACTAGTTTCTGTACTGAGTACTGGCAATACATCATTGCCTTTGCCTTTGTCACTGGCTCGGGTACTTCTCTTGTCTTTACTCCTAGTTTTGCTGCCCCGGGCCATTGGTTCCTTCGTCGTCGGGGTTTGGCAACTGGTATTGCTGCCACTGGAGGATCTGTCGGTGGTGTATTCTTCCCGTTGATCCTGCAGTATTTGACGCCCAAGATTGGGTTCCCTTGGTCTCTTCGTGTTCTTGCCTTTATTATCTCTGCTCTTTCCGTCGTGGCTAATATCCTTATTCGTACCCGGTTGCCGCCATTGCCAGGGGCTACCGTGTTGCCTGATTTCAATATCTTCCGTCAGACTTCATTTGCTATGCTTACCTTGGCTTGTATGTTAATGGAGTTGTCACTCTTCGTTCCTATCACATATGTTGGTTCTTACGCCTTAGACAACGGCATGTCAACTGCCCTGTCATATCAACTCGTTACACTCCTCAATGCTGGATCCTTCTTTGGACGAGTATCTGCTGGCTTTGCGGCTGACGCAGTAGGGAGATTCAACACACTTGCATTTTCCCTCTTGACCTGTCTTCTTTGCTGTGCAGGTCTTTGGCTTCCGGCCGGAGGTAGTACAGCTATCATGATCACATTTGTAATCCTCTTTGGTTTTGCTTCCGGTAGTAATATCTCCCTTATTCCCGTCTGTGTAGGACAGTTATGTCGCACCGAAGAATATGGCCGGTACTACGCCACTTTATACACCTTTGTTAGCATCGGGTAAGTTCTAAAGTCAATATCTACTTAGGTCACGTGAGCTAACTATTTTAGTCCTTTGATCGGAGTTCCGATCGGTGGTAACATTCTTACTAGTAACGGTGGAAAGTACTGGGGGTTAATCATCTTCACATCTGTTGTTTACGCTGGCTCCCTTGCCATGGTTGTTGTGGCTAGAGGATGGGCTCGGGGATGGGGCCTCAAGGTTATTTTCTAGATGATTCAAAGTTCACGGTATTGGTAAAGCAGGCCCCGTATACTAGGTTAATAAAAGGTTGAATTTTGTATGTATGTAATCAGTGTCGTCCGTGAACACGCCAAGGTGTGGATTCTACCAAGTTTCTATCGAAAGTATTGTTATCATGTCCTTGAGCGTCCCTCAACCTTCGTCTTCGCCCGCTCATAACAATTTACAGCCTACATAACTCCTGATAAGCCACTCCCTTTCAACAAATGGGGCAATGGCGCAGTTGGGAGCGCGTTAGACTGAAGCGAACTTCAGTTTCTGTTATCTAAAGGTCACTGGTTCAATCCCGGTTTGCCCCATCAAGTCTTCTTCTGAAGTCTTCATCCTTGGTCTTGTGGTCTAGTGGTATGATTCTCGCTTAGGGTCCACCCTAATGCAAAGTATGCGAGAGGTCCCGTGTTCGATCCACGGCAAGACCCCATCTTTTGCTGGTTTTCGGGACTTCCAAGAGCTTACAACATGACAGGATAGGTTTCCTTTTTTTGGGGAGTGTATCGGGAGTTATGTGGCGATATTCCTTGGTCAGGTAGTCGCAGTGTGGACAGACTAAGAATAGTTTGTGTTACACATGTGCTTATGTTTCAAGATCAATCTATAATGAAAAGCTTACTGGGACAAAGCCATTGTAATTAGGCCCCTTCATATATAGTAAGTATTACATTTCGCCTCAACCTTCGATCAATATTTTACATTACTCATCTTCCTCTTTGGTTACACAAGTTATGGCCTAAAGCCTTTTGGCAATATACCCAACTATTACTGACTATAAGATGGAAATAATACATGTGGTTGGAAATAGACTTAAAAGGCAGAGTCAACACTGAATATTTCCATCTTATGTCGCTTCGCCATACCTCTTTTCTTGGTCAGCAGTGACTTTGTGTTTGGTGTATGTATCCGTGACGTGGGGGGCGGTGGATGACAACCAGTCTGACAGCCGTTTATTTTCTGGTTACTCGCCTTCTCCTTGGCCGGCGGTTGGAACATTGACGCTTAGTGTGAGACAATGTATCAATGCAGGCAATTTTCCCTGGCTGGGGTTGAAGTGGCCCTTCCCGTGTGGCCAGACGGAACGGATGTGGACATGACGGACGAGGTAGGAAAGAGGTGGGTCGACATTTGTCTGGGACATTTCTGTCCACAACCATTTTCCGGGTGGGAAACTTGGGTTGAGCCAGGTCACCGCTTTTTGTACGTGGTACACTGCGAAGGAATCATGTAGGTATGGATGTACTTGGATCGGGGGAAGGCCTCGTGAACAAGTATGATGGGGCCGGAGAATTTTGAAACTTTGGGTGGTTCGGTCGGCGGGAATATCCATTCGGTCGCCTCGAATGAGAGGAAGTTACTGATGGTCACTCGGGACGATAATCAGATGAGAAGATGGTTCGTGGTCGTAGGTATCGCCATGTCTCAAGCAAACCGCGCTAGTGACCAAGAATGACACTATGGCTCTTCTGTCACCGTGGTGCCGACTAAAGATGTCCCGATCTAAGTTACACATGACGGATGATCTTCCATCCAAACCCTACCCGTGCCGGTGCCACGTCAAAAGATATCAAATATCACCGTCACCATTCCGCCTTCTTCTGCCTAATTCACCTTACGTGCAAACTTGGGTAATGTAGTTCATCACAGTTACCGCCAACAACGCCACCGTACCACCCACCCCGAAGACTCCAACCCACCATCCGCGCTGCCACGCAAGGCTCACCGGCCCCTTAATGTACCTCTCTATGGGTAATGTATGTGGTAACCGAGAGAAATCTCCGCCCCGTACAACGCTTTCTGTAATGTAATTCGTAGTTTGTGGTGGCTACGGGGAATTGTGAATCCGGACCAGTACATGCACAACAAGTAGTTTTACGAATATGTCTCCATCACCAAGGAAAAAGTTGTTGAAAATACTAGGCCGTGCCGCAGGTTTGTTTCCCGCAAGACCCGCTCACGACTCCACTCGTCCGCTAAGTTCCCAGCCATCTCGGTCTCGGTGATAAAGAAAAAAAATTGGGCACAATAGACGGACGGAAGGCGGGAAAAGACAAGAATGAGTCCATCACATGTGCGTCGATCCTGCCCCCTTTGCCACTTTCTGTACCCCACAGACACAACGTATACGAGAAATCCTTTTGGCATGCTAGATGCGGGTACAAAGCAGTGGAAAGTATGTACATACAGTACATACATACGAAATAGCCTGCAACAGCAGTTGTAGTTACATGTGTACATGTGGATAAAGAGAAGTATCTTGAAAACATGGGTCTCAACCTACGGGAGGAATCAAGTTTTCCCGTGAAGATGGTGCGAAAATTATTACCAAAAAAAGAGGAGACAAGGCAGACGACACTAAGTGGATAAGTGGATACTTGTATGAACGGACAATGAAGCCGAGTTGTTTTCACATATTATGAGGTTGGACGTCGGTAACAGTGAGACGACAACTAACGGACAGATCCCTCAGTGGAGCATTTTCTACATGGAGAAGGGAAAACCTAAAGACCAAGTGGGCGCCCCGCCAAGTTGGTGGCTTTGTTCCTGCAGCGTCCGCGTGGTTGGGTAATTTTTTCGAGAGCTTTTTATGGACCATTTTTAAGGTTGTTTTTTTTTCTCTGACGTGAACAGTCGCATCGTGAGATATATCAACTATACACACATACGAAAATAAAGTGGTCGGGAGGCACAGAAGGTTTGACATGTCATATCAGGTGATGCTCGATGAAATCGAAATAGGGTTTCATGAAGAGCAGAAAAGGAACGGCACGAATTCAGGTAAAGATCTGCATACTAATTCGGATGGGGCGGCTTCAGTAAGGCTTGGTGGGGAAACAAGACGGCCGGCCATGCATTTTGTGGTTCGTTTGGATAAAAAGGCGGGATGGGGGAAAGGAACCGCAACTAGACCGTAATCTTTCCGTTGACATTGTCGATCGGGAATCTGTCTTTTAGTTCAACTCACCGTTCCTATAATTATGATATTCGCGCAATAGACTCTCATGACATCACTTGACACCTCGTTTATTCAGGTGTGACGTCCAAAATAAGTCGGATTAACCTTTTTTGGGGGGGAATGTTGTTCTCTCTGGGGGAGAAGACGACGAGACTGGCTGGTCCACCAAACCCGTCAGTCTAAACACGGATGACCACCATGATGAACAGCTCAACCGAAGCGGAAACGTCTTATATTTTGGCCAAAGGGAGAAGCGATCCCCCTATGGTTACAGACGCCTGCATGTTCCGTTGTTTCACGTTGAGGGGGATGATGTGGAGTTTGTGGGCCAGCATCTGCAGAACCAGCAAATTTATTAAGAACTGGTGAGTCAACAGGGCCAGACCAGGAATGATTCGTCAATATAGTCGGGCCTATAACTATAGTTCATGTTGATATGTACCATACGTTGGTCGGGTCTATACTGTCGGGCAGACTACTGCAAGCTCTGTAAACCCCACGCCACCACCGCGTGGGCGGGCGTTACCGCCCTTTCTATCCTTCTTTCTCCTTTTACCGCCTTGTTCCAGACTCCACATTGTGCATATACCAGTAAACCTAGTAGAGAAATTTCGGTATTATGAACGCCGTGCATAACATATACACAGGGATTTCCGTACTACTGGGACTTGGGTTTAACTAGGTGGAAAGTCTGCATGAGGATGTGTACAGAGCATGGCATCTTTGCATAAACTGAGTCGGAAGAAAATCAGGGATAGAAAATGATGAAGACGGGGGGGCTAAGTGGCAACTATGCTGATCAGTCCGTTAGCCCTTGACACAACGTGCAGAAACGAAGATGAAATTTTAAAGATTCAAAGACAAAAGTATGTAAATCCTATACAGGGCTAGAAACCGTCTGATATGCAGCCAAGTCATGATAGAATCTCGATATCTTAACCCTTCAACCTATATATGGTCCGAGTCAGCTTGATAACCCTCTTCGAAACTCATTCGCCTCCTCCTCTTGCTCTGTCCTTTGGATAAGAAAAAGAAAGGTCAAAAATAAGGAACACACAGACACCTGTGCCAAAAAAAAAAAAGTTTGCCGCATCTAGACCTCTACCCTGCCTCCCCACTCCATTCCCGAAGCTCAGACGCCTCCGGTGTCCCTCCGCCGGAGTACAGACAATTTACTTGGTCGCTCATGCCGTGACTGCTTGTCCTGTTGTGCGGCCTAATAACACATGGAAAAAGATATTCTTGACGGGTCACGACTTTCTTCAAGGCTCCTGACTGGCGACGATGTGGTGGGTAGTCCCCCCCGTTTGTCAGGAAATTAAACACGGCCAACGGGAAACGCGCCACCGGAAAGACATTGATCTGGTGGCAAACAGGATTTATGATCTTCCGTGTGTGAATTTTGGCCTCTTTTTAGGTCCACTTTCACTAAAAAACAAACAACGGAAGAAGCAAAATCAAGGTAACTTTTATGTTTGACAAGCAGGTAACTGAAAGTGACATTTGGTAGGGTTCTTCAGTAAGCAACAGGGTTATAGACTATTCGAACAGGGGCTGGAACCACAACTACTGAACCATTTATTCCTTTGTTCCAAAGGCTTTGTTCTCTCATATCCGACTTGGTCATTTTGCCTTGTTGTTTCCCTGGAGCGGATTTGTTCGTTCATGCTGCTGTATGCATGTGATATGACCCCATGTAAAGTCTACTTCGGGGCTCTGGCGAAGAATCCGGAACTGTCGTCATTCACAGCAAGTCTGAGCCTCAAAGCGACGTCACTGTGAAGCCCAAGACGTATGTATGTATGCAAGGCGCTGCTGCAGCATTAAAGCAGCCCACTGGGTTCTTTTTTTTTCTTCCTTGCTTTGTCCGTGGACTTCATCGACGGACATGACCAAAAGACGAACAAGGGGATGGCGGAGAAATACAAATGCAAAAACATAGGTACTTTTGCGTATGGAAATGTCTGGCTACAGAGACAAGTCGCGAGAAAAGTATGTAAAGAGAAAAGTACACATGACCAACACGCCCATCCACCGTCTGTGGCTGCCCGTACCAGCCATGTGGTGCTGTGCTATTTTCAGCAACCAGCCCCTCTTTGTTGTTGGCGGCGCCATCAGCCGTTGGGCTGGCCCGTCAGTACTTGTGACTCTTTTATGTTGATAGTGATAGGACAAGAAGAAGAAAACGGAGATTACTACGAATGACCTGGCTGGATATTGTTTCGTGAGTAGCAAAAAAGGGTTGGCCCAGTACGTCAGGGACAAACTGGTTGGCTGATGGTGCTTGTCATTGTACACATATGTATGTACATATCTACATACATACACGGGCGATCTGGTACATACATGTGTTTAGTCGGAGAGGTCGTAGTTGGCTGGTGCTGCCGCTGCCAGTTCTATGCTGTGCAAGCCAAAGAGGCATGTTGAGCTTGTCTTACTCGACACGACGCCAACAGACACCAAGGCAAAGCCAAAAAAGGCCAGCAACGCGACTGGCCAACCTGATTGATTGTAGATAATAAGAGAAAGAAGGCTGGCGGGGGTTGGGCTATTGGGTAGAATGGTCGATCGAGAGAACTTGGGGATTTTCATAACCTAGTTTTCATCCTACTATCCCTCCTGTATAGCGTTTATGGACTGTAACGGGGGACCTCTATTTACTTCGCTACCATTGTTACAATGGACTTCAATACCACTATCGCCTTCAATGGTCAGGTGCAGCACAAATGCTCCCTCGGCTCCCCTTCTTGATCTCTAGGTTCTCATGATCTGCCTTCAAGTATAAAATACTAGAGACAAATCTTAACTTGCAGGAACCATATCGTGAATATACCAATTCGGATAATGACCGAAAGAGCATACGCAAGCAACACAGCGTAGCCAACTACCGTAGGACTTTGTAGGAATCGTGGTTTAATTTCCCATAGCTTCCTTGCCGCCTTGTTTCTCGTTTCTCGTCAGCGTCATTGTCTCGTCCCAGCCCAACTTCTATAGATAGGATGCAATCCCAGAACAAGTCCTTATCTCTCCACCACCTTATCCGGACTCTTTCTCCCCCTCCTCCGTAACCCCCTTCTCGTCGCAATTCTGTATCTTATCACTCTGCTCTGGCCACTAATACCGTCGCAAATCACAAGCTCTCTGATGCTTCCAAACACTCGCCAATTCAAGAAACTGTTGATCCCCCCCAATCAACAGACCAGCAGTAGCCAAAAGTAAATCCAGAAATGCCTAACAAGGGAAGGAATCTGACCCAGGGTCCTCATCCCCTCCTACCCACTTCACAGTGACTTCCCAAACGGTAACAAACAGAGCAAGCATTACCTAATGCGGATACTTGCCGTCTATAATTTAACGACCCACAAATGGGATTTATCGAGTTTGCCTCATGCCCCTCCTGCCAAAACTCACCAAACCCACCAAATCCGTGATTTTTTAAAGACTTGCCTTTTACCGCTTTCACTCTTTTTTTTTTTTTTCTTTTTTTGTCTTTTTTCCTCTCGCTCGGCTCTTTTCCTCCTTCAAGTCGCCTCAATCCAACCCTGGCCAACGACCCCAGGGCCCATGACTGCCCGTGCTTTAACATTTACTGTTAAATTTATCGTATTTTGTCTTGGTGGTCCTTGTATCCCCTCCCCATCCAACTGTCAAGCACTTGGGTCCAGCAAGCCATCTATCAACTTGTGGATATAATTCTGTTATAGCCCACAAAGTTCCCTTCTCGTCCGTCCAGTAATCCACTCTCGCTTCCCTTTTGGTATCTTTCTTCTTCCTTCATATCTATAGAAAACGACTGCATTTCAGCATCACAGCACTGCTAGTCAAACACACCTGATAGAATACAACTCAGCCCACAGCTTACTACGACATAAACCGTTTCATTTCCCCTCTTCTCTTTTTTCTCTCACCAATAGTTTTGTCGTCGTCATACAACAATTCACAACAATCCACACAAATCTATTACTGCGAGCCATACATTCCTGCCAACCACAGCTCCGTCTGTTTCCATGATGACGGGAAGGGAGTCGTGCATTCCTCGCTTCCTTGTCTTCTCTTCTTAGTTCTATTACCAGACTATCTACCACCATCATATCCACTTCAACATTCTTTATACCAAAACCAGCCATGTCAATCTGGCACCGCAAAAAGTCATCTGGGCGTAAGCGCCCTCGGAGTGGGAACAGCTTTTCTGATCGCGATCCCACATCACCACGGGAGCAAACACATGTCACCGATTACCCAGAGACGCACATGGAAACTCCCCGCACACCACCACCAAGGCGCCGCACAACACTCAAGAAACGTCGCACCGAGGCTCCTAAGCCACAAGCCCAGCAGCAGACCCACGAGTACGCCGACCAACAAAACACACAAAACGGCCGTTACAGCTTCACCGAAAACCGCCCCGATGAGATCAGAATAGCACATCGCCGCTCCATGTCTCGCCAACATCAATCATCTCCATTACAAAATTACCACTGGGACGCCCCAACCCTCAGTCCCCGCCGTCCACGAAAGAAGAACGGCAAGCTTCAGAAGAACCCAGATCGCCGTGACCCCGTCCGCGAAGCAGAAATCCGCGAAATGAGCGCCGCTAAGAGTAACCGCCCAATGTCAACATATTCAGCTCGCTCAAAATGGGGTTCCCGCCGCACTGGAAACGCTGTTTCTCGCGCTGGACCCGACGAGCACCACGGCGATATCGACGAATTCCCATCAGCTTTCTCTCTCCGTTCCAGCATGTCCAGTGACGGCTCAGATGCCGCCGCCTACAGAGTCAACGCCATTGGCGGTTTCCTCGTACCAAGACCAACACTTCGCTACACCTCGCGCCCTGTATGGTGCTCTAACAGTGGCCGATTCTCCGGATCTCAGCGCAACATTGATCTGCCACCAGTGGCTGCCAATATTCGTTCACGTGCGCGCATCAATGAATTGGCCGATGGCCTTGACTCTTCTGATTTGCGCATTCTGATGGAGCGGGATAACCGGAGACGTCAACGCAAGAAGCTTCATGACCAGGAACAGGCTGCTGAGCGCATTGCTCGCAGACAAGCTGAATACGAAGAAGCTCAACACCTTGCTATTGCTAACGGCACCGCCCCACCACGAAACCTTGATCGTGGAGTCATCGGCCGTGAGCTGATGGAGGCAGTCGAGCTTATCCCTGCCCCTAAGGACTCAAAACCCCGTCCCCGTCCAGAGATTCGGCCCGGTCCCGAGATGAACATCCAAGTGGCCCGCCCCATGACCCCGGAGTCTATCCGCAGTTACGAAGCCAAGGTTGAATGTGCATCTCCAGTCTCTGCCGCTGACGATTCAGCAATGGTTATTGAAACCGAAGATGAGCAGATGGAAGACAGCGCTAGCGTCTGTGGCGATGCTCTTGACGTTGATGGCGCTAACCGTCCTATTTGTGAGGAGGAGCTAGTTCAGGCACCACACCACGAAACTGCCGACGAGCTAAGGGATGAAGAGGAGGATTATGCGGCTCTACCTACGTTCGGATCATCACCTACCGTTGATGTGGAGATCCAGACTCCTATCTCACGGACATCTCCTATTGCGATCAAGCCTCCTCATGCTAGCTCTGTGTCTTTCACTCCTACCGTCTCGCCTTCTATCATCACCGCCCGGTCATCTGAGCCTAACGGTACGCCTTCGAAGCGTCGCTCTTTCAAGTCTCTCCTCCGTTGGGGTTCCCGTAAGCGGAAGCAACCGTCTGTTTCATCGTTTTCCAACATTTCACGCGATGTCATGGGCGCCGAAGCTGCCCGGACTCGCGGCGAGAACTTACCTCCTCTTTCGACATCCGTCGGCAGCGACTGCACCGATTTCGAAATCCCTATGTTGACTAGTCCGACACGCATCGTACCTCGGCGCACACGGTCCCGCTTCCGGGAGGATCTTCCAGAGCTTCCTATCTCGCCACCTCTGTCCCCCGCGAGAGAAGCCGATCTTTCGACTATCAAGTCGGTGAGTGAGCGTCTCTCTATTCTGTACAGCATTGCTTCGGGCAGTCCGTCCCAGCGTCACGTTAGACATCGGTCGATTGATGCCCTGAACTGTGGGTCGCCTGGCGGCAGCTCGTTTGACATGCTGGCAGACGCGGCTGAGCCATCAGAGGAGTCGCCAGAGATGGAGCAGCAACAGGATGAGGAAGAGGAGCACGATGTTTCACAAAACGAAGTTTCGCTCGGCGAGATTGACACCGAAGGCGAGTGGTTTGCAAGCAAGATTTCTCCCAAGAAGTCTTCTGCACCAGCTGCGTCTGAAGAGGAGTGGGGCTTGTCAACTTCGATGAGCACTGCTGTCGAAGAGGGTTTTCTGCATAGAGCAGACGAGATGATTGAGGCGGATGAGATTGAGTGAAGAAGCTTGAACTGAGGAGAGAGAGAGAATCGCTGGTTATGTCTCACAAGTCCACCATGAGCCGTCCACTCGTTTGACAATTTCCTTATTTTGTCTTGTCCAACAATGATCTGGACTCACCGACCAATATTCGCTCATTCAAATCTCTCTTTTCCTATGTCATTCTTCAAAGCACGAAAACTACATAAAAAAAAAACTTGCAAAACTCCAGAAAACTCACATTTTTTTGGCTGGAGGTGGCTTGGTTATGACCAAACTACTGCGATTTTTCTCACTCTTCGTTTTAAAGCTTCTTCTCTCTTGCTATTCTGTCTTTTTGTTTCTACAATCCCGGGCACATTTGATGTCCTTGTTATGTCTTACGGCTTGATTAGCATTTTTGGTTTGTTATTTGCGGCATGCATCACGGCGTTCTTTTCCTTTAAGCGTGGGTTCTTTTTGATATATATTGGGATATTTAGGTTGGGTCGGCGATATACCACTGAGTTTGTTTTTGTTTTTGATTGTTTACTGGTGCGGGGTAGAAGGACAATAGACGCGTCTAGGCGCATTTGCTGCAACCATATATTGATCAAGTGAAACTGTGTTCCAACTATCGTGACTTATATAATGTGGCAGCTGAAAGAGGGGCAAGTCTAGACTAACAAGCGGCGTAATCCTAGCGCAGTGTTGCCTCGTTCTAGAAATAATTGGTGACCTATTAACCCTGAACTAGAAAAATACGAGCAACCCTGGTTTCAGTAGAGGGCTTTGGTGCGACGTGGTTTAGCGGGCGGTCAGTTTTGTACGTCATTTCGGGGGGGTTTGATTTCGAGACAAGCCAAACAGCCAGTCTTTTATCGTTGATTGCTTGTGTGAGATTTGATTTGGTTACCATTATTGATGATTTATACTTGATATTTTTTCTGCAATTTAGCGCTAGAAGCGTTTTTGTTTATGATTCACGAATACGATTGATTTACGAATTGCGACAACCTCGACTCCGACGAACCGGATTGGTTGATTGATTACTGTGCTGCGATAACCGACGTCCGGCTTCGTCTTATTGGCCGGTTCCTTGATTCCCGATCACACAGATTTACTATACCCCCACCACCTTGCCGTTTTTAATATACGGCAGATAATACAAACATCATGACGTCGAGATTCATGTCCACGTACGGGGAGTTGTCCGAGGTGCGGCACAAGGCTGTCCAGGATGCTAAGAATATGCAAAAGTCGATTGTACGGTCATTGTCTGCGCAGAACAAGCCGTTGCCACCATATGAGTTGCGGGAGCTGATTGGAAAGGGATCTTTTGGTCGGGTTTACAAGGCTCTGCAGACCGAGACAAGTGCGTGGGTGGCGGTCAAGATTATTTCTATCGAGGAGGGTGATTCTATGGATCCGACTCACTCAGATACCTTCAGCGATATTATCAAGGAGGTCAACACCCTCAAAATGCTCAACAACAGTGGCGCTAGAAATATCAACATGGTGGTCGACTCGTTGCTGGTTGACCAGAGTATCTGGATGGTTACCGAGTATTGCGCCGGTGGTTCCGTAGCGACGCTCATGCGACCATTAGGGGGCCTCCCCGACAAGTGGATCATTCCCATTTTGAGAGAGACGGCCGAGGCTATTTACTGGGTACACAAGGAGGGCATTATTCACCGCGATATCAAGTGCGCAAACGTCCTGGTTACGGACTCGGGCGATGTGCAGTTGTGCGACTTTGGTGTTGCGGGGATCATGAACACACGGTTTGATAAGCGGTCTACGGTTACGGGAACTTTACAATGGATGGCTCCGGAGTTGTTCGAGTCGGCGGCATACGGAACTGAGGTTGATATCTGGGCGTTTGGGTCTATGGTTTATGAGGCGGCGTCGGGGTTGCCTCCAAATGCGACAACACTTCAGAATGTCGCGAACATTGGTCGTTATCTGAAGAATAATGTACCACGATTGGAGGGTAACTATTCGGAAGGACTCAAGGATATGGTGGCTTTTTGTTTGGTTAATGATCCGGCAAAGCGTCCCCGGATAGAAGACATCATGAAGCATCCGTATATTTATAACTCGGATGAGGCTTTTCCCACGAACTCTCTGGCTAAGCTGGTTAAGGAGTACCGCGAATGGGAGGCTGGTGGTGGAAGTCGTCGGTCTCTGTTCGCCGCGGGTGGTGCGCAACCAATTATGGATGATGCACCACCAATGCCAGAAGTTGACGATTGGAACTTTAACACTATGGTTCCTGCAGACTTCAAGTCAAAGGCAGAGGAGGGCAGAAATGACAATGCCAATTCAGCCGGGGGATTTGATGGTTATGGTTCCAACTCTGATTTCCCCGGTGCTCCGTTAAAACGGACAAGGAGAAGACCTACTAATTTGAAGGCACCAACCGCCCCATTGGAGAAGGTATTTGATCCCAACACCTTGACGAATTATCAGGAAAACGCGCGCAAGTGGTATGGCCGTGGAGAGAGTCCTCCGATGACGTCAGATATGGTGATGCGGGAAGAGGAAAAGAATGTTAGAGAGTCACTCATTGACCTGGATATGTCGTTTGAGGGAACAGGAATGGACGCACAAGGCGATACTATCCGAGCATCTTTGCAGCCTGGCGCCTTACCAAACAACCGTCGCACGCAGGAGTGGACTTTCCCGGTTATGCGCGAGGGTATAGATGAAGAACCGGCACCAACATTCAAAGAATCAAACAACAATGGGGGTGGCAATGGCATTTATATGCGCGAACAACACAACTCATCACAGTCATCGTTGAATGATGGGATGAGTCAATATGACCCCGAGCCGGTAAATCGGGCATCGGTGGCTAGTCTTATCGATTTGGATGCTGGCTTTGGCGAGGACTATTCCCGTCCATCGACAGCGCAGTCAGATTCAGGCTTTGTTAGTGACGCGGAGGAGCGGTTTGGTTTGGAGAAGCATACATCTAGGCGATATGACGTCCCGATGACTACTCGCGAGCCAAGTTTATATGTACCAACCAAGGCACCCCGCGAGCCATCCTTGTATGTCCCAGATAAGGCACCTCGCGAACCTTCTTTGTATGTGTCAGAAGCAAAAACCACAGCAGCTCTGAATGTTGTGGCCTATGACGACATGCACCCATCAGATGCGGATGATGATGACGACGGTACGATTGAGATTCCGGATCTTGGGGACGACTTTAGTTATCGTGAGCCGTCTATCTATGTCACTTCAGAGGCACGGACGGATCGTGAGCCTAGTCTTTACGCCCAGATTGATTTAGGTGATGCGGTATATGAGCGACCTGAGAGTTCTTATGGTTATTCCGGTCATAGTCGGACAGGGTCGGTTGATTCATCACGGGAGTCTGGTATCTACATTCCCGATTTTGAGGATGCCCGGCGTGAACCTAGTATGATCATCCCCAACGAAGCTCGAACTGATCGTCAACCATCGTTACTTATCCCCGCGGACATGGAGCAAGGTACATCAACTTCTGCTTCACCAACAGATGGGTACGAGGATTCTTACACACCAGCTTCGCCAACGCCACCATCATTTGGCCCACGGGAGGCATCTTTACCTTACAACCAATCACAAGGCCAGTGGAATGAATCTGTTCCATATGCTCCAGCCATGCCGTTTGGGGAGAGTGTGGCGCCGCGTGCACCGGAAAGTTCCGTTATGGAGGGTATGGGTGGGAGTCAGGCGTTGAAGAGTGAGATGCGGCGGCTTATTGGTGAACTCAGGGATCATTTGGGTCATACGGGCGTTATGCTTAGCGCACTACCTGTTCGTAGGGCGGAAATTCGTCGTAGTCGTGAAGATTCTATGATGGAGTCACAAGCTTAGTGAGTAGCTATATATATAGGTTTGGATTATAATACGGTGGTGATGGCGACGGACTGTTGCTTTGTTTTTCAGGTATAATATTTAATCGCATGAGGGTTGTCATTGTTATACAGGCTTGTTGGATCGAACAAGATAAGGGTTGTCACGTGAATTTGGTCAGACTCGCACATATGCAGCGGGGTACAAAGAGGCAGACCAGATGTGGAATAATCCGAGTTTCTCTTCTCTTTGGACATGGTCAATTGCCATACACACGTGCGTTATCGAAACACGACATTGTCGTTGATTGTTATTATTACGGACTTTCTCATCAGTTTTATTACCCCTTTTGTTAAACCAAGTGTTTATTTACCATCATCATGGATCCCCTGGAACCATCGCTAGAGGGCGATCCTCTATACAACAGTTATTTTGACGATGCGTTGCCTAACTTTGACATCGTGTGTCATGACTTGCCGGACTTAAGAGGTGACGTGACCTCTAGAACGACCCCCGCCACTCATGAAGACATCTCAGACTTTTCGGCACACGCCCTGGGCATATATACGCCCCTCTTTGGCGACGATTTGTGGCTCCCAGCTGCAGAGATTGATTCTTTAGCCAACTTGGCAAACGCCTTTCCCACTACAGCTACAGCCCCTCCTTATCCTTCACTTCCCTCACCCTCTCTAAGTCAGCCCATGCTGTCGTTTGAGTCTTCTCCATCCCTCCTTCCCGCAGTTGAGGAACTCTAGTTATCCAACTGTATACCTACCCAAAAACCGTCGGGTACCAACCTGCCAGACTTCCCTGAAACGACGGAGTCAACACAGGTACAAACGCGTACACCGCCGGTGAGTCCAGAAGGCCGGACTGCCGAAATGCGCCCGGTGAGAGACTTGGGGAGAACCCGCGTTGAAAAACGTGGAGGCCCCGCACGGGTAAATCGGAGTGAGTATACCCCGGTGGATAAATACATCGGCAAGATTGAACTGCCATCGTCACTTGAGTACTATCGTTATGACCCTGTTACCCAGGCCCATTACTATGTACAAGATGGCAAGGAGGATATTCAGTTTCAGAGGAAAAGCGAAGTACGGAAGAGGTATTTGAGAGACCACAAGGGATGGCGGTGTCTTGCATGTCCATTGGGGACGAACGATGGGTTTCGGGAACGAAACTGCGTTGTTGGACACATCAGGGCCACACATATCACGGTTCGTGAGGAGTGCGGTCTTGGACCACCCGATAAGTTTAGTTGTGGAATCTGTGGAATTCAGATTCGTCGACGAAGTAACTTAAAACGGCATTACAATACAGTCGGTGGCGGCAAGTGTGCAAAAAAGCACTAATTGCTGTTTTGGTGGTTCGGGTACTTGGGCAGAAGTTTCGTGATCTTTTTTTTCGTTTTATCGTTGGCTTGTTTTGACAGATTTGTTTTGTTTTTCGGTTCGGTTCGGCTCTAGTTTTCTCATTTGCGATTTCTATTACTGTTCGTCATCTATTATCATTCTATCTTTGTGTAACTCTACCGGTGAAACCGTGAAAACGTTTTGTGTCTCTTATGCTTCTAGCCAGACCAATAGGTCTATCTCTCCAACGCATCGTCCCATCTTCTCTTCTCTAAATTATTATTAACCACATTACTCCTCCCCGCAGCAGCTCTCAAAACGAAGAGCACGAACATAACCACCCATCTCGCATCCGGATACCATGCCAGCTAAAGCTGCATTCACCATGTGTCCCTCCAGGTGCGTCACCATATCGTCCGTTCCTGACACTCCACAAAAGGGACATTTAATAATACCGGCATGTTGTGCCAGGTGTGCGCTGAAGTTGGCGCGGTCTTGGGATACCTGAGACCAGTCGGGGCAGGTCTTGTCAGGGCAGAAATAGGGTTTGAGATCTCGTATAATGTGGGCTCTAATGAAAACGGGGGCGTATTAGTAAGGAAGGAATTTGGTCAGACTCTCAGGAGTCGGTCGGGAGTTTTTGGGGGTAATGAGAGAAGTAGGGAGGAAATAAGGACTTACTGCCAACGTTCTCCTTCAAATTCAGCAGCGCTGAAGATGGTATTACACAATGGACAAGTTCCTTCACCGTTGATGATTGCGGGGGCTTGTGGCATGGAGAGAGTCTGTTGCATTGCTTCCTTCCATCCTGGATGACCCTGCTCTGGGTTAAGTCCGTAACACTGACCAACACCATGTGTACAGAGTCCCCGAAGTCTTTTCTCCTCCGCGACAGTCGGTTCGATCCGACGACTCTTTTCACCAATCGGCAAAGGCCCCTTTGGCACAGCAACATCCTTAGTCAACGGCTCGGCACTTCTATTCTCGGCGGAAATCACGACGTAGCCGGCTTCTGCGGCGGGTGCCTCTTCAGCGTCAAGATATACCGGGCTGGTCGCACGAGTTTCCATGGCACGGTGGGCTTTGTGGGCCCGGTGGGCAGTCAGGCTGGCTCTTTCGATTATGTCTGTGGCTGCCGTGGGTGTTACGTGGCGTAGGAATTCAGAGAGCATGTTGAGATGACGGGACAAAAGAGGCTTGAGAGGACGTTGGGTCTGAGGGTTGACAGGTGGCAAGAATAGGGCTGGAGGAAGTGATGTGTGGAGCGTGGTGAGTGAGGTCAGAAGGGTGGGAACGGCGGTACGAAGTTGGGAGCGGAGGTTCACGAGGATGGGCGGTTCACCGATGTCTTCCCATGTATCCTCGTCGGCACTCCATTCATCTTGTTCTATTCCCCATTCACTGTCGCTACTTTCTTCAGAAGAAGAAACATAGAGGGGTGTCATGGAGCCGCTGGTAGGAATGGAAGGATGAGTACCGATGACATCCGGGAAGGATTCCGATTCGGAGTTTTGAGAACAGAGGGAGAGCTTGGATGAGAGGGCTTTGGCGGCTTGTCTTTGTAAGAACAAATGACTTTTGGGCATAGGAGGAGCAGGACGAGTGGCTGGTGCAGATGGCGAAGTAGGCGGGGTCAAGAAGGGAATTTCTTTGGCTGGTGGGGCAGAGAAGGGATGAATAATGGTTTGTTGGAGGTCTATCTGGTCAGCAAAACATCACCGGAAACAAGATTATAATTCATGACTTACCACGGAAGAGACTTCCAACTTTTATCAAGTTGCGACGAGTCTCGGCGTACTGCGAGGGCAAATCCCGGAAACGGAACTCAAGCGAATCAGTTCCACTCCTCTCGATATGCAACTTGCGGCCCCACTCTTCAAGCCGCTCCATGGTATCAACAGCAAATGCTTCATTCTCAGGCGTGGAAGATTGTGAAACAGCATGACGGATATGCGTTAGTGTGGTGTGCAGGAGTGCACGGAGGGTCCCCGGAGGGTATGCATCTGGTGCGGTCGACATTGTCTCGCTTTGGGGGGCGATATGGGCGCGGACTGTAGGACGAACGATGGATTATCCGACTTGAGGAAGGAAAAACTTTGATGTTATTACTGGTGTGCTCTCGCCTTTGGCCGTCTTTATATCATCCGTCATCCCAACCCGGACCCCCATGCATGCAGACTGCAGGAGTCGGATACCCTGCCAGCTGGTCCACCTAAACGACCGATTGAGCATCAATATCCGGTGGCGACATGCACATATATACATATGTATGGAGATCTTGCCGAGCCTCAGAAAGGCGGTGTCTATGCCACACCTAAAAAACCACACGGAACGGTTTATGTCAGTTAACCAATTGCCTAACTATAGGAACCAGCCCAGCCTAGCAACCACATAAGGTACATATGTACGCGCTGCCTCAGCCGACAGAAAACAAGGCATTCTGCTGCGCCTTGTCTGTGGAAAAGTTTTCTTCGCCCATTGTCGGGCCTCCCGACGTTGGGTACCCTTCGACCCTTTTTTTGTCATCGTACTAGATACGCCAAGTTACACGACCGTCATGTTATTCAATTCTCACATCAAAGGAATAGATACAGTTAAGGGTTTATTAACCCTGTTGGTTGTGAGATGGCAAACACGGATTCGAGCATTTAAGATACTGCGGAGGTGGGGTTGGATACCCAATCAAATGCATTTCAGGGCAGGAAGACTGGTAAATGCTGCATATTTGGCGGTTGTTGTCTGACTAAACTTATGGGCCTGGCTATTGTTTATGACCGGAGCGATTTGGTAACGACCTGATATTGGGCATTAAAAAGCGCATTATTCATTTCTCTCTTTGCCCCGCCTCAAGCCCTCAACCATATCAGGTTAAAGTCGTTCCTTAACCCTCAACCATACAACTTTCCAAAAATGGCGCCCAAAAAGATAGGACCCAAAATCCCGAAAGAGATCATAGATCACCACAAGCGACTAGAACGGTTTCTTCAGGCAATAGCACTATATGCGGCTTTGGTGGGATATTCCAGCAAAAAAACACTTGCCCCGGTTCACTCGGATACATTCACCCAAAAGCTCCGGAAGTTTCTACACTGCTTATGTCTTATATGCGACTCTCGTCGTGGCGGCGATACTGTGACCGCTATGGCCGTTGAGGAGACGACAAGCGGATATATTTTATGGGTCTCGCAAAACAAACCAGAGCCAGATACGGTGTTATCTCACCTCCGATCTGTGTTGGCAGTATTGCAACAGTCTGGACAGACACCGACTGAGAAGTACCAAGAGTTAGGACTTATCACAGCATCGTATTCGGCGAAAAGAATCAAATCGACACGGGATTTGGCTCGGAAGAGTCTCAGCACGGTTGTCGGAGTTCTACGGGGCACTGGGCGGGAGGTGGGATCTTTGGATTTATTGTTATCTCACTTGGATACCGCTGAGCCATCTGGGTTTTTCGCCATGTGTCGGAGTTTGTATGAGATGCGAAAGGATCAGCCAATGGCTTTTCTCAAGAGCGAGTCAGATCAACATCACGGATCAATCTTACAGAAGGAGGCCCAAAACACCCATCACTACATTGGGCGGCTTGCAGAGCAATACCGGACGGTGAAGGTTTTGGTCGATCTTCAGAACGATGTACTCCAGTTCTTTAAAGACAGTGATATTCAGTTCGTTTCGACGTTAGAACCACAATCTTGGGATTCTCTCACTTTACGGTTTGCCAAGCCATTGACTATTGACAATGTTCTTAGAAAGCACTTCTCTGTAGAAGACAGACTGAAACGTGCCATTAACGTCATTCAACGCCAGCAAGATAAGCATCAAACCTTCGACAAGTTTGTAGAAGAGTATGGCAAATTCAAAAAGTGTAACAACTCGTTTGTTCACTGCGAAATGGCGCTTGCCATAGACTTGAACCGGCGGGATGCCCAGTTTCTTTTCAAGGATCGATATATATCAACGAGCAAACCCTATTGTCTCATGTGTAGATACTTTTTGAAACACCATCCTGGGCGGTTCGCCGAGGGGTCTAGCTCGGGAAATCTGTGGCCGAGTTGGTCACTTCCGCTGGTTGGCCAAGATGATCAAAAACAGTTGACTGACTTCCGGCCGTTGATTTCGGAGGTGATTCGCGATATGAGGAAGAAGATCGAAGAATGGATAGATGATCCGAGTATAGCGTCCGATCGGGACACTGACAGTTTGACCAACATTACGGAGTCTGTATGTGTGGATTACAACACGGGTATGCTTTTTTTTTCCTGGTGGCTCTGGTTAATAAAAACTTTACTCACCATTTGTTACTTTTTTAGATCAATCGTCGGACTTTGAAACAGAGTTCTCATCTACGCCTGACCACGAGTTGATGGTATGGAAAGACGACGTCTTACCACTGTCAAGTGAAACAAGAAGGGAAATTCAAGACATATTTAGTCACAGTGATAGCGATAGTGATGATGGAGGGGTCCTTCTCTTCAGTGGACGGCATTAATTTAAAGCTTAGCTATGAGACGGCCAGCCCTAACTCGAAACAGTGAACATATTCACAAAACAGACACAAGCATACACACACAGGTTCGCGCTCAATAGTAAACGTTCAAATCAAACATGAATTACTCCTTACAAATCTATCATCTAAAACTGTCCTTGTGCGCGTGGATATCCTACCCCTGGTGGTGCAATAGGGATGCTTTCACGTGGGTATCCGGGTTGACTGGCTGGGTAGAAACTAGAAGCCCGTGGGTTTCCTCCGCCCATACCATTCATACCCATACCCATAGGCATATTCGGGTCGACTGGTGAATCGCCACCGGCATATGATTGTGGCGGGCCGAGGTAGCTTTGGCCAGGGACGAATCCGTTCTCGGGACTAGGAGGCATACCATTGCCCATAGCAGCGGGCATAGGCGGTTGAACAGCGTCGGACTTTTCGGGCATAGGCGAGGGAGGGGCAAAGGCAAAGGCCATTCCAGGGGGCAACATGATACTTTTAGGCTTATTGGTCAAGCCAGAGCCACTGAAGGGGGCAAAAGTACCGGGCATAGGGCCCTGTTGAGCAACGGGGAGGGAACCACCAGAACCGTTGGAGGAACCCGAGAGGCGTTGGCGCTGGGCCTGCTTGGCGCGGTAACGGCGGGCGAAAACTAGGACGATACCGACGACGGTAATGAGACCGGAGATAGCACCGACACCGATACCGATGTTGGCGGTGGCGTTTTCGGTGGGCTCGGCCTCGGTGGTTTCGGCTTCGGTGGTGCCGGTAATGAAGGCGCCGAGGTCGGAGACGGTGGTGAAGGTGCTGAGGGGGGTGATGGTGAGAGAGGCACCGACGGCGCCGGCCTCGAGAATGGAGGTTATGGAGGCGGTGGCGGAGGTGGAAGATACGGAAGATACGGAAGAGGTGGTCGATGTGGCGAGAGTCGACGAGGTGGAGGAGGCGAGAGATGTGGTCGATGATGATTTAGTCGAGGCCACAGATGAAGTTGAGGCGACAGAGCTAGTGCTTGAAGCCAATGAAGTCGAAACTGCGGAGCTGGTGCTCAAAGCTGATGAAGTCGAAACTGCGGAGCTAGTGCTCAAAGCTGATGAAGTCGTCGTGGCGGCCGAAGAGCTTGAAACGGAAGCCGTACCAGTGGGGGCCAGACCATTATCAAAGCTAGCAAAAGTGGTTGTTGTAGTCACAACAGGGATAGACTCTGTGTTGGCAGCTGTCGAAGTGGCGGCAGGAGAAGTAGCAGAGCTGCTGCTAATCGAGCTGGTGGTAGCAGCACTGGTCGATGACACCGAGTTGGAGGTCGATCTCGTAACAGTCAGCAATGTCGAGCTGGTACTGCTGATGGAGAATGAGATTAAGCCCTGGTGTGAAGTGGTAACGGTAGCAGTGCTAGCTGCTCCGGTGATAGTAGTGGTGGAGGCACCAATAGTGGTGGTGGTGGTGGCGGTAAGAGTGGCGGTGGAACGAGCTTGACTCTTGGTAGAAGAGGACGACGTAGATCTAGTCTTCTTGTCGTCATCCTCTTCAATCTTCTCCTTGTCGGAATCGGAAGAATCAGAGCTAGACTTGTGGTCACGGCGGACACGACGTTGGCGACGGTCGACGGGGGGTGCGGCCCGGCGGCGGAGAAGACTCCTGTGGCATGTTAGTATATCATATCAGACCGGATGGTATCGAAGGAACTTACCAAAGAGACTGGGTGTCAACAGTTGGCAACAACATGGTGACGATGCGAATGTGTGAATAAGAAAAGAAAAGGTAAAGAACGGCAGATTCTAAAATCGAAACTGACGAACTTCTCTGGATGATGGGCCTTGGTGCGCTGCACCGGCTTAAGTAAGAGGTAGTCCGGGACTTGGATGAAGTCGATGTCTCGGAAGGCTAACCGTGCACGTGCTAAGAATAGTGAAAGCCAAGAAACAATCTTCTTGAAGGGGTTGTTTCTTAGGACCAAGCAACTATCGGCACGATGAAGTGTAAATAATGCAGAAAAGACAAAAATACAAAGGGAATCGGTGCGGTGTGTTGGACAGTCGGACGAAAGACGGGCCGTAAAAAAAGTCAATGAGTATAAGAGAATCAAAAGGGATAAGATACCGGTATCTACAAGAAGCGAAGAATAGTAATAAAATAAATATGATAGCAAAAAAAGTGGTAAAAGGGAGGTCCAGCCTCTGGCGGAACGGAAGAAGGACAAGGACAGAAAGGTGAAAAAAAGGAAGAAAAAAGAAGCAAAAACTGTTGCAATCTGGGCGCGCGAAGATGAGGGATACCAGACCTTATAGATACCAAGACTTTTTCCGCCGACTGGTCTGGGGACGTGGGGTCTGTGGGTATGTTTCGGCGAGCGCAGGAGGCATTTTGCTTTGTACAGATTGAGAGATGGGGAAATGCTTCACGGGGTAAAGAGAGTACGTGGCCATGGACTCAAATGGTAGCCGATTCGGATTTGAAGGGATCGACTGGCGAGATCCGCGGTTCGTACATACTATTCGTTGATAACATGTAGTTTACATTGTGATATCACGATCTTGGTGGATACGGTTTTCTTACTTGACTCATACATCCTGTACCTGCATTTTACACTCAGTATAGTAATCTAATTCGTGCAGAAAACATAATTCTACCAAGGCACGTGCTTTTTTCACTTTGTTAAACTCATCTTCAACTCACCTCATTCTCACCAAGTCCAACGAGTTCGTTTCACCTTTGTACAGATCTTGGCGCGCTTAGACTTCCCATTACACGCCCAATATTCTGGAAAGACCAAGCGATTACGCGGACTTTCCCTGGTCGGCTGTTTCCGTGGTTTGAGATTTCGCTAGTATCTGGGGAACCAACAAACTCATTGAGTAGAAAGACTTCATGTCCTGTAGGCTTAGATATTGAGTCTGTCATACCGTCGATTTTATTGAGGTTGTGCAGTAAGGAATTATGCTTCCTGGAAAACGGAAACGGTAATTACAGTTATGGATTATAGTTGGGACATGCAGGGAAGGAGTTGGTTATGCGTTCATAGGGTTATTTATGAGGGTTTTTTGTTCTTGAGATACATACTTGATCTGTATAGCCTCCGACAACTGTCGAACCGAAATGGCAAAGGAAACACAGGCCTTACAATGGTACTTGACGGTGTATTCACAAAGTAGCATTGACCAACCGACTTCGATCACCCTTACAGACTATCGTCGATCAACCAGCACAGTCCTTTTGTATTCAGCGCTGGCGCTTCGCATACCCTTTCTCACATCATCTGTTTCACCCCCGCGGCGAAACAGCGCCAAGAACAAACACCTAAAATAACAACTACCAAATCAGTAGCATAACTCTACAATTGCTTGTCTTCTCCCTATCCATCCCCGGATTTTTTTCTTCTGAAGCGCGGTCCTGGCGCGCCCGCGGGTTTGGCGTGTGCGTGGATGGTCGGGTTAATGCAACAAGTGACAGGAGGGCTGTATCTGTTGCATGTAACCGTAAGTACCGACGGAGTCGGGAGAGATCCGAAAGCTTTTTTGGTGGGCGGATATTAGTTTTGTAGGCGCTGCCAAGAGTGTCGCATGACTAAGGGATGCAGGAACGTGGTTGAGAGAGAACATGGTTTGTTAACAGATTGATAGAGCTTGGCAATCGTTTGGCGAATGGGAACAGACATTTGGTAGTCTTGGAAGTGTCAGATGGCGAAATTGAATCATGCGGATCTTCAGATGATGGAAACAGTAGGGTTATTATTTGGGAGTAGGGTTGTACATAGATGGACTAATGGTTACACGATAGTGATATGGGGTTGTATTTTAGCCATAGACACCGGGTCAATTTGAAAGTCAAGGGTTGTAGTTTAGTGTCGTGTTCGTATTGACTCTCACCACCAATATGTGGACCAAATCAAACTAAGCGCGATAGACGCAGAATAATCAACAGGCTCTGGGTATCTTCGTATTCGTTATTGTCGGCGATATAGCAAGTAGCTCCGATAACCGATGGTACATACCTATGTACATATGTGTGTATGTAGTAGCTGAATACGAATACGTGTAAGCCGTCAACATAGGGAGACACAGAACATGGAAAATTGTATAAGAAGGGTAGATGAAGACTGTATATATTGAGAGTTTGTAGTTGAGAAGTGTAGACCAAATTGCTCTTATAATCGTTATCATGAATACTACTATGGATATCTCCCAGTTCACCCCCTTTGTTCTTTTGGCCGTTCTGGCATACGTTACATCTCGGTACCATGGGCTCTCAGTGTCAGATACTATCTCTACATTCCTAGCTTTGGGGTTGAGTCTTGCCCAAATTGTGGTTCAAGGTATGTCTTATATACAAACGCTGATACAGCAGAAGATTAACAAATCTAGACCCCATCGTCGCGACCTACATTTCTCTCACCTGTGCTGCGTACTTATTGTACACTATCACAACTAACTCAGCCCTACGCCTTCCTCATACCATCATCTTGTGTACAATTCTATCGACATCAGGCGCCACCTTCTACACTGATATCATCCACGACCCGGCTTCTATCAGTCTCAAGCAGATCATCTCCATGATTACTTTCCTAGGGACTCCACTTTACCTTCTGATATCAGCCATTGTCGAAACCCATTCTCTATTCCTCACCATCCAAACCGCTATTCGCCGCGCCGCCGGATCGAGATAAGAATAGGGTGATTTCCATATCGATTCGCCGGTACCTGCATAGCCATCTCAGGCTAAAGGCGCACCGGATAAATACAGAGCACGGTGTTTATACAAGATTGTGCCACGATGGGAGGGTATATAAACCAGCAGTTGCCGTCTAAACTAGTAATAGCAAACTCACAGTTATCAACAAATTATCAATCCAAGTCGTCGTCGTTTCTGCGTCGCACATTGTTCCACAAACATGACCTCGGTCCACTATTTCACAACTACATATTCTACACCACAACCCATCTAGCCGAAACGTTCGTTATGTCTCCGTGCGTTTGTCGTGTGACCCACGCATTCCTCCCTCGGTCCAGAGCTAGCCGTGTGGCTCTGTATGTGCATACAAAACTAGTCAGCTAAGTTAAAAACGGAGCTGAAGAGACCTAGAAGAATCAAGGAAGCTACCAGTGTTACGCAGTTTTCTTTACTACCACCAACGGGCCGAATTACAACCCGTCTCCAACATGGCGCGGAGAGAGCCCCGGTTTTGGAGAGCTCTTGTGCGTCATTTTTGAGGGGGGGGGCCTTTTTTTTTACTATTGGGTTTCTTTTTTAGGTTGGTGGGGTTACCCCGGATTTTTGACGACAGGGGGCAGGATCATGTGGTCTGTTGGTGATGAATGGCTGGAGAAGAAACGTACGGCAAGAGAGTGGGGGAGAGAATCAAGCTTGAATAGTTTGTAAGAAGGAATTTATGGACATGAAAGAGATGATCAATCGATCTAGGTCAGTCGTGGGAAAACCACAAGTGAGGGAATCTGATTATTCAAACAATACTTAAAATATCCAAGACATGTCCGGAATCGCCTTGGTCATGAACACCTCCACACAGAAACCCCCTGTCTTCCCCAGATTCTTTGTCCACTCCAGAATGTGGAGAAGTGCATTGACAAGCCGCCCAGCCCACGTCAACGCAGACAGCCCACTGGGCTAACGGAGCCACTTAGCCAGACCAGCCCATGCCAGGCCAGGCCATGCAAAGGGACCACCACTCCACTCTACTCCACCGCACACAACCCAAAATGCATACGCATATTTGTAAATCTGCCATGCCATTGTCCACCAAAACTCCCCGCCTACCCATCCTTTCCTCTGATTTCCTGCTGTCTCAGTCTCAGGAACCATGGACTACGTCTTCTCGTCGGATCTGGTCCTTTCAAGCCCCGATGGACCGAGGCCGCACCCCTATGAATATGGCCCTGATGTCCACGTACAGCACGGCACAACGCCGACTCCATCAACCAATCTTACCACTACGGCCGCCGGAAAGACGAAGAATACAACGGCGCGGAAGAGAATAAGTAGAGCGTGCGACCAGTGCAACCAACTGCGCACCAAGTGCGACGGTCATAATCCATGTGCGCATTGTCTCGGTAAGTCCCTTATACATGTACATACCAAGGAACATCTGCTAACCTTAGTGATATCACCTAGAATTCGGCCTCACGTGTGAATACATACGCGAGCGCAAAAAGCGCGGAAAGGCCTCGCGAAAAGACCTCGCTGCCGCCGGCACACCTACCGCCACTCAGGCCACGAATACTCATGGTCAAAGTCACGCCCAATCCAACTCACCACCCGTCCTATCACCCGTGTCACCAACTTCCGATCCACCGTTCGACCCTCTATCATCATTGAGTGCACAAATCAATAGTGCTGCGGTTGTACCAACGCTTGGGTATCCTGCATATCCACGCGATAGTTTAGATTCGGCATTTTCTTTCACGGATAGTCTGGGGGGATACGGAGAAATTCAATATACCGTGGCGAATAATGGCTATGGATTTGATACTTTACGGTATCCGACTGCACCAGCTCCGGCACCAGTAGCTACGAGCGCGGGGGAATGGATGGCTGTTCCGGATCCAACGCCATTATATCCACCTGTACTTCGGTATCCAGTTTTAAAACCGCTTCTTCCACATCTACCTACATCAGTATCACCTTCATTAGCATGTGATCTTCTTGAGATCTATCTAGCATCTGTCGCTCGCAATCCATATGCCCTTGCACCTGTTCTCAGGAAGGCATCCCTTCTCCACCCAACAAATCCACGGCCAACATCACCCGCTCTTCTCGCCTCAATTCTCTGGCTCGCCGCGCAAACATCATCATCACTATCTTTCAGCGGTTCCCCCGCCACCCGCTCCGCCATATCCCAACGTCTTTTACAAACAACAATTTCCCTCCTCCACCCTCTCATCCACACATCGACCAACGAGCCTCTTGAACCGGCAAGCCTCGGAGCTGCAGGAACCACTGATGACGTCATAACATACGTGCATCTCGCCACAGCCGTGTCCGCCAGCGAATATAAAGGCGCATCACTCCGTTGGTGGACTGCCGCTTTCACCTTGGCTCGTGAGCTGAAACTTAACCGGGAATCCGCTGTCACGCCATTACCATCGGATCATCAGGCTCTTGAACTTGCAGAGGAACGGCGTCGGATATGGTGGTTGTTATACATGGTTGATCGACATCTTGCCCTTTCTTATAACCGACCGTTATTCTTGTTAGACCGAGAATGTGCCGGGCTTCGACAACCTATATGTGACGCGGCATGGCAAAATGGCAACTTTATCAATGTACCCGCGCCACCGACAGACCCATTGTTGTTAGGACGGAGAAGTCAACCGGGGATTGGGCCGCCTTTGCAATGTACAGGGCCTGGCTTTTTCGGCTTCTTCCTACCATTGATGACGATATTAGGGGAAATAATAACATATCGACAAACGGTGTCATCTCCATTGGTCCCTTCACAAGGGATTTCCGTGGCACCGGGGTACATTACATCACATCTGGAGCACTACGAAGCTTCTTTAACATGTTTGATACCGGGTGCTTCACCAATATTAGACACTCCACCATCTCCATCTACAGCCATACCGACTCCGACACATCTACCTCATGCATACAGCACACACATTCTCCACGTTCTCCATATTCTCCTTCTCACCCAATGGGATCCAGTTCTTCTTCTATCTACCCCATCCGCCATGCTCACTACAACACCCTACCAACTAGCCACCGCCCATGCCGTCTCCGCCGCCGACGCCACGGCAACCATTCTTCATCACGACCCAGGTCTCGAATTCATGCCATTTTTTTTCGGTGTCTACCTTCTACATGGATCATTCCTTCTATTGTTACTAGCCGACCAAGTCCGCACCGAGGCATCACCAGCGGTTGTCCGGGCCTGCGAAACCTTGGTTCGCGCCCATGAGGCTTGTGTGGTTACACTAAACACCGAGTATCAACGAAACTTCAGCCGGGTGATGCGCGAGGCAGTAGCGCGGATACGGGGGTTAGGTGATGGGGATGGAACAATTAGAAGGGAGATATTGGGATTATATAGATGGACTGGCGACGGAAGTGGCCTGGCTCTTTAAAAGGAACATAATGTATCAAATAAACCTATTCATCATGAAGCACCCCACGCATTATTCCACGCTCTCACATTCCGTCCTGTTCCGGAACCTAAAAGCCCCGCTACTCTCGCTGCACGCCGTCTGCTCATTTCCTGTTGTACAATTCCTGTTTGTCCCCGACTCATGGTGACCAATATACTCAATGGCTGTTTACTCCGATCGACAACGCCGTATGTGAAAGCGTACCGTGGGTCATCAGGCCCCGGGAGTTTCCGCATACAGTATGGGCAAGACTGCTTCTGGGTGAACCAAGTAGTAATGCATTGGCCATGGAAGACATGACCACACGGAAGCTGGGCTACAAGAGGGTCGCTGAGGGTGGTGTAGCAGATACTGCAAGTCGAGATATCGCCCGAAGAATTCGGAGAGAGGATGAGTTCGGGATCGTGATAGGTTATAGAGGGGATAGGAAGACACGCTTCAGGAAGAAGAGAGTCTTGGCTATGTTTGTCCACCGCGATAACCCCACTTGTCGGACTAGTTACAACCTCCTCGCCACCAAACAGCGCTAGAAGCTTTTCAACAGTGGCAAAGAACCCTTCTAGAAGATTATCACCTATAACACCATGTTGACAACCTTCTACAAACATAGCCTCGACATCAAGTTTTGAAAAGCCCGGAACCAAAACTCTAAAGGCTCCGCCTCCCTGAATTGCCCTGACACAATCCTTCTCCCGTACTGTCATAGTCAACTCCCTCAACATCCCCCACTTCGTCCAGAAGAACGACGCAGACATTTCCCCATTTTGAATACCTTCCTTGAAATTCGCTACATCTCCGACTTCCGCCGCTCTTGGATCCCTAGGTGCTGTTCGCCGAGCCAATTCCCCGGCAAAGCAATGTCTCACAATAGCCTCAGCCAGTTTCCGACGCTCACCGATACTAAGCGAATCAACTGAACTATCTGATTTATCTTCTCCTCGGCGTGAAGTTAACGGCTGCTTGGTAAATCCCATGCTGTCAACGACCCTTCGGACTCCATGATTTGTTCCCTCGGCGACCTCGGCCAATGATCCCGGTGCAGACAAGGTTCCTTCGGGAATCACACCCTCACCCTCAAGGAGTCGAGACAAAACACTTTCGACTACTCTTGCGACCATCTTGGTTGGTGGACTATTTCCTTGGAAGACGAACTGGTCTGGGACTTTTAGTGGCGGCTTCTGATACTCTTCGTAGATTTTGGCGTGTTTGATTTTAAGAGAGTTGTCCTAAGTTTAGTTAGCGTATGTATTCAAAAATTTCCAAAATTTAGCTTACTTCGAATATCAAAGGTTTCATCTTCACCTCACCGCAATTTATACACGGTGAATCACGTTGCATAGAACCTCCCACGAACGACTTCATGTCGATCTCCGAGGCCCAATCACATCGCTCACATGCCCAATTTTGGCGACTTCCCACCTGCAACTTGGAGGATGAAATATCCATGATTAATGTGTACAAAACATTCAAGAAAAACGAAACCAGAACACAAAAGCAAAATATTTCTGTAAAAAACTTGTATACACGCCTCCGACATATATTCCGTAGCACAAGCTTAGTAAGCCATGACGCCATGGAGTTTGTTACTCCCTCAGGCATCTTTGGCGCATTTCGTTGACGAGGGATCCACGCTGCCGACACATCGTAATCGTTTTCTGGATAGAACAAACAAAGCTGCAGCCAAAAAGGATTTTCAACCAAGTAGGGGCAAGCTCGTCATAATTGTGGGATCAGGCACCTAACACGGCCGTCGCCAGGAGCCGCCGTTGTGGAGCCGCCGTTGTGGAGCCATTGTTCGGGGCAGGAAACTGGACTAGGTCGGCAAACGGATGCCAAATATATCTTTATGTTGAAAGATCGTGGAAAGTAAAAAACAAGAAAAGAAACAGTCATAATGACAACAAGAACAAGACATTACCCACCGTCTACATCATTTCTTTCAGAATCTACCGCTTCCGCGCATTCTTCAACACAAAGCCACCCACTACACCCGCTACCAGCGCAAATCCACTGACTATAGCCATGCCCATCAAACCCTCCTTGGCAACCTTATCGTCGATAAGCGAGCGCAAGTTTCCCGCTTGCATATTTCCCGGCTCGTTCTCGAGGAGTCGCTCATTGTACCGGCGCGCCTCTTCATAGTTACCGAGCTTGTAGTTTCCGAGGGCAAGATAGTAAAGACATTCGCGACGGCGTTCTTGTGACTGGCGGAAGATATCGGCGAGAAGACGAACACCGAGTTGTTGGTCGGGGCGCGAGCGGGATTTCACGAGGCCCTGTGGCGGAGAAGAGAATGTGGTTAGTGCATGAGGCGAGCAGATGATGGAGTGGTGTAACGTACCCAGGCATAGTTGAACTTAGTTTGCACGCCGACGAGGTCGCCTTCCTTTTCGTATTGCGTACGAAGAACCTGGAGTTCATCGGCCTTGAGAGGACTGTAGTCGTGTGTCAGTTCATGTGGCTGTCTAAGGAAAGTCACGATGACTCACGTCTCAACATCCAAAGCGTCTACAAAGGTCTTGTCAGCAACCGGCCAATGGGCTCAAAACTATCTCCAACTATGTATACATACAGGGAAGTTCAACACCCATGGTGAATAATGTGTCTATCGTTTGTATGTTCTATTGATGCGAGTCTGCAATTACAACAGTTGAGGTAATATTCGAACGTTTTGTATTTGATGCTTGTATCCGGTTAATTTCACAAATGGGCAAAATAAAATAATCATTCATCAATCAATCAACTGATCAAACAACGTCATTTGTCAGTCGTTGCCGTTGTCCACATGCTAAATTCCCTAGCCCAGCCTAAGTCCTTGTAATCTCATTGGGCGCGGTAAACAGGCGCTGTTGTGGCGTTCCAGCCACGTGAGTGGGGCGCTGCCGGGTTACATAGGGTTTATTTACATTCAACAAAGAATGTAGAACATCGCGATTTCGTAACAACGAAATTCAGTTTCTAGAGACTTAAGTTAAACTAGTCAAGCGAAGCACATAACGCAGCGTTACCATGTTACTTTCTGAAGACCCAGCAAGCGTAAGTTTTTTTGCTCAAGTTTGAAGTCGACACCGCTAACTCTCTGTTTATCAGCTCATTCGGCAAACAAAAGATAACTTTCACACCAAGCCCGACCTCACGAGCATCGCTCACATCAACGATTCCATCGAAACTCTTAGCCACTCGCGTCAAATTATATGCCAACAACTTTCCGAGGATCTCCACAGACTTTCGCGCCAACAACAAAGTGCTACCAACGCCTACAAAGAACTCGCAGCCTCTCACGCGCAATCCGCCACAGCCCACGCCACTACCATCGCAAACCTCGATACGCAGAAATTCCGCACAGCAAAGGCCATTGGAGACGCCGAATTGGAGACTGAGCGGTTGGCACAAGTTCTAGCGGACCTGGAGGCTCGGTTACAAGAGACAGACATTGAGGGTGCCGACGGTGGTGAGAGTGGATCTGGCAGTATTGGAAGCGAAGATGAGATTTTGTTGAAGTTGAGGATTTATCGGAGCTTGGGTATGGAATTGGAGAGAGACGAGAAGGGAACGGGCGAATTTAACCGGGTGGTAGTGAGAAACTACCGGAAAGGCGACGTGCAGGTCGTTAACATGGATAAGAAGGTTTCGCGTCTCGCATATGCAAACCTATTTTGGGGGAACATCTGAACAATTCGCCAAGCTGAAAACGAACCAGATTTGGAGTGGTTGTGTCGGAAAGTAGTATTGTCTGATTTATTCACAACATGCGTAGCGCATCCTCGCTCACTGCCCTTCTAAGCGACACATATCCGTCGCCCGCTGCTACCCCGTCTAAACTCCAATCATCTTCGACACCAAGTCCGCGGTCTCTACCTTCTGAAAATCCAACAAAGGATGCTCCTCTTGACCGCACCGGCCTCACTATTCTTCGACTTGGAAGTCCGACGTCCGTAATAGCATGCACGATGGGATTGGGTCCCGGTCTCATGTATAATCCCGAGGTATTTCTTCGTAGTTGCGGTGAAGGTGGCGTTGGCGGTGGCAATATTTCCACGGGACTTGGAAGTTCGCGGACAGGTGCCCAGCCAGTACGGCGTAAGAAGGCCTGAAGAAGACGGGTGGGGGTTGGCTTGTTAAGAGGAGGAGGCAACCAAGATAAGAGAAGTTCAACGTAGGTTGTTACAACTCGAAGGAAGAGAAGAGAAAATGAGAGGAAAGTTGTGACGGAGGCGAGGATGGCAAGAGGGAGAGTTATCAAACACAACGTAAATACTATGAGATTGCGCATTTTTTCCGTGTGGAGACGTCAATGTTGATGGAAATTCAAGCATCACAGAGATAAATCAAGATAGTGAATGCGTCATTTATCACGTGCTATAAATGTGGCGCATAGGTGCATCTTGTGAGACATGACATCGATAAAGGTGATATGATACATGCTAGTGATAGACAAAGAAACAGTTTACAAGTTGGCTTGGCATGAATTGAAAGAAACAGACCACATTTCAACGTCTTTGATCACTCGACATCCATGAAACTCAGTACATACCAAAAACTATCAATCCACAGAAGTACCAAATGACGGCACAGGAAATCCCCAGTTCCGCATCGTCATCCCAATAGCCCGGTCTAGACCACTATTGAGGCCCGCCCAAAAACTACAACCCGACTGAACATGAAAGGCCTCATCCGGAACCACCCGCCAGCCAACCCTACGAAAAGGCCTATTCACAACTACTCAACTGCTCAAAAACAGAATAAACATCAAGACCCATCATCGCGGTTTTTCCACGTTTTTAAGCGATCCAAGAAAACGCCAGAGAATCTCCCAAGAATCTGAACACGCAGGTGAATATATGTAGCTACCCCCCCGCCATGATGACTTTGATAGTAAAAGGATTTCTAAGGGCTTCTAGATCGTGGCAGAATAGCCCCGCTCATTACTGCTGAGTGAGGGGCAAATCTACCCCAGAAAACATGTTGAGCCTAGTGAACAAAGCCTGACATATCGTGGCCGTAGAGTTTTTTCTTACTTTTTTCCTGTTGGTGTCCACATATCCAATGGTCACCATCAATAGTTACTTCGGCTTTCTCCTAGGTCGCCTGATGCTTAATTACAATAAAACATGTTATGCAGGTCGACAAACACGCGGGTCCCAGTAGTTCGTTGCCCGATTTCTTATGTCTTACACACTCTTCATATGTAACCCTATATAACCCTGAGTATAAAGGCAATCGCCCACTTCTAGCCCATTTCCCTCATCAAGGAACATTCGCTCACTTTCAGAAACCACGTTCAACACATCGCGATATCTCACCACACGTCGAAATGTGTAACGCAACAGCCAGCCAAGTGCCACTAGGCGGCGAAAAGATCCCAGACCATATCTCCATCTACGATGCCCATTGTCACCCAACAGACACCTCCTCCAGTCTCAGCCTGCTCCCCACCTTCCGGGCAAGTCATCTTCTCGCCATGGCGACCCGTCCTTCCGATCTCTCCTTGGTATCCGATCTGGCCTTCAACTGTCCCAAAGCTACCCCGGCCTTTGGAATTCACCCATGGTTCTCTCATCTCATGACTTTGTATGAGACTATTGACAAGACTGCTCACTACACCTCCATTCTCACACCAACTCCGTCCTCCGCGCTTCTTGCGCTTCTCCCCGATCCCATCCCCATGTCTGAAATCACCCTCCAATTAAGAACCTACCTACGAGCTCACTCATCAGCGCTCGTCGGGGAAGTTGGAATCGACAAGTCCTTCCGTCTGCCCATTCCCTCCGCTGCTATCTCTGCCGCCGAAACCAGTCCACGCGGAACTGCCCCGCTCTCGCAGTGCAAGGTTTCAGTGGCCCATCAAATTTCCATTTTCAATGCCATGATAGATTTGGCTGTCGAGTTCCGTCGCCCAGTTAGTGTACATGGGGTTGCCGCTCATGGCGTTTTGTACGATGCCATAGCGGCGAGAAAGGAAGAGACTTTGGTTATTTGTCTACACTCGTTTTCAGGGAGCTTGGATGTGGCAAAACAGTACTTGTCACCTCATAATGTTGTCAAGATATACTTTTCTTTTTCAACATTAGTTAACATATATGGACGCAGTAGCGTCCAAAGTGGGAAGGAAACTCTCTCCGCCTTATTGGCAATCATTCCAAGAGACCGCGTATTGGTGGAAAGCGATATGGACTGTGTAGGACCAGGGATGGAAGGAAGTTTGCGGGACATGTATGCCTTAATATGTGAGGCATGGCAAGTTGATATTGAAGTAGGTTGTCAAAGGCTCAACCAAAACTACATAGAATTCAGAAAGACAAATTGAACAAAGAAAAAATACTAGACTACTACACCCATTAAGCAGAATCATAACGCGGCAACGAATCCTCCTTCTCGTGTTCCTCTTCACCCAGAATACAACCTACAACATCCTGCATCTCCTTGAGACTGTCCTCCATGGAGCAATCAGCGCTTGTTGCCACGGAGACATCCGACGAGAAGCTAACAGTACGTCTCCGCTTCTCTACGAAAGTCTCCCGGTCCTCTTCACTCCGTCCATCCTCAGCCTCCGACTGTACACCAAACGAGTACACAGAGGCCGTAGTCCGGTATGAAGGCGGCCGTGACTCCCAGGTGACATGGTTAGGATAGTAATCACCAGCCTCCAGGTCTGCCTCAGAGGGCGTCTTCGCGTGTTCATCATCCACAA
Organism: Huntiella bhutanensis; assembly: GCA_002018275.1. Taxonomy (NCBI): domain Eukaryota; kingdom Fungi; phylum Ascomycota; class Sordariomycetes; order Microascales; family Ceratocystidaceae; genus Huntiella; species Huntiella bhutanensis. Next base: position 454,323 of record MJMS01000004.1, on the reverse strand, counting down.
TGTTATCCGTCAGTCCGAACAATGACCGGACAGCCCGACCAATAGGGCCACGAGGACGACGAGACCGCGAACGAGACTGGGACCGGCAACGGCCACGACGGCAGCCAGTGCGAGGGGAATCATCCTTCTTTTCCCGACGGAAGCACATCTTCACGTGGTGAATGCATACAACGAAGAGCGCACCAACACACACGAGAACGCCGATTTTGCCCGTATCAGAGAGACGAGCCCAGCGGCTAGTGGGTATCTCCGGAGCAGATTGGACGTGGGTAGTGATGGAGACTGACTGAGGGGTACCTGCCGAAAGGGCACCGCAAAACGCCGGTGGCCAAGCTGGCACTGTGGGCTTATCAAGAAGGCCGGGGCCGGAGAAGGGGAAGTGGCAGGAGAGTCTGGGTGACGAGGCAGGAGGAGGGGGAGTGGGGGATAAGAAACTATCCAGGACATGCTTCGCTTGCGAAGTGACAGAGTCAACCAAACACTGTATGTCATGGCACCCAGGGGTAGTCTCCTCAGGAACAACAGCAGGTGTAGATACCTCTTCGGGGCACATGACGTCACTAGTGAGGCCACCCACATACCGCTCAAACTCCTCAATAGTCTTATCCAAGCGATCTCTCTCCGCCCTCATCATCTCCAGCTCCAACAAAGTCTGCTGCAAACCAGGCTGATGAGCCGTAGCAAAGATCTCAACCCCGTCATCCCCCTTCGGCACCGCCATCACCAAGTCACTTCCCAAAACCTGCACAATCTTCCGCGACCCCCTCGCATCAATCAACACCTTAAACACAGAGTTCTGCAGCGCCAACTCCTTCTGCTCACCCGACTCAACCACACTGTACACAGCATCTTGGATAGTAACAGTCAATGTTTCCGACTGAGGAAGAAAAGTCACAGGGTCGTGGTTGCACGTGAAATCTGCCGTGGCCGTCACGTGTTTAAGGGTTGTACGGCGATCGGTAGTTGACGGGCCCGCAGGAATAGTAAGTCGGGTCTTGGCAGTGCGGGGGAGGCCAATGTCGTTCAAGTTGACAGCAGCATGGCCACACGGGTATTCAGAGGGTTCGATAGCAAGTTGGAGCGCCTAGATTAAAAGACAAACTTGGTTAGAAACATGCCATCCAATTACTTTAGAGATTCCATCAAAAACTCACTAGCTCACTATCAGCATTCTGGCTCAGCCTAATGCTCAAGAGTCCGTCATTCTCAATGTCTAAGTCGCATATGTTAGCTCCACTCTAATCGCAATCAATCAATTAAAATCGCAGCTACCCACCTCGTCTTTCAATCGCCGATACCGCCTGCGGAACTGCGCAGAGCAGCGAAGCCAACTTTCCGAACCGCATGTTGTATTCGATAAATCTTATCCAGAATTTGGACGAAAAATCAGCTTCCAAATCAAGATGTACAAAACAGCACGAGACCAAAACAGAGTCAAGATTGATTGTTCAATCTCAATGACGGCGCCCGTTTGTTTCATGAACGCAACAGAGGATGCTCAATTAAAGCAACCCCTGCTAGGGTGCACTGACCGTAACGTCGCATTTAACCCTATACAACCCTGTGTTTATTTGGGTGCCTAGCACAACCTCCGCAATTGTGATGGGAATGGCACGTCGGCTAAGAAAGTCAGTCACGAATACGAAAGATTCACAGCACAACCGGGCGAAAGGTAAGTTGTTGGATTCTAAATGTGACCATGATGGTGTAGTAATCGATTGATAATGCTGTTGATTCTTATCTAATTCCCTTTTTATATAGTACCGCCGGTTTCCCAATCATTTACTCAAGTCCATGCAAGTATTCGTGTAAAATCGTCATTCTTGTCTGGGCAATCTCCAAGCCTCTAGCAGCCATTGTACTCAGAACTCTCATCATCTCCTCTGTAATCCTTGTTAGCAAAAGTGTTATAGACAGACCGGGACGCATTCTGTTCCCACAGGATCGTGACACTTACTAAGATCAGTGCGCGCTTTGGCATATAGTGCTTCGTCCACCGCCACTTCTTCCGCCAGGACAAACTTTAATGTGGCGCCGACGCAAATGGCCTCGAGGAAAGCCCGGTGGTTAAAAGCCCACCATTGGCGAGCCTCGGCCTCATACAGTTCAAATAGGATGAAGTAGGCCTGAAGCGCATCATGGGCCGCCTCAAGCGTACCACGCACGTTCAACGTCACCTCATCCGACATGCTGGCATTTACAAGCATGACGTTGTGAAAGAAGTTATTAGTCAGCCATAAGGTTTGGCGGACAGCACGGCCATCGGTGACGGCTCGGGTCGTCAGGGTTGCCTTGTCCCAGCACCGGAAGATATCCGGGAACGCACGGTAGACACTCTTGAACTCATTGATCAACTTAGCCTTTTGGCGTTGGGTAGTACAGATCGGAAGGTCTAATGCGCGAGGTGACGAAATACTTTCCTGCACGAGGTTTGCCAAGTTCCAAGAACACTTGATGTACCAGATATCGACGGGGCTTGAGTTGGCAATGGAAGCATCATCGTCTGCGAGGGAATCGACCGAGACATCGGTGTGCGTAGCGGATGGCGGCAGCGCAAGAAGAATGGTCATGAAGGTATCTTGTAAGAGCACAGACTGCCAGAGCTTCCGGCGTTGTTGTTTCTCGAGTGGTGAGGCATTCGGAGTAACAATGTTAGGATCGCGGTGGAGGCCCATGGCATAAGCCTGGCGCACGAGGATACCAGCAAATGACCAGCCATCAGACACGTGATTGTCATTTATGAGGAAGTATGTGATGAGAACCATGGCCTGTACCGAGTTGACGCTCGCCGTGCTTAGATATGAAAAGACGCGAAGGGCCTGGTTGCTAGCTGAAGCATAGAACTCGGCCATATTTTTACGCTCAATATTTGGATAGTCATTGGCAAATTGACCGCCCAGGGCAATCATGATGAACATGAGAGCAACAAACGATGCATCAGCCGTTCCACGATCATTCATGTTCCAGAAATGCTCATAGTCGGCGTAGAAGGTTTGTCTGTGAATCATGGGATATACCGGATCCACACACTCAAAGTACCGTGCCATTAACTGGTCCGTCTGGGCTTTTGCCGGGAACACAGAGATGACCTCGGGAAGACCACCTTCACATGTCCAGTAATTGGCAAACGGGTGTTCGGCTCCGACGCCAAAGACATTGCTACCAGATGATGAACGCAAATTTATCGCTGAACTCACCAAACCGGCTGAGATAGACAGGGCTGATGGGGGCGCCATAGAAGCAAGAAGAGCGCGATCAGCTATGTTGGGGATTATTGAGGTTTTCGGTACTGTCTTACGTTTTGGTTGTGGGCGAATCATGCGAGGTCCAGTGGAAGAATGACGGTGGGATTCTCTGTTAGGGGGGAGTATGTTAGTCGTGCTGAAGTTTTCAGAGGCGAATTTGGGCAAACATACTCCAAAAGCTGGGCCACGCGGTCATAAACGCAGTGTGTTTCTCTTTTTACGCCTATCGATCATTAGAATGGTTTCAAATGACATCGCCATCATGACCACTCACAAGCAAAGCACGTCGGTCGGCCCCGATCGCACTGTTATAGTTAGCATTTCGATCTCTCCTAACTCTCTCTATGCGGTAAAAATGCCCACCTTGGTCTTCCGTTCGACACACTCAGCACAACTCAAAGTCGGCTTATTGCGCTTCTGCTTATGGTATCGTTTACGCTCTTCACGCGCACCTGGGCTCTGGCCACCACCATTGCGACCAGGCGAACCACAAGGGCTTTCGTGTTCCGTCTCAGTCATGCCGTTCGTACTAGATGCAGTACTAGCTGTAGTCGAATAGAGTGAAGGAACGATAGTCATAGGTGCAGTACCGTAAGTTAGGGGATAAACTGCGGGGAATTGGGCGTATGAGAGGTAGGAGAGTGGCGGACGTTCGGTAATGGGCGAGGTCTCAGGCGACATGGTGGCTGATGAAAGTAGAGAGTCAGCCGAAATTTCAGCAAGTGTGGTGTATGGACGATTCATGGCGGAAATGTATATGACGATTGCAAATTTCTTCCTGTAGAGGTTGGGGAACAAGTTTAAGAGAAGTTCAAGAAAAGTACAGGAGCCGTCCAAAAGAAGTACAGGAGCCGTTAGGATTCAGTATCAGTTAAATAGTAGAGCTGTTAGCCGGGCAATTTGGTTGGATATGTAAGCTCAGCTAGCTTTAGTTGGGACAAATCAGTAGTACGGAACAGTGAACAAAAGTCTCTCTTGGATTATGACGGAACGGCGAGTCTTGGCGGACACCAAGAGCACGCTTTATATATACTTTTTTTTCGGCACTGACTCCTTTAGCCGTTTTAAGCTTTTAATCGGGGCCTGGGCTTAGGTGTTCCGCTAGATCGGCAGTCTTGTTCTCTCGCGCAGTGGGGGCGCAAATCTCACCTACCGAATCACCGTCACCGAATCAGGACCACTACAAAGGGAGCACCGAACAAGGGCCTCCGAACAAGGACCGGCAAAAAAACCAAATGGATGCCGAAAAGAGCTGGTCTCTCAAGTGTAATCGTGGTGGTCTCGACGAGAGAAAACTTGTGGTCAAAGAAGTAAACACACTTGACGCCGAACCCAAAAGGGTAATCAGTTGACGCGGACTTGTCGGTTGAGCGGCTGTTAGTTGCGTATGTATGCATGTGGGTATGTATGTATGTATACGGTTGTGCAGATGGACAACAAGAACAGAGAAACAAGATGTATTGACAAACACGCACAGGGGCAAAAACATAAAGTCTTGATAGGACCAGTCACGGTTTATGAGAATCAGATGCCGTCTGTAGTAGGCTGGAAGTATAGACATTCCGAATCTAGAGCGAGCCGGGTGGGGGTTGTGGGGGTTCACTTTAGTGGCATTTTTATTCTTCTTTTTTATAAGTGATTAATACGATGAGACAACTAGCTGCCGCTTGTCAATTGTCCACAAAAAAACAAACGCAAGGAAGCAATAACATCAACAGGATGGGCAGTGGGGTTTGAGGCCGTCTCTAGACCCTGGGACATGCCGTGATTCGAGACCCCTTTGCGTCGCTTCCATGCAACAAAACAAGAAGTTAGTTTTTTTTTTTGTTTTTTTTTTTGTTTTCTCTTCTTTTCTTGCTTACACACAAACTCCCCATGTCATTAGTCCGTTACTTCCTCCCGCTCCTTACTACCCCTGCCCGGCGAACTTTCGTCATCCGGAGCTTCCAATAGACGACCAGTAAAAAATTATGTAAACAATTAAACATATGAAGTGTATACGGCTAACGATTTACACACAAGTTGCAAATCAAACATGTCTATGTCGATTGTATGTATGTATGTATGTACAAGTATAAATCACCTGGATTCCTTTGTGTACTATTTTTCTGCCCGATCATTGCCTCGCTTGTTTGTCATTCCGTCTGTCATTGACCTGCCATGAAACCAGGTTCGAGTGTCCCCCTGTCCAGCCAAGCCATGTCAGTAACTTTTTCCATGGTTTTCTGCATTTGCTCTCCTCGGCCAGCCAACGGAGATGTCAACCATCAAAGCCGAAAATTCCAGAACTTGACAACCAAATAAAACAGAAAAAAAGCAACGGAAATTTTATCCGTGCTGGGCAAGAAAAAGAGAAAAGAAAAAAAAGAGCCTCTTACCCTGCTCCATCCTCGCACCACATGGCGCATGCTTACACACCCTATAATCCACAGATCCCGAGATTGATACACAAAATCCCCGTATATTTAACAGCTCCAAACAGATCCATCCCGAATTAGCACCTCAAGGTCCACGCTACGGTTCATCCCTCCCTAGCGTAAACCCACATTTGTCGTCTGTCCTCTTTAGCCCTTGTTCGATTGTTCACGCCCCTCGTTATTTGGACTCCCATCTTGCCTGCTGTGACACAAGATGCCGAGTTTGCACCCGACTGAGTCCAGTCGAGTATGGTGTGACTAGCCCTGTGTGTCAGTTCTACATTGTATGAAGAAGTAACTCTACATGGTTGTTTAAATAGACTTGAAGTATAGTATCTTTGTGTGGTTCTAGAAAGATGACGCGGTTGACCTTGTTGATGGGTACCAACAGTATCCCGATTTACGGACGTACATATGTGTGCTCTGAGCCTTCAGCGGTTTGAACGACGCCTCATCTATAAAGGGACATGTGCTATCAATATGTGAGTACAAACTGTTATCTATTTAGAGAAAACAATCTCTACCCAAGGGCCCATCGGAATCCCGACCTACGCCTTTGTTGAAAAGTCCATAGTCGACACACGGGCTCATGTATGGGGGCCGAGTGTATGGTATATACACATGTGCACGATGGTATGCACCGATAGATATCATGAAAAAGTACATCAAACTCAATGACAATACATCCGTAAGGCTCTTCTGTTCTTGGGAAATCCATCGGAACCCTAGTATCGGATATTTGTGGTCCCCCGATTTTGCAAGTTTGCCAACTTCACAGGATAATCCCTAACAGGTCGGCAATGGTTCTATCCAATCAGACTATACGTTATAGATCCATGTACATGCCTAAATGTAAAAGAGTCAGGAAGATACACCAAGTACATATATATCGTCATGTTTCTTTTTAAATCAATCTCGAAGCATTAAAGGTACATCGAGCATGATTGTTTCGATCATCATCGTCGTTATTGACAACATCAAACATGACTAACCCCTGTTAAAGTCAACCATGATGTTCCCTGTCATGAAGTTGAAGCTGGTGTGACCATTGAACTACACATTTAATTCCGTACTAACTATTGAAACTGTTACCAAAGTTAGTCATCTAGCATTTACATACCGAGGTACAACCAAGTTGGGTTCTATACCGAAACGAAACCTTAGTCAGGGCGGTTGAGTACAGATGAGACGGTTTTGGATAACTAGCACTACATTGAGCAACGTCGGCCTTTTTCGCTGACAACGGAACAGTCCGAACAAGCTAATGATAATCACGCGACCTCAAAAAGCTCCCAGTGACTCCGATCATCGGAGTATATCGATCGTAGAAGGATAATACTTGGTACTTGTACCATAACAACCCGATGTCACGACATACATATCGTCACAGGTGTATTCAACCAGTTTCTCTCTCAACAACCACACAATGAATCCCGGAGTATGTATTTCGAGTTGGCAACTGTACCCAATATAATGAGAAGTATCCACACTAAATCGCTATTAGCTTTCATCCATCGACACACAGATGTAGCCGCACGCGACCAAGCATTCTTTCTAGAACTCCGAGTGCGTGTTATTTCCGAAAGTATCCAGTCTTCGGGTACCACAGTTCATGACAGCAAGATACCTTGTCACATTGTTTTGCGGGGAATCTTTTCTATGTAAATCACCTATCATAGGTTGTACTATCTCCGTTTAATACCAAGACGTTACGAATCAACGACAGCAATAAGCGAATAGTAGCTATCAAGGTTTTCCATGGTATCCAATTCAAGGATTGTCTGTGTGACTTCCGAGACCCACCGAGGGCGGCTGCGCGGCTACCGATGTGACAGTGGTAGCTTCCAAATCCGTGAAGAATAACTGTGGTAACTCGGCTCGGTTATGGTTCTGTCCGCACCGAGTTATGTGCATGGTCATGTGTATACCTATGTACATATATGTGTGTATACATATATTGTTCTTGTCCTACCCATCCCGTATCCACGCCAGCCACACAAATAATATTCATAAAGCCTCCACCCAAACAAACCTTCCAAGAGCCCACCAAGTCAAAAAATCATACCCACCCACCACCTAAAATGATGAAACAGAGTGTCATCTTGGCCTATGCACTCTCCACTGAGTCTGCGGAACAGAGGCTCTGTGGCACTCAGACTTTTCCTGCTTCCATCCCACTTTTTCTTTCATCACGTAATAATATGCCCTCCATCCGTAGGACCCATGAATGCAACACCATCCAGGAATGCCGAGACGCAGCCTTCAGGGCCGAAACGCTTTACCATATGGCGCAAAAGCTTTTAGTACTCGGTCAAAGTCGGCCCGGAAATCAGCCAGCGCCCTTGATGTAACCACAACGCCATTTTTACTCTCCGTTGGGTTGCCGGTCTGGAAAACCCTCGAGGCTAACGTTCATAGGGTTTCAATCGTCCGACTTCCCCTTTTTCTGTTACATCGTATTGGACTAATCGTCATGCTAACGCCATGTGATTCTATTCCATACATTCCGTAACCAAACCCGGGTTGTCCCCGGTTTAATCCCCTTTAAGGCTGGATTTCGGGATTTTATCTAACTAATTTGGTCGGTCCCGAAACTCACGGAACTGAATCCGCGAGTGGAGTCATCTAGTGTTAGGGTTGGTGGTTGTGTGTACCACGTGAGAAATGTTACACACATGCATCATGAAGTGAGGAGTTGACGCAGCCGGTGGAGCTTTAGATGATATCACAATTCATGTTTCTGACATTAACAAACAGAAGCAATCTTATCATTTTTACCGAGCCAAGTTATTCCTATGATCATGGTCTCACTAAGCCACCACACCCGAATTTCAAAACCCGCCCCGTGGCGTAATCTTCTTTCCACTCACCTGGCAACACTCACACCACCAGTCATCACCTTCACCACGATATCAGCCACAACTCCACCTGCCCCAAGAGCTCGAAGTGTTGTATTTCGTGGGTTCTTTGCGTCCCTCCAACCGAACCCATTGAATCCAGCTCCGTTGAATCCGGCCATATACACTTCCGATGCACTCACCATCACCACCGACATCCGCATGGAGAAAGCTGCTGAATTACAAAGTGACACAGGACATGGCGGTGTGTACGAAGCTGTTGTATGGGCACCGCAGAAAAATGCCCAGTGGAGACTACGTGGTACTGCCTACATCATCCCACCTGACGTAGACTCGGATTCACCTGCCGCTCAACGTATCCGACCGGTCCTTCACTCAACCCTTCGGAACTCTAGTACCGATGAACCTGTCTCCTCGGTTGATCCTACTTGGACTATCAAGCGTGAAGTGACTGCTCACTTTGGGAATCTCTCACCTGGAATGCGTGGTTCTTTTCGCAACCCACCACCAGGCAAGCTGAAGACTGAGACCCCAGGTGAAGGTCTCGGGTTAGGACAGACAGTGGATGACTTGGAGGATACAGTGGCTAGAGAGAATTTTAGGGTCGTAGTTTTGGTGATTGATACGGTTGATTACGTGGATTTAGGTGAGAAGATAGCCAAAAGGATTGTTTGGCAACGACAGAATGATGGTGTGTGGAAGGAGGATGAGATTTGGCCTTGAGTTCACTCTGGTGTGAGTTGGTGGGTTGCAGAGTATCATTATTCCTTAGGCGATTTTGTCGGTCATTATGTCGACACATAATACAAGTTTGCCTATTATCTACGACATGTGTCTATATCGATATCTACGTATTCATATGTGCATCATTTGGCACGTGTTCACTCACACCTCTCGTGAATCCTCCTGACACTGTTGGTTTTGATCTCCAAATCCGAGCGTTCGAAAGCCCAACCACATATGGAAGTATATGTATGTGTCAACGCATATGTGTATGATGTGTACACACAGGCGCGCATACACATGTATGTATGGATATACAACATATGTACATATGTACACACATACATCCATCCATACAACACGCCAATTTCTTCTCCAATTAAAGCCAATCTCATCCCCAAGTTCCCCGGCCTTATTCTTCCCCGGACTCCAGAAATCGGACCACACCAAAATCCCACGTGCATAGTCTCAATCATCCCGCAACTTTCAGCCCGCCCGCAATCGGCAGGGCCTAGCCCCCCTCGTTTTGGCGGTTCAATACCTACGTACGTACGCATCGTTGTCCAGAAGTAGTAATTCGTAGCAGAAATTTCTTCCATGAAGTAACTCTGAAGCCAGCTGCCATTGTCAATTATTTTCTATTTTCTCCGAGAGGAAAATTTGAGGGAAGATGCAAATCATATGTTTATTAATCCGTACGCATGTACAATACAAGCATGTTTGGTCCTTTCGCACGTAACAACTATGGATGCAATATTGCCATATTGTCCTATGCAATCTGTTCCATGTGTCTCATTGCAGATCTGAACCGTACATACCAAACTCAATCTGCCTCATCGCTTCCAGCTTTACCGATTTCCCGTCCGCTTCCTCCTTCTTTCCCCGTACATCAAATCGCTTCATCAATTCATCGCTTCTTCAGGTAGAACTGGGGCCCTTCGCAGCTCGGTCTTTACCAGGCTAGTCACGGTCCGACCTCGATCCATCACACATGTAATCCATCGCCGAACTGTTGTTGTGCCCCCCCATAGCCCTAAATAGCGGCCGTAAGACAATGCGACAAGAAAAAAATAATCTGTAGCATACGGAGTAACGGACATAAGAATCTGACAAGTAACCGTGTTGACAGGCAAAATCTAACTTTGTCCGTATCTGCACCAAAGACAACAGTCTCTCACAGACCAGCTCGTCCATTTTGCGACATCCAACTATGTATGTCACTGTCCAAGCTCACCAGCCAACCCCCCAGTCCAGTCTCCATAACATCCACTGAACCATATGAATCCACTCATATCCAGACTCGAGACCAATTCGCTCTTGCGATATCTTCCCTTGATGCAACCCACGAGAATTGGACATCAATCATTGGTTGGTACCCGAAATGCAGCCCTACACTCAGTAAATCAAATATTTACGACGGATAATCACGCCGCGTGATTACAGCCATACTCTCAGTTCTCCCTCATCTCGGCATATGAAAGAAAAGAACAAGTTCTCGCGTGTGAAACCGCCGCTACTCGTCACATCACACCACCGTCACGTCCGTCCTAAACGCCATCAATTTCTATTGGTATAGCCGGCTGAACAAGCCGATCAAAAATGGTCGTCCTCTTCATCGTGACTTCTACGGAACGCAACAGTCTTGATTGTCACCTTACCAGGGGACTCAACAGCGGAATGAAAGAAAAGATGCAAGTCGACTGAATAGGAAAACAGTCGGGAATAGTACGGCAATTGGAGATCGATGTGTTCATGCTACCATATAATGACTTGGAGAAGAGTTTGGATGGGCAAGTTGGTTCCATTAGCGCATGTGCGTGTATATGTGTGTATATTTATACGTGCGTATCCATTGTATGTATATACATAGGATACGTTGTGTGGGGTATCTGAAAATATGACTTTAACACATGGCTTTTTCAGGAGAAGCAAAAAGGTACTCCTTTAGGATGCCCTCACTCGGAGTCGAACCGAGGACCTTGTCATTACGAGTGACACGCGCTACCACTGCGCTATAAGGGCTTATTGCTTGTGCTAGTCCTTAATGCCGAATATATAGAACATTCGGTTCCGGAATTGTATTTCCGCGTTCTCACAACTACCGACGTCTGCTCACGGGTAGCTCCGGCCGACAACATAATTTAGAAACAACCCGAGCGAGCGAGCTGATATAATCAGGTGTTACCAGTTATAGTATACGTACATCTAAACGAAACCAATCGCAAAACCATGTCGTGCATGTAGCTCTGCCCCCATTAATACACACATGTGCGGGTTCATGTCATCAAAGCCCAAGTCACGGACTTCTATAACCCCCACTCACCTTGCCACACAAGCCGATAATACATCGCCACTTCCAGATCTCACACACTCACCTACTTCAAAATCCCCGTACTCCTGCATTTCTGAGCCCCCCTCGGACCGGTAAACAAGCCCGATATCCGTCCCGCTCACCGGGCAAACAACAGCCAAGATGCAGAAAGCTCATTCTGCTCCAAGCTTTCTCTTCCCCAGCCGTCCGTGATATGGGCTTTGAGTCTAGCCACGCGCGCTTGCCCAGTGCGTTTTATGTGAGTAAGATGCGGCGAGAAATTCTTGAAAAAAAAACAAGAAAAAAAACAAGAAAAAAAAGAGGGTGCGTGGGGGAAAGGTTTGTATGTATTGTATGTACATACATACATGTGTGTAAGATCGAGGCTGTGCGGCGATTTGTACGATTTTAGACACGATCTAGGGGAATGGCTCGGGAAATGGCTATGTACGGGTGTTGGCGAGTCGGCGACTTGGTTACGTGCATATTCATAGTGCAGGGCCGAGGGTGAAAGTTCAGTAATCGGGCTTGGCACGTTGCGTCGAATATGAGATGCCTAGTAGGTTTGTGGTTGACTATAATAGTGATACGGTGTTTTAGGCTGATGGGATTGCTACTAATTTCGACAAAAGTCAATATTCCCCGGGTTTTGGCAGCGGGACAGCGGAACGGGTCGTTTAACTTTGCTGAAATCATTAACCCCAACTGTTTCCAGAAATATCCTAGCCAAGAGTAGAGTCTGGTACAGCCCGTTATCGGCTCGGTTGGTCCAACGGACCGACGTCCCGCTCTGCCAATCTCAATGTCAACTGAACTGGTTGATGTATACGATCAATCTTGACCCCCTCTTTTCTTTTCTTATTTGCATTTTTTTTTTTCTTCTTCTTCTTTTTTCGTTTCTTGGCATGCACATCAATACAGCGTCCTTTTCTGTTCACCTGTCACCCATTGACGCACTTGCCAACAACCGTGCCTATCAACCATGCCTCTAACACACTCCCGATATCCCGAAAGGGGTTCTGTTTAGACCATGGCCTGCCAAAACTCACCACAATCACTTTGTATTTCTTTTAGGAACAATATGTTTGGGGATAGCCCCCCCCCCCCCCCCCCCC
>MJMS01000004.1:352222-441649 GCA_002018275.1 Huntiella bhutanensis | reverse complement strand
CCCCCCCTTCTCCAAGTTTATACATGTGTACATACATACTGTACATGTGTGTGTTCTATGGTCTGTCATTCATGCAGAAATTGTAACAGACGCAAAGCATGCCTTGTCTTTTTTCGGCAAGTTAACCGGCGGGGTATCATTCTCCTGGCTTATCAAACGACGGGTTTGAAAAAGGTCCTGGTATGTTTTTGGAAAGTGTGTTCGGCAGATACATTTGCTTGCTCAGGATATTGCAGGAAGCAACAGTCGGGCGAACATCCTTATCGGGCGTCTTGGAGAGAGGGCTTGGACTTGTTGTTTCCCAGTTGCTATTATTTCTATGGGGGACGATTCGATATGCCGGGGCGATCCGGGCGGCATTGATGTTGACGATCTGGGGTTATCCCTTCTCGAAGCCGGTATGTCGTGAGCCTTTCGGCAGGTGTGACGGGGTGCGGGCCGATAGCCTATGTCTGGCTATTGAGTCCCCTTGCACTGAAATCTAACATAACAGGAAAAGAGAAAAGGCTATCGGACGGAAAGGACTTCGGGACAATAAGTAACTATTTCTTAGTGGAAATAAGAAATAGTAACAAAGGGGAGAACATGCCGGTAAAGCTGAACCTACTGGTCACAGCTGTTTCTTTTTCTACGTTGATGTATCATCTTAACATGTTTCTACATACACTGCCGCGGCTGTCGTTGTCAATCCGCTCGTCCGCCCGCCCCATCGACAGTAAAGAAATAAATGGGAACAACAGAAGCAATAAAAGAAAAAGAAAAGAAAAAACTCACAGACGCAGGAATTCTTCACGGCTCAGTCTTCATCTTGTCCGTAAATACGGCCAACTTCCTTCCCTGGCTACCTTCGAAACGTCAAGGTGAGTATTTTAAGCCGTGCGATGCAACAGATGCCTCGGCAGCGCAAAAATGAAAAAAGAAAAAGAAAAAAGAGCAGTGACGGATGTCGCTATGGAGGGAGGGACTGTCATAGATGGTAACGCCTATTGGCCACCTTTGCGAGTGGAGGAATAGGAAGAGTCTTGCGATCAAGCTTGGGGGCTCGGTTGTTTCGCTCTGCATACAATGTGCATACAGAAGTGGGGGTTACTTTTTGAAGGACACTTGTAGGATGTGGGATGTCATTGGCTTTGTTGTTGCCGAGTTGATAGACGGCCGGCACAGATAATGGTCAGTAAGTACATATTCTCTATGGTCCCTTTGTCAAGAGAACATTGCCAAAAGAAATGGGTAACCTCAATAACCGCCACGATACCACCTCCCCCTCCCGTCGTCGTCGTCGTCGTTGTCTACGTTCCTCATTGCCCCGGTGGCTCTTCCGTGATCACTAAACTTCCTTGCCTTGTTTCTCCGACGGGTATTGGGGGTGATCTGTATCAACCGAGCGTTCTTCTTCATGCCTGTCAGTCAGCCCGTCAAAGACAATATCATATGTAGGGTCAATTCATTCTACGGAACCGAAAATGTACGCATATAAATGTGTGTGGCCATGTTGATGGTCTAACGGTGAAGTGACAAGGTTAACGCGGGACCGAAGCTACTCCAGGAAACGACTGCCGTACTTTGAAGATCATTTTGATGTGTATGTATGTATGTATGTATGTATGTATGTACCTCTCATAAGATTATAGCCTATTGTATTTGATAACTTGTTTTGTTCATCTGTGCAGATGTGAATCCTGTGAATCCCTCGACTTCTCGTCTCTTCCTTCTTCCTTTCCCCATAAGATTACTGTAATGCACGGGCCCCAAAGAGCCTTTGATCGTATAGGGTTTTTATAACCCTACCGTTTATACTCCATAGGAAACTCCAATAAACAAAGATAAACCAATCCATGACTTTGTTGAGGTTACCAATTTTTCCCTGTCAATGTTGCTGGTAGAGTTGCGGTAGTTTTCCTTTTTCTGTAGTGCTCCGTAGCACTGGACCTAGAAACAAATTTCTCAGTGATGTTTGGGTGGTTGTCGTTGTATATGACCTATTACAGCAACCAGTACACATGTAGATCAACATGATATCTGCAAATATGGGACTAGAGGTGGCAAAGAGAAATTCAGACTAGAGGCTTTAAACCATTCGGTTGTAGTGAGTAACGAGAGAAGGTCTAACAAAAACCCACGACACAATGTATGGTACGGGGGCACCAGACATGGATATTCGTGGTCGAGAGCCACTAATTCGTGGGGGGTCTCTAGCGGTTGAGGTGGCTTGGATAAGGTAAACGAGGCACGCGGGAGTAGTGCGATGGGCTAATTGTTCATCTCGTCAATCAATCGGAGTTGCGTGGTTTTGGTGTATAACTTGGTCAGTTATGTAACATGTGTTAAAGAATAAACATGGAGGTTGATGTTGACTGTGATCGGGTGCTTGTCAAAAAGAAACTATAGGGCAACAATGTGTCTGTATGCCTTTTCGACTCCCTTATCCAAACGTTGTTGTTGTTTTAGCCGCAGACTCAAGGCCGTCGTCACGTTCAGAACTTTGGCACATCGGGTAGCCCATTAGTATCTTAGACCACGGATGCAGCCACAGCCTAAAATCACCTGTAACAAACCACGCCTGACATTCATCGACGACTAAGACAAAACACGTCTCTTGGTTTTGATTGATGATGGTTCACTTTCCATCGTTTTCTAAAGGAGCCAAAACCTCCTTCAGTTTGCTCAGGTGCCTCTATATTGATTAATATTCTACCAAAAGCCTTACCCAAAGGTCACCTCGCCGTATCCGAATCGGATAAGCCTCCCCCTAACCTCCTATGCAACAAGTGTGCATACACAGAATTCTTGGTGTTTTGGCGGCCGGAGATCCTACGACCAAACTTTGACATGAGCACCTCCTGGAAGCTCTTTCTACAGGACCCATGGATAAATATCAGGACACAATACAGGGCCTAACTCTCTGTTACAGCATGCTTGCCCTGTTCCGACAACCCGAGACTTGGATTTAGCTGGTACAATTGGGGAGCGGCCCGATGCTTCCGCCGAGTGGCCTGTAATTGCCCCGTTGTTCACCGAAGTACACTGTTCGAGGCGAACCAGTTCATAGCCTGTCTCTGTGCTGTGCTTCACCTGACGCCGCAGCGTGCAGAAGTTCTTGCACAGGGCAAGGCGGGAGAGGGAGAGGTGACGCTGCGGCCCTCATTCTGTGCAGAACTGTTCGCCTTGAATCATGTCGCTGTAATCAACCATGTTGGGCATTATGTGTTTCCTGTTTTTTTTCTTCAAATCAAGTCACCTAACCTAGGGGGGGGGGGGGAACAGTTTTCACAATGTGCAGTTGGGTTTGTTGAACAAACGACTTTCACTGGCCTTATCCTAGGTGAACAGGTTAGGATAGCCGCTGTACCGGCCTGAACGATCTAGGACCAGGTCATTCCCTTTGCACTCAGGAAAATATGGGTCCCATGGTTTAGCCAGGCTTGAGCGGCCCTAGTCGTTCCCCAAACGGGGACATGCACATAATAAGTTATAAAATTCGACCATATTTTATCAGCTACTAGTGGAATCGCATTGTATGCTGCCATGTCACTCGAACCAATCAGAGAAATGTATCTGTAATTTATTCGATTTTAGCAACAGGTCCTGGCATAAGCATTGTTGTCCTTGCTTGCATATTGGCCTTCCTCACTCAATTTTTCTTTCTTTTTTCTCTTGCCCTCAAAACCAAATCTGGCTTGGTCCCCTTGACCCCAATTTAATAGAGACAACCTGCCTTTGAATAAAAACCCGGCTGCTGTAATCTTCCCCCCTCAGTGGTTTTCCCTAGATTGTTTCCCGTTTTCCCATTTTTTTCATTCTCCATACAACTCGAGTTGCTTAACCTACTTAGTTGATACATTTCCAAAAGCCACTTATTAAGCGACTTGTTGTCTATTTCTCTGACATTCATTCAACCTATCCGATTTGGTTTTTTCATCTCGTTGATTTTTTCATTGTCATACAGTTTGACTATCTTATTACATCGACATCGATCGACCACCAATTAACCAGCAACCCATTACACATCGACACACAGCAACAGAAGCGACCAGCAAGATCAATATACTCATCGATCTATCCGCCATCGTACATCAGCCTCAACCTTACAGGGTCACGCCTTTGCTGTAGACTCTTATCTCTCTCCTGGCCCTCTTATTCTTTCAACATCCCTATTCCGATCCGACTCTTACACACAGACTTAGTCATGGACGCCTTAAGAAACTTAACCAACAACATCCCCGAGTGGTCATCTAAGCTCTCGACTCTCATCGAGGAAATCGACAACCGCCAATCCGAGCTTGCTCAATGTGCCGAAGGTGAAGATGCCGATGTTTCCAGCTCCGGAGGCAAGCCAGAAAAGTCATTGAAGCACAAGGGTTCAACCGAGTCATTGCGTCCCGAAGATGAAGATGCCGCCCGTGTCCCAGAGCCCGAAGATGAAGATGATGAGCTCATGCAATTACGAGCACACCCATTGACCTCAGAGGCTATCGCCAAGAACTCCGTCCGCGCCATTCGCATCGCTCACGCCAAGGCCCGCGCCCAGGTTCGCGCCGCACAAGAAAAGTCCGCCTCCATCGCCTCTGTTGAGAACGATGAGCGCAAGACCAGCAAGTTCCGTTCCCGCCGCATGATCAAGGTCTACTACGACAGCTTTGTGCAAACATTCTTCGAGGAGCTCGTCAAGTTCGTCTCAGCTTCAAGAAACCTCATCCGCAAGGCCAAGATGACCGCCAAGGTCGCACACATCAAGCGGGTAGCCGAGATGGAATCACAAGACGACGACTCACATCACGGAGGCATGCTTTCAGCGCCACCAGGTGCTGGCCCGATGAACCCCAGAATACCTTCCTTCAGATACAACGCCGGTGCCAGTGCTCGTATGACCGCCACATCGCGCCTCGGCGCTTACGGCATTGGACTTTCCAAGCCAACCGACGCTTACGACCGTCTCGATAAAGCCCTCGAGTTTGTACAGAGCCAGAGTGAGCGTGGTGCTCATCAGTTCCTTCGTGATGGTGACTGCAGCGATGAGATTCAAAACATCGCCAAGAGATTAGTAGAGGCTCGCGAGTTGGCCAGCAAGGAGTTAGATCGCATCATGACGGAGGAGCCAGATCTGGCCAGAGATATGACGGAGATGAGCAAGGTCCGTACCCACCGGCCAACACTCATGCGCCGTGAGTTCCCTGCCATGGGCAAGGCCGGCCTGACTCACCAGGCTTCTATGCAGAGCCTGCGTGCTGGTGGTCAACCTATCGCCATTATGAGAGGTCTCTAGAACTTTTGTTTCTTTCTTGTTTCTCCTGCGGTGGCAAAACGAGCTGCTGTGGACTTAAAAGATCCCCATGACTTGACGACGATTGTTTTTGCTTCTTTTTGTTATCCTTTCTCTTCATATCTTCATTTTTTGGCAGCTCGTTATTTGAGGCTCTTTTCTTTTTCTTTCGTTCATTTTGTCGTTTTCTGTTTTTTTCTCTTTTTTTTCTTTACTTGCTTCTTGTGGCGTCTGTCAGATACATTTTGTATAGCCTTTCTCCTTACCCGTCATCATGCTTGGCCGCGATGATGAACAGTCCAGCGTCACACACGATGCTGTTTTTCCTTTTTTCTCTTGTTTCTCTTGGTTGGAGATTATATTGTGTGTTGGTTTCCTTGAGTTTGTGGATTTGTTTTCTGTTTTCTTTTGTGTTTTGATCTCGTGAGATTTTTGCCTTGTTTTTGTTTTTCTACCTCGGGGTCGATATATTGGTTGGAAGGTTCATTGCGGTAAATACTCGCCATGTATATAGCTTCATGTTTCAATGGAATATTCATTGTCCTATATCAGCTTTTGTCTCACTTTGCTTATTTGTGCTCTGTTTGTGTGTCACATCTCTTGGCGACTCTTGGCCACAGAAAAATCCATCTTATCTTTCGGGAGGATGCATGTTAAAGTATCTAAGCAATCACGCATCATTGCAATCGTATGTTCCGTATAGTCACTTCTCGTCGCCGCCCAAGACATGTTCGTTCGCTTGGCCCGGATCTCGTGAGTCTCAAGATATCGGAGTCACGAACCTCCGGATGTTGATTTATCGCCGAAGTTGGTTGACTAATGTTGACAAATTGACGGTGGCAAAGGCGGATATTGATGACAGGTTTTCACTCAATTTGGCGAGGGGTTGGTGCTATTATCGGGTGGTACAAAAGTGGAGATGAAATACGGCCGTTTTGGTTACTCGTGACCAATTCTGGGTTAACTAGGGTTTAAAGAGCGGGGTGAGTTGGGTGCGAGATGGTTCTCAAATCCGGGTGAATGTGATTGGTGGTGAGATATCATTGACGTCACAATCAAGATGGAAGCAGAAAAGTTAATCCCACGGTTCAAGTTTGAGAGAGCCCTCAACCAGGGTAAGCTGTCATTGTATTTATAGATATAGGGGAAAGTACTGACATGTCAGAGTAATCAGACCAGGCAGGTCGTCGGATATCGCTGTTGGGAACTATTGATGATAAACCGGCTCTTCTTCAACTTGAGCGGGCTCCTTTCCCCAACTCAGAGGAGTATCTTAGTCATTTACCGAATTCTCTTGCTCGTTTGACAAATATCCAATATAACGATATCTACGCTTGGTATAATGCTCTGGCTGGCACTGGGTCTGCCGAGGTGGATGCGGGGGAAATTGGCTATCAGGCGGATCTGAAGATTAACTTGATGTGGCCGTGTACGGAGGCCCAGATTGCCAAGTATAGTGTCCAGAAGGCCCGGTGGGTAGTAGAGACTGGAGAGATTTATAGGGAGCGAGTGAGAGGGTTCATTGAAGAGAAGCGTGGTGGCGGTAGTTTGAATTGGGTATATGGTATTATTGAGGGACGCAAGGAGGTGGAGGATGTCATCTATCGGACTGAGTATGTTGAGGGACAGGTCAACGAGGAAGGCTTCCTCTTGATGCCGGATCTTAACTGGGATCGTCTTACCCTTGACTCACTGCACTTATTGTGTCTTGTTGAACGTCGTGATATCTGGACTCTTCGCGACCTCAAGAAGAAGGATATCCCGTGGCTTAACCATATGCATGCCGCTATTTTGGATGCCACTACAAAGAAGTACCCCGACGTTGAGCGTGACCAGCTTAAGTTGTATCTTCACTATCAGCCAACTTATTACCACTTACATATCCATGTGGTGCATATTGCACATGAGGCTGGCCTTACGCAGAGTGTTGGAAAGGCGATTGGCTTGGAGAGTATCATTGAGACCTTGAGAATCATGGAAGGTGGTCCGGAGACGGGTATGGACACGGTGAGCTTGGCTTATGGTGTTGGCGAGGCTAGCGCTCTATGGAAGAATGTTTGGTTGCCACTCAATAATCAAGAAAAGAAACCTTAATATATAATTAATGATGTATCGACCGAAAACAAGTATTACTCCTTTGCCAATCTCTCGATCTCCTCCACCAAGGTCTTCACAGAAGAACCCTTGGGACACTGGCTCCAAGCACCACCATCAGCGATACACCACACCTTATCATCAACCCGAACCGTGCAGCTCTTGGTGACGCCGGCATCCTTGGTCTCAGTGACACTGCGCTTCAACATGTCAACACCATGAGCACCGTCGTCACGCTGAGTACACTCATTCAGACGATCAAAGTCCAAGCCATGCTCTAAAGCGCAATCCTGGATAAGAGCGCGTTCGGGGATGTGGTCGTAGGAGCGGGTGATGCAGGCAGTGAATCCGAGGGAGGTTTTAGGTTCAGGATATAATTCGAAAGCACAAAGTTCAATAATGTTTCCCATACACTCAGTCGGGCCATGTTTGCAAAGGACACCGCCAGTCTCGGCGTCAACACTAGAATGGGTTAGTTATATATGTGGGAAACAACACAAGCACGATATAGATAACTTACGCGCCGATGAAGGAGAGCTTAAAATCAACCAAATCATTCACCTGCATCATGGCAGGCAGAATCATCTCTTCCAAACACATATCAGCATCGGGGCACTTGCTCATGATATGCGCCTCCAAAGAAACCTTCCTCTTCATCTCCCCACTAGCCGCAACAACCGACGTATCCTGCCAAACCGGCGTCTGGAAAATAACCCGCGACAAATCGCCCAACCGCTGCGCAACAGTCCGCTCTCCACTCAGACTACTCAGGAAGAAAAAGGCCGCAGCGGCCGCAAGGGCAACGAACACCCGGGAACGCCGGGGGAACATGTTAAGGGTTTGAGCCGGCAAGGAAGCGGGCGTTTTGGATGACATTGGGTGTTGGTAATGACTTGTTTTCAATCAGCACTGATAAGCAAACTGTCCTGGAAATCGTCGGATAAGTGCGGGATTTGTCTTGTTGTTTAACAGTATGGTGAGTCGTATCGCGCCTGGAATGTACGGTATCACGGTTGTTGTCACACGGGCGTGAACTTTAGAAGGCGGTGAAGGTATCCAAACGGCAGAATTGGTCGGGATTATGTGCGTAGGGTTAAGGGTTTGATGTGAAGATGGAGATATTTCATGATCCTAGGGATGATGGGTAACAGTAGGATTCGGGAAACAGTCACCGGGCCGCTCTTTTTTTCTGCATGAAACAATGGGTGGGTGGACTTTCTTTTTTCGGGAAGACTACATGATGCGAGGTGTAGATTGGGGGCGTAATTGCTGTCGGAGGAATTTGAAAAAACAAAAGATGGAGGAGGGGGGTTGGTTTTGAGGGGAGGTCCGGTGGGGAGAGCTGTATGTGCATACACACATTCATACGTATGTATGTATGTACATATGTACATATGCATATTGATGTGTAACAGAAGGGGGCGGGAATAACTATGGTTCACTCTGCATGGCAAACACACATTGTATGTATGTAGAACCCGAGGAGGAAACAAGAGGTGTATATAGAAACCAGTTGCGTCGGCGTAAAAACACCCGTACTAGCACCAACAATGAACCCTGCGGCTCGGCGGTCGTTTACTCTAGTCCCACCGTACAACCTCGATCTCCTTGCTTTTGCATTGCATACCAATGTGTATGTAAAGGCAAGAAAAAGGAACAAAGTAACCGCTGAGTCTCGACCGTTGATGAACTGTCTCCACATATTTGTTACATCTCATTGGTCCCGGTCTTAGACTCCCGATATCCCGGCATTCTTGCTCTAGTTATAAACCTGGACATGCATATTCATGAGTACATACAATGCACATAATACACACCCCCCACCTCGTTCAACCACCTGTGACGCCTCCATTCTCGGCTCAAAAATCCTACCCCATCATCGTCTACACACCTTTTTTGTGGTTCACATTTCCTACCTCTATTTTGTCACGGCTATTACATACGAGTCTGTGCAACGCCTTTTCCAAGTGCATGTGTGTACAAGATGGAAAATGCACTGCCAGCAAACGCGCAAGTATTTAAGCAAGGGGTTTCCTTGTCGGAGTCCCAGCCGGAGACGTAATTGTTCTTTTTCTTATTCTTGTGACGTTTTGTGAAGTTGCTGTCTTGGCTTCTTTGGCAGTTCTTTTTGTTTTTCTGTCTATTGTATCACTGGTGATACCTTTATAGTCATCTTTTGTGAATACTTTCAGGTTGTTCGCCTGTCTTGTTAGCCATGACTGTCACGATGGATGCACCTAAAACTTCGTACGTCGGCCCCGCTTTCGGATCTTCTTCCCCGACTAACAATCCAGATAGTTCAACGACCGTGACGGTTCAGTCCGTACCTGCCTCTCCCTCTTCTGAATCAACTCCCCTCCTTCCCCCTAAAACCCCGAATGTCTATCCTAATGGCCTCCTCCTTCCTATCTCTCTGGGCCGCTTCCATGTCATCTTCGCACTTACCCTCCTGGTGTTCTTTCTCTCCTGCTTTGACGCTACTATTATGTCAAGTAGTCATCCTGTAATCACCTCTTATTTTGGTTCTTCTAACAGTGCTTCTTGGATGAGCACTGCCTTTCTTCTTACTCAAACCTGTCTCCAGCCATTAGTAGCTCGTCTCTCCGACGGAGTCGGCCGTAAGATCCCTTTTGTAGTTGCTACTTTTATTTTTGCTCTCGGAACTGCTGGCTGCGCACTTGCTCCGTCCCTTCTGTGCTTTATTCTTGCCCGTGCTCTTTGTGGTGTCGGCGCCGGCGGTTGCTTGGTTCTGGGTACTATTGTGATTAGTGATATTGTTCCTATCTCGTGAGTCTTGAACAACTTGTACATACATACAGCTAGTGATGACCCCGGCTAACTCTTATTAGACGTCGTGGTACCTACCAGTCTCTCATCAATGCCAACTATGGCGTTTCTTCGGCTCTAGGTGCTGCCCTGGGTGGCTGGATGGCCGACGCCCTTGGTTGGCGCTGGGAATTCGGCATCCAGACCCCTCCTCTCCTCATCTGCGGTGTACTCATGTACTTTTTCATCCCCAACGATATTGGCTTACAAGAAAAGGCCCCACTTTCGACCGTGCTCCGCTCATTTGATTGGGCCGGTTCCGTTTGTCTGACTGTTGTGATTACTGCCTTTGTCTTCTTCTTTAGTCTCGGTGGCAACATTTACCCCTGGACCCACCCGGCCGTCGTTGCCGCCGGTGTCATATTTGCCGTGTTTAGTGTGCTTCTCGTTAGTGTTGAAAAGCGTGCCAAGGCTCCGGTGATGCCTCTCTGGATCATCTCGCGCACTCCCCACCGCCCTTTGATCTTCTCCAATGTGATTGCTGCCATCGTTACCAATGCCGTCTGGTTCAACATCCCATTGTACTTCCAAGCAGTCGTTCTTACCTCTGCCACCGAATCCGGCCTCAACCTCGTCACCCCCATCATCGCCTCTTGTCTCTCAGGTATCGCTACAGGAATTATCGTCCAGCGCACTAAGCGTACTAAGTGGCCTTTGTCTCTCGGCACCTCGATGCTCTCCGTCGGTCTCCTTTTCCTCTGCGCATTCCACCGTGGCCAATCCCAACTTGGCTATATCCTATTCATGCTTCCGGCCTCCTTTGGCCAAGGCTTCCAGTTCCCCGGGACATTCATGGCTATTCTCAACGAGAACAAGCAATCGGACCAGGCTGTTGTCACTGGTGCTCTTGTGCTCTGGCGCTCACTTGGTCAGATCCTTGGTATTTCGGGTAGTTCTCTGGTCGTCCAGAACTCCCTCAAGGTTTTCCTTGATCAAAACGTTCAAGGCGAAGAACGTGTTTCTGTGATTGAACTTGCTAGACGCAATATTGAAGCTATTGTTGATCTCAAGCAGCCTTACCTGGAACAGGTTATTGTCAGTTACGAACAGGCTATCAAGACGATGATGGTCACTGTATTCCTACTCTCGCTGGTATCTATCTACCTCATCTGGCCCACAAAACTACGGGCTTTGGGACCCATGGAGGAGACCGAAGAAGAGGAGTCCTTGCTCCCCGAGGAAGTCACTGTTTAAAAAGGAAAATTGTAAAATTGATGTTTGTATATATGTGTATGGCGGTATAGTGTTGATACAAAAAAATATAAAGAACGATTCTTTTCGTCCCAAAACTCATCAAAAAGACAAACTCCTCCGGACAGGCTTGAACTGTCAACCTCCTGATTGCTGAACTAGATAGTTCGTAACAGTCAGACGCGCTAGCCAATTGCGCCACAGAGGATGTTTTGTGGTAGTTGAAATGGAGTTTGCTAATTTGGATCATATAACCGGAACCAGTCAGCCGGTCGGCCGATCTTTTTTTCTTTTCTTTTTACCACTTTGTTACAATTCGACACAAATCCCAACAGTTCCTCAATGTGACAACCTCTTAGAATGCTCTAGAAAAATTTTAACCTGAAAAAACACTCTTATGAAACTATACACAAGTATACCTAACCAATAGAAGCGAAACCAGAACTCCAGAACTCCTAACCAATATTATATCAAACCCTTCACATAGCCCTCAAAGTCTCCAATTCCTCCTTCACTTGACGATACTGGTCTTGCGCTTCACGCTCTCTTCTGCTTGCCAAGCTTGCCTCATCTCTCAAAGCCCCTAGTCTTCTTTGGATGGCACTCTCTTCACCAAGTGCAAGTTGTGACAGTGCCAAGAATAAATGCTTGGTAGAGTTGATCGCCGCGTTGGTGGTGTTGATTTTTTCGACCAAAGTCTTTTGACGATTCATGTAACCACCAAGGTGAAGGTTGAGTTTCTTTTCCACCTTGCTAGAACTGCTGGCTAGGCTTGCGAGGCTAGGTTGAATAGACTAAATACAATGTTAGAAAATGTCTTAACAAAATTAATCGTTAAAAACTTACAGAAATGGCAGTGCGAATAGCAGAATCAACCTCCTCCTCCTCGTCATCCTCGTAACACCCAAGACCCAACAAAGTTGCGTTGCTGTTGCGACTCTCAAAAATCTCCCGCAGTGCCGCTTTGTTGGGTAGTGGTGGTGTCTCTACTGCAAGCTGAAGTTTTGCCTCGGCTAAGTCGTCATCTGGGATGGTCTGTAGTGGTGGAGCGGAACCAGTCAACTTGGAGCCGGCAACAGGAAACTTGGTCAAATCATTTGCAATCAACAGAGCTGCTTCGCGAGCAATAAGTGTTTGCGCATCTGATGACTTGTCCACGGTGGGGATGTCAGCGCAATCGAATGTTAATGGCCTGGGAAGTCCCTTTTGCATGACCTGTGTCCTCCTTCTCCGCTCAAGTGCCTCAGCAGCATCACGAATAGCCTTTCTTCTCCGGTCTCTTTCAGCGGCATCCTCCTTAATTTGCTCCTCAGTTCGTGGAATCTCTTGCTCTTCTGGCAACTCAAGGTCCCATTCCGATTCCTTGGGCTTCGGTAGCGAGGCAAGACTAGATTTCAGGCTTTGTCTGACTGCGAGGTTGTGCATTCGGATATCGCGAGGTGTGGAACCAATGGGAGTAGCACCCTCCGAGTTGAGGGCAAATGAATCACGAGGTGTACGGAGAGGAGTTTGTCCAGGACCACCGGGAGTCGCAGACACACCCATAGGAGTAGCAAATGGGTTCGCAGTGACAACAGCCTGGCGACGAGGAGCAACACCATCGAATCCAGTCGAGGAGGATCCTTCAATAAGAGGGGCGTTCTCACCACCGAGGAGAGCAGATTGGTTGTTCTGGAGGGCCCTGATGTTGCGAATCTCGTTGGCGATATGATCATCTTCTTGGGCTACTCTTGGTGTGCGAATTGGCTGGTTACTGGTAAGCTGGGTGTAATCACCGACAAGTCCCCGGGTAGCATCATTCTCACCATCCCGCGCGAGTGAAGTCGCCTTCTCTCCGATTCTGCCCATCTTGACAATGCTTTCCAATTCTCCCTCGCCAACCTGCGGTTGTGGAAGGTTAAGGGCCCGGCGCTTGCTACTTTGTTCCGCTTCGCGAATACGCTGCATCTTTCCAGCCTGGACAGCAGCATTTGACAACGACTCCTCGTCCTTCTTCTCGTTCTTGCGGCGTTTCCGGTTGGCTTCTTCGTCCTCATCACCCTTGCGCTTGGCACTGGCAATTTGAGCCTTCTTTGGGTCATAGTCAAGCCGTTCCTTTTCGTTGATGGCAAGCTCCTCCGAGGTGTCGTGGAATCCAGCTGCGGGCTTCTTCTCGAATGGAATATCGGCATTGTAGTCCATCTGTCCGGGCTTGTTGGTCTTAACCGTAATGTTGATTCCGGCCGTCTTAAGCTCACGTCTCTTCTGCAGTGTTGCTAATCTGCGAGACTCCTCCTGTTGCCGTTCGCGGGCCTTTCTCTTTGCCTTCTTTCCTTGGGTGTTGGCAAGACGTGCGCGGGCTTCACTGAGCATTTCCTTCTCATCTTCGTCGAGATCGATTGTATCTGGTCTAGCTGGCTTCGTTTCCGGGTCGGGGTCGATTTCACCGGGTCTCAACTTGCGCACGTCGTCGGCCGAAGGTGCTTGGCTCTCTCCACCATCTGGACCCATGAGGCCGAGACCGTCCTGGGACTCGGCCTCATCTAATAGGGTCTGATAGCGCTCAAGACATTGGTTTGCGGTGCGGCCAACATTCTCGGAAATGGTGCGCCATTGTGTGGGGAGGAGTTTGGCGAGGTGCAGGAGCTTCTCGTCTTCGTCGCGGCTCCATTCAGTCTTTCGGATGGTTGGGTCGAGCCATTCGGTCCAGCGAGCCTTGCATTGTTTTGGTGTCTTGCGGGCAAGCAGCGAGGAAACTCTGGCCCATTGGTTCAGACCGTACTTCGAGATGGCGGCCTTGAGGATTTCATCCTCGATGTTGGTCCACACACCACCTTTGACAACGGCCATAATGACGGTAGAATGCGGTGTTTAGAGGTTGTCGTGTTTAGCTAACCGTATATGTTGTTGAGTGGTGTAATATCGTTTTGTGGCGAAACGGCGCTTTCGTGGTCGTCAACTCGGTATTTTAGACAAGGCTGACGGTTAAGAAAAAAATGTACAATCGCTAACACGCTTACAGTGGTTTTGCGCGCAGGCAAGGCTACGTCCGTGCTTGCGATATAACTGTAAAGCGGGACTATGTCACAATGATGTAACTAATTTATGTGCTACACTAATTGAATAATTTATGTATGTACCGTGTATGATAACATGTAAACTGGAGTTGACTGACACTAACACAAGCGATGAAAGCCACAGAACATTGTTTGTAGTGTGATAACACATCGGGAACTCGAATTACACCAATTTTTTCCATTACCCGAATCCGTTGTCTTGGTTGAGTGTTAGGGTCATTATGTATCATAGGGTTCGATTTTAACTAGCTTTGTCTGTATCTATCTCTTTATACATTTTTTATTATTCATTACTCTCATGCAGACTTAGCCTATAGAGAGACTTCTCTTTATACATATATGTTACCTTCCTGTTTTGACAATTGTGTTGCCTACCTACTTATGTACATATCTGTTTACTGTCGCTTTGTTATCTGTGGTTGGGTATCAGCGGAATCCCGCCCATGCAGTAATATGTACAATACAATCGCATGCTGCATCCACTTGAATAGGCACCCGCATTTCATATTCAGTCAAGATTCTGATGTCGATATGGCCGAGTCTCTTTGTTATCGGCACACTATGCCCTGTCTAAAACAGGGCTAGTCCAATGTCTGGATGAACCGGCTGTGTCACCCTTCACACACACACAAGAAGTAAAGCTGACAAAACGCTTCATGTTTATCTAACATTATCAGGTCTCACTCAGCTGAATACTTTGATGTATGTACAAAAATTCATGTAGTCCAAGCACGCGATGAGGTCCAAAATTCCGGTGTCGTTGAGTCGAATCACTCAATATCTGGACTAACGAGTCTACACACGGAACAAGTTGGAGCGGGCCCAGGCGTTATGTCCGATAATGGAAATTGATGTTTCATTTATTGATCTAGTTCCTTGCTTGATTATCAATCCGATTTTTGTCATAGTAAAGGCAGATGGCTTATATATTGTTCTCTGCTCTTTTTTTCATACCCACGTTGTTAGTTTTGTTAGTTTGTTCTAAAGCTTAGGCTCGAATCTAGTGATTATCAAACACCCTCGCACAAACCATTCCTGGGATTAGCTTTTCACTTGAACGCGTTTTCCGCCACTCTTTCGTCCGATAGTTTATGTTGGCAACCGTTTAAATCCTTTCATTTCACTACACACACACATACATAGATAACCATATGTACATAAACACATTCATACTTTTCTTCTCTACCATTTGCCCATAATGACTGGGTCCGCAGTGTACAGTCGAGTACCGCACCGGGCCATCGATGAAGATGAGACGACATCTTTACTCTCCGTCGATCAGTCAAGTCCCCCACGGATTGAAAACTGGGCTGGCTTTGATGACTTTAACGGCCGTCCCTGGTACAAGAAACCATCCATATACTGGCTGATCCCTCCGTTCTTCTTATATACAGTTGCTATGGGAGGGACGATTGTTCCCAAGATTAATTTGTATGTCGACAAGCTCACAGGCCTGATTTCGAGTTGCTACTAACTAGTCTTCAGAACTCTCAATCTTATTTGCCAGAGACACCTCGCAGACCGGGCCATACTGGACCCCACATTCATTTTTACCCCGGTCGTTCTTGGCAACGACAATCCCCAATGTCACATTCCGGAGATCCAAAAAACTGCTAGCCAGTTCATGGCTCTCATCACCAGCATTAGTGGTATTTTGAGTGCTGTGGCCGCCCCTCGCATTGGAAAGTTGTCTGATCGCTACGGCCGTCGGAGACTCCTCGGTGTTGCTTCTCTGGGTGGTATCGCTGCCGAGATCATCTTGATTTTAGCTTCTCGTTATCCTGAAGTGGTGCATTACAGATGGATGCTTTTTGGTGCTGTATTGGATGGACTTTCTGGTTCATACACTGCCAGTAGCATTGTCAGTCATTCATACACCAGTGACTGTATGCCTCCCTCAAGACGTGGTGTGGCCATTGGGTATTTGCATGCCTGTTTGAGTATCGGAGTTGCAATTGGTCCTGTGCTGGCTGCCTATCTCATTAAGGCCACAGGAAACCTCTTGTCAATTTTCTATGTGGCTGTTATTTTTCACATATGCTATGTGCTGCTTGTGTCATTTGTCATTCCGGAATCTTTGTCTAAAGCTCGTCAACTTGTTGCTCGTGAAAAGCATGCCAAGGAAGAGCTTCGCATGCACACCTCCGGGTTCTCATGGCTCTCTAGACAGAACCCATTTGAGCCTCTGCGCATTTTGTGGCCTAAGGAAGGCCGCATCCGCCGTAACCTTGTATCATTGGCCATGATTGATACAGTTGTACTCGGTGCTGCAATGGCTATAGGTACGACGTTAATTCTTTACAGTGGTTATGTTTTCCACTGGTCCACTCTGGAGACGTCCAAGTTTATTTCCACCTCATCTTCCGTTCGCTCCTTCATGCTCATTGCTGTCGGACCTTGCCTTAACTACTTCCTCCGCACCCGACCGGCGCGCAGACTTGCTGCAACTATGGTCACAGATGATCTATCACAAGAAGATGCCTTGAAGCAGATTGAACATCGATCCAAGGGTGCTGACTGGCTGGATATTGTCATTATTCGTGTTTCACTTGCTTTCAACGTCATTGGTAGCATCGGATTTCTTACAGCACCAAACGGTGCTTTGTTTGTTCTTTCTGGTATCATTTCTGCCTTGGGTGGACTCGCTGGGGCATCTACTCAAGGTGCTGCCTCCAAACATGTTCCAAGTGAACAAGTGGGTCAACTTCTTGGTGCAATTGGCATGCTTCAGGCTGGGGCTAAATTCCTCTTGACATTTGCCTTGAGTGCAGTTTACTCTATGACAATCGAAACATTCCCTAGTGCCACGTTTGGTATCATAGGCATATTGATGTCTGTAGCCCTGATTTGTAGCTTTTTTGTGCGTCCGGGTGTATTCCTTGAGGATACCATTGGTCATAATGACAATGACAATGAAGCCACGGATTTACCTGTCGAGGACGAAGTAATCATCTAGACTGCCTTAACCTAATTCCCTATACACGAATATATTTGACTTGATCTGAATAGGAAAGCATAGACTGTGTAGTTTAATATGTGTAGTTGTGAGTGTGTATACACACGCATGTACGTACATACTTGCTTGGAAAGTATAAACCTTCCTTCCAACAAAATGAAATCGCCCACAAAGGGAAAATGTCGCTGGCAAAATAAACATTTGTGGTTTCTTCCTTTCTTTCCCCTCGGCAGTATCACAGCTTTAGATACTCAATCATCAAATGGCCATCCAAAGACGCCAGAAGCCGCGGGCCAAGCCAACAGGTAAGTTCCATTAACACCCCCTAACCAAATATCAGACGAAATATAGTAATCAATCTAACTAACCATGTGTAAGATCTGGCTGCCCTACTCAATGGCCAGACAACAAATCCTATTGCAACCACAAGCCCTGTCAAGCGAACCTATGGACGGGCTTCTGTTGCAATTCCGAAGAACAAACCAGCGACTCGAGTAGCAACAAAGAAAACTGTTCAAGCCAAGGCATCAACATCGAAAGTAGTGCCACCCACTGACTACTACGCCTTCCCTGATTCTGGGTTGTTGGCCACCAATGTCCCGGCCAAGTCTTCGAGTCCTATCAAGCAACTGCAACTTCGTCCATCCCACAAGCTACTTCCGCCAACCTCTGAAGATGCTGTCTCGAGCAGTCCCCAGAAAAAAAGTAACCCTGATGTCCCTGCCATTGGAATGTCAGCCGGTCGAGCCCTGAGAAACATTACCGCCGCCTTTAACATGTGCAACAGTTCTAAACCCGCTCAAGAGTCTAGGCCTCGTCACGCTCTTGCGGCCAAGGATGTCAACCAGAAACTTCTCTTCAAAAAGCCTGATGTGACTTTCAAGATACATGAAAAGTTACCCAATCTCCCTCCCGCTCCTGAAACAGATCTATACTCAGTCCCCCTGAGTCCCCAGCGTAAAAATCTACCGAAGAAACGGAATGATGATCCTCTGGTGTCTTCTTCTGGTGCAACCACAAAGACTCTTCTCTCATCCACTCCTCAACAGCGTCCGTCGAAGGTATCAAACGTTTCTCCTCTCAAAACTGATGTACGTCTTGATGTCCAAACGTCATCAAAGCCGGAGAAAACCTCGTTGGTACAGCAGCGTGCGAAGAAGGTCAAGCCTACTGTGGCATTTTCGACTCAAAAAAGTCACCCGATGAAAACTCAAAAGCCTCTTCCTACCCCGACAATTGCCTCTCATCGTGCTAGCCGACGCGCCAAGGAAATCGCTATTGAAAACATGGTCGTCATATCGAGCGATGAAGCCTCGTCTAGTGATGATTCAGACGGCGAGTTAGCCCTTCCGGTCAAGGCTATACAAACCAAACCAGGTCTCACAAAGAAGACTCATATGGAACGTGTTGTGCAGAAGCTTCCCATTAAAAACACGGTAGTGCCAAAGGCTCCTGCTCCTTCTGCGCCAGATGATAGAGAGGTCATCAATTCACTCCGGCCTTCTCCTCGTATCAATTCTGCTGCTACAGACCACGTCCACAGCCCTGCTGCGTCAAGCATTGGTTTCAATGACATCAACTTCGCCATTCCTGTGATCAAACAGCCTTCATGGAAGCCACCCGTACCCAGCGGTGGAAAGGAAGTCTTATTGCGGAGTCCTATGAAGTTTGACCTGCTTGATGGAACCCCGAGACGCAACCAGCCTGCGTCTATCGTGAGACCTGTTATACAGACTCGGGTGTCTCCACTGTTTGATTTGAAATTTTCGTCGCCCGTTTCTCAGCTTCCAGTTCAATCTCGGTCTACATGTCCCGACCCACCCAAGAAGAAGGCTAAAGCACAAGTCAAACGTACGAAGCCAATCATAAATTCCAAGGTCAAAGAAACATTGAAGAAGCCGGTTTCTCGCAAGCGGAAAGCTGCCTTTGTGTCTCCTGAAATCTCTCCTCGGGCTTCACTAGAGCCAGAAGAAGATATTGACGGGGAAGAATCGGATGTGGAGCCGCCTGCTACAAAGAAATCCAAGAGAAAGAAGCCTGTCAAAAAACAGTCAAATGATACTGACATGTATGTTATTGACGTTTATGGGTACATACATCGAATGACTTGACTAACACACAAGCAGGACAACTATACTTCTTACGAAGCTGAAGGGCTCTCAATCCAAGAAGGCCAAGATACAATCTCAGAAGGCGATCAAGGACGCAGAAACCGCATTCAATAAGGAAATCAACAGTCTCTTCAAAAGTCTGGAGAAGGAAGCAAGTAAAATGTAAGTCTACGGGTATTTCATAATCACATCCCAAACACTAACATTTGAAAAGTGCTGCAAAAGAACAGGAATTAGAACGCTCCCTGATGAATGACCTTCAACGTCTTCCAATGTGCACTCAGGACCCTGACGCCGAAACCAAGGAAGCACAGCGTATATGGGAACAAGTGACACAAGAGACCAACGGTGTCGTACGTGTGTATCATGAAGTTTTCGAGCGTCTTGCGGACGGCAAACCCCAAGTCCCGGCAGAGAAGTGGGACGCTGAATGGGATTACGTCAACGAGACAATCGATATTGGTCAACAAGTTGCCGATAAACTCATCAAAGCACACATCTCGGCGGAAATCGAGCCAGGTCAGGCATATAACATGCTGATGGACGATATGACTGCGAGAGAAAAAGAAGCGGCAGATATACTGTTTCCCGAAAGTTTGCGGAAGTTGAAAGAGAAGTCATGGGGTCAGGCGGTTTGGGGAGTGTGGGAGGTGATGAACACGGTACTTGAGATGACAGCGCAAGGATGAACTTACACACATACAGGCATCGGGATTCACCGGTGAATGTGCGTAAATTCAACAGGGTGTGTTCGGTGAGTGTCGGTGAACATGGGTCATGGGTGTTTGTGTAGCAATTGAATATTCCTCTATTTTACAACTTGTATCCATGATAGTAAAGTCTTAATGTGGGGTCAACTCAATGTGGTATGCGTGCCCCACCTAAAAAGCTGGCCCTAAGGCGTTAAGCCACACTGATCCTTCCAAAACCCACAAACGCCACGCACCAATTTTTTAGAATTTGCAGTCAACATATTGGGATGTCGGACTTTTTTTGTTCTCCTCCTGGATATCGTTTTTGTTCCGTGTCAACCAAAGGTCTCTTTCTCGGCCCGTATAATCAGGTATGTCATCACCATGTCTACTGCTATGGGCTGTACACGATGATTTCGACAACACGAGTGTTTTTCTTTCCAACGTTTCGGTCGCCCTCGATATTTTTCCTCGCTTGGTGAATCGTCCATTGATCAACAATTTTCGGATTCGACAGCATCAAAGTTTTTGTGGGATTCGGTCTTTTGGGCGACGATACTATCGAATATTCATTCGATACACCGATAACCAATTGGTTGGATAAACACTCTGGTCGACTTCATTCAACTGCCCACTGCAACCTCGCAAATTTTCCAGTCTCTAACAGGCCTCTGTTTATCAGTCAAAATGGGTGCCCTTAAGTACGTCGAAGAGCTTCAGAAGCGCAAGCAGTCGGATGTCATCCGGTTCCTTAACCGTGTCCGCTGCTGGGAGGTACGATAAACACCCCTACTCGATCCGAGTTCCCCTATAACCGTGATACCATATGTGGATGCTCTTGGGCTGTAAACCACGGCCGGCATGCGAACCATGTCGTCGGTAAATGGGACAAGTGTTTTGGCTGTCTTCTGGAATACGGAGACATGCGCGAGACATACTCTCAGATACCGAAAGGACGATATGGGGAACAACCGGTTCGTTGATACATGTCCACTCATCCTTGCTATACACTCGTTGAACATTATGCTGAGAGTGCATCAATATAGCTCCGTCAGCTGAACGTCATTCACCGCGCTTCGCGCCCCTCGCGCCCCGACAAGGCCCGCCGTCTTGGATACAAGGCCAAGCAGGGTTACGTCGTCTACCGCGTCCGTGTCCGCCGCGGTGGCCGCAAGAAGCCCGTCGCCAAGGGTGCCACCTTCGGTATGTATTCTCTCAACTCTTTTTGAATCGATCTTGCATGATATCTAACACCTCTATAGGCAAGCCCACCAACCACGGTGTTAACCAGCTCAAGTACCAGCGCTCCCTCCGCTCCACCGCTGAGGAGCGTGTTGGCCGCCGCTGCGCTAACCTTCGCGTCCTTAACTCGTACTGGATCAACCAGGATTCGACCTACAAGTACTTCGAGGTCATCCTCGTCGACCCCCAGCACAAGGCCATCCGCCAGGATGCCCGCATCAACTGGATTGTCGCCCCCGTCCACAAGCACCGCGAGTCCCGCGGCCTTACCTCCACCGGAAAGGCTTCCCGTGGTCTCAACAAGGGTCACAAGTACAACAAGACCCGTGCCGGCCGCAGAAAGACCTGGAAGAGACACAACACCCTGTCCCTCTGGCGCTACCGGTAAATGCGCTGAGGACAGGACACTGGTTGACGTTCGTAACTGGACTTGTCTACTGGTGTTACTGCTTCTCTCGCAGTGTTTGTTGCGTCTTGTCATCTCCTCTGTTACTGCTGTTGGGAAGCCAAGGCAGCGTGGTCTGGGATCATCATCAGGCCATGGCCTTGGCTATGGGCTAGGAGGGATTCTGCTATGCTGACGATGGCTTTCTAATTGGGTGGTTTAATGGATGGATGATGATGGGATGTAATGACACAAACAAAAAAGAGAAAAGTAAAAACATATCAACCGAACGGACGATGTTCTCGATCTTCTTGGTCTTTACGAGCGTGCTTATTATGTGTGATTGAGATGGGTCTTGGCTCTCTGTCTGGTGGTATTTCTCTATTTTGGCGAGAAGGTGATGAAAAAAAAAGCGAACAGCCCACCGGCGAATCCAGAGAGAAACTCTGGGCGGTTGTGGTTTGTTTCTTTATGATGTGTTTTTGGGTTCTTTTCTGTTTTACTAGCATTGGGAAATTTGTTTTATCAGCGGGATACGGGTTTTGGTTACTCTCTTGTGGGATTACAAGACATGAATACAGTAAATAACTGTCCCTATATTGTCTCGATCTAAAGTGATGCAAAATTCTATACCATAAAAGCAAATTAATATCAATGTGGGGTTCATGTCAATTTTTCTTTGTAACACGATAGGTCATCAATGACCCTGGGTTCTTTCATATAACCCTACCGTTGACCGGCGTCGAGATTATTATCGGTGGGCAAACTGAAGATTGTCCATGATAAAAAGCATGTTATAATGAATAGTTTGTAAACCGTCTAACAAATATAGGTACATGAACTACAGCTACTCTAAATTCATTTTCAGCCTA
Organism: Huntiella bhutanensis; assembly: GCA_002018275.1. Lineage (NCBI taxonomy): Eukaryota > Fungi > Ascomycota > Sordariomycetes > Microascales > Ceratocystidaceae > Huntiella > Huntiella bhutanensis. The sequence goes on along the minus strand of MJMS01000004.1, from coordinate 418,964 downwards.
TGACCTATACTGAAGCTCCCGAATGATGATTAGGACATTTGCCCGGATTATTGGTCATTATGAAAGTACCAAAAAACTGCCAAACAAAGAACAACACATCCAAACTAGAAATTAAAGATAGATTCATGATGTTCAAATCAACTTGATTTCTACAAAAAAATAGCAAAAAGAGATGCCTTCAAGCGGATTTGAACCGCTGACCTCGACATTACTAGTGTCGCGCTCTGCCAACTGAGCTATGAAGGCTTGTTGTTGAGAGTCAGTGCAGTAAGTTTGTTCTTATAGCAAGACGCATGCAAAAAAAATCATGGCACCACGGATTGTCAGGTAGACGACAAATAGAACAACAACAACAACCATGGATTGTGCTTTCGGTTTTTGCAATCTCCAGTTAGAGATAGAACGAGAAAGTACTGTAGGTATCACAGAGAACATGATGTTATACAGAAAGGTACCAAACATATACTGTAGTGGCTTCTGACATGTAGATTTTTGGGGAATATCGAGTGAGGACAATTGCAAGGCGGTTCATGGGTGGATGTTGGTATATAGTGTTTTGGCAGGGGTACACTTTATGATAAGCTACAACCACTTTCTGGACATGGGGACGAACTGAAGACCCGAGGGCCTATATTCATGGTAGCAAGACCTCTTGGCTATGCGTGGTGGCTTCTTGGCAAGTGTGATGCTTGAGCCCCGAAGAGAAATGCGAGGGCTATGCCTTGGGAACCCGATTTGTCAGTTCATGTGAGTAGAGTCCAGTATAGGAACAAAACCATCCGGTGTTCATGGTATTGTCAAGGGACCTGGTACCACTGGTAATGTGGAATACATTCAGAATATCCAATAATGGAGATACGACTGACTGATCATAGCGGCCAAGACCGTGCAAAAAAGGCCGCGTGGGCGTATGTCTGGATATGAATGATGGCTGTGTGGAGAATGAGCGTGCGGATGTGTTACAAGAAAAACCTGTAGACGGAAGAAATACTCAGATGGGAACCGGGGTCACAGCGGGGAAGGACCGGCGAATTCTTTGTGATGCTGACAGATTTTGAGATTTACTGGAAAGGTAAAATAACTTTGGTTGACAGGTGAGATAAGGCATTGTTGTCACATGCTGACAGGGTGATAGGAACAAGGACTGGGGATCTTGATGATATGGTGAATGCTAAGTTTGAGAGCACAACGGTGTGGTTGTTTAGATGAGTGGCGAGCGAGATATTCGTGATTTGAACGCCCGGAATGCGTCAGGGCGTAGCGAAGAAGAAAGGAATGTCATGTAGCGGGCGGTCTCTCTATCCTTTTTTCAGCTCATACATCGGATGGGTTACAAAGAGCCGTAGATTGCTTTGATAGAAGAAAAAATCAGCAAGTGTGCATGTTGGTTTATCGAGCACAAGAGTTTCATCGAAGAATCATCTAAGTGCGTAGGATCAGGGGCGACCTGTCGAAACCAGCCAAGAATGTCGGCTAGTGAATACAAGCAGACACACATGTATGACATCGCCCGAAGGAATCAATAATATATGCATGAAGAGAAGCGTGAATTAATACCTTTGGATACGGGGAAACAAGAATTTTACAACTGTGAAGATAAACGTACGTAAGAAAGTTCGGCGTCCAAGAATGTAACCTTTTCGGGAATGTCGGCGCTTTGATAGATAGAGATTAGTTTTACGGTCGGGAAAGAGCTGCTATGGTTAAAGACGCATGTCGGTGCTAGAGAAAAGTTAACATGGGATGGAATACATGTAAGGACGGAAGGACGGGAGTGACATTTTTCCGATTTACAGTGTTGATGTTAGTTGCTGGAGTCATTGTTCTTGTATTATACCGATAGGGCTGATTTAGCATCGTGAGAAACTAGGGAGTAGGACGAGTATCTTCGTCAGTCCTTAAACCCGTAAAAATCAACCATGTTTGAGTATCCCCACAAAACTGTGTTGACATCGGGACTTGAAAAATGCCCCCGACTTTGACAGTCGGCGTTGATCGGCGGACGAAAGCAACGTTCTCTGTCCGCTCTGACATTTCTTCTTGGGACGTGCAGGGGAGATGTTCATTTACCACGAGCAGGAAGCCCTTGGCGCGGTCAGGGCAGTCTTGGCTCGGTGGCTGTCACATTGGTGTTAGTCGATGGGTGGGACAAAACATGCAGAGCAGGTTTCTCAGGAGGTGTTGCGGGGGCCGATTTCCCGGGGATCTGGATCTGGATGGGAGTGACGGTGTATAAACAGAGATACATACTTGTGATAATTGAGACGAACTGTTAGAATGATGGGGTGTACTGGGTGTATCTTCAACGCTACTAAAGTTGCGTCACTAAGTCATGAACTTCGTTATCAATCAAACTAGATCCATCTGACAACAACCCACCCGAAACACTAACTCCGAAATTCAAGAGTCCAATGCAAAGAAATCAGAAAACGTGCGTTTGATCCCACAGATACCTCACCACGCTGATACCAAATCAGTCAGACATCAAAAAGCAGCTAGCCCAGCACTTCTAGTTTCCCGGGACTTGCGTCTTCTTCGTTGTGTTCTTGTTTTCTTGTCACTCCTTGACTTGCTTTATTTTATTAGACTTGGGGTAACTAGTGGCCTTTTGATTTTGTTGTTTTGTTTATATGTGGCTTTTGATTTACTTAATTGTTTAGTAAGGGTATAGTCCAGACACCACCAAGTGACTATAACGTCTTTAACTGTGAGCAGGATATCAACACCACCTGCTATTAATCTTCATCCGAAGTAATCACCTCTAATCACACGGCACCGCTGGCCGATCCGCTGTGCTATATTCTAAATCCGACTTTCAAAATGTTGAACAAGATACCCATACCCCAGCTGGCATCTCGCCAAACCCTCACCGTCTCTTTCATCGACAACCTTAGTGCCTTCCTCGCCACTCGTGCAACAGAAGATACAAGCACTTCCAACACTACAGATGTCACTACACTACCTGGCTACAATGAGAATCGAGGGCCCGCGATGGAAGTCGCAGTTTGGACACTCACCTCTATCGCCATGGCATTTCTGGGCTTAAGAATATACTGCAAGTTCTTGATGCGTCGAGGGCTTCATTGGGACGACTGGGTTTTAATAGGAGCAGGAGTAAGTCACTTTCTATTCATACATCTGTCGTTATGATATACTTACTAACTAGTATCATAGACTGTTCTTGTTTGCACAGCAATCCTCGAATCCATATCTGTGAAATATGGGTTTGGTCACCACGAGTACGCTATCAACATCAAGAATGTCAACGTCATCAACTTAACAAGTCAAATGGCCGCTACCTTCTACGTGACTTCCCAGAGTTGGTCTAAAACTTCCTTCGCACTCACCCTCTACCGTATTGTCGGGCCTATAGAGAAGAAGCTTATTTGGTTCATCATCATCTCTATTAATGTCATGAACTTTATCAGTTGCCTTTTCTTTTGGGTTCACTGTAAACCACTTAAGAAAGCTTGGTACCCTTTGGTCGAGGGCAGCTGCTGGGACCCGTACATCAATGTTAGATTGGGAATTGTGAGCACAGCCTGGTGCGGTATTTGGGATATCCTGCTGGCCTTTTTGCCTTGGCGTGTGCTGTGGAATCTACAGATGGATTTAAAGAAGAAGTTTGGTGTGGCCATCGCCATGAGCATGGGTATATTGTAAGTTATCTCATCGCCATATTTTAAAAGCATACTAACACAACCTAGTGCCGGTATCTGCGCGTTTATTAAGTGTACCTACCTCCCTCTACAAGCCGCTGACGACTTCACCTGTAAGTACTTTTGTCTCTCGTCACCCATACAGCCGTACTAACACTCCCCAGACGAAGGATCTCCTCTCATCATATGGGGTATTACCGAAAGCTCTGTTTCCATCATGGCCGCCTCCATCCCCGTAATGCGTGTTCTCCTCCGCGAAGCCATGTCATCCCGGAACTATAGAACTCCTTCCGAAGGAAAATCCGGATATGGCCCCGGCACCAACCCTGGTCCGAACTCTATCGGCGTGCAAACACAAATCACCATTTCTCACAATGACATGCCAGCTCACAAGCGTGCTTGTAGCCGCCGGAATAGCTTTGCGACGGGCATCGCTACGAAGACGAAGACAGGAAAGGGTGAGGTTGAAATTTATGCCATGACGAATCTCAGTGAGCGGAGTCTCACTCATAGTGTCTCTGAGATGCCCTCACGGGCTCCGTCTTCGAATCATGATCGAGCTAGGCCATAAGAGGTGCCATTTGATAAAAATATCACGACCTAGCACATAGATGATTTTTCTTTTCCACACTGCACTCTAAGGCGGGACTTGTGAATAGTAATGATAGCCTACTTTTTTAATGTCACATTTATATGTCTTTTTAGTCCCACCTTTCATTCTTTTATAGCATATAGCCTATATGTACTTATCCCGTCCTGGGAGTTTGTCTATCCAGACCCCCACTGATCTGCATGTTTTGCTTGACACTTTAGAACATCTTCCCGCTTTCATCTCTCTCGCTGTTTCCGGTTTGTTTTCCCCACAAATACCCTTGTGTACCCCGGTAGTTGGCGGAGATACGCGTTCATGCTATTCGCACACCTAATGATCAGGATTATTTTCAGGAGTATAAAGGAAGCCTTCACTGGCTAGTCTGTTGAGCCCCAATGTTGTCAAACTGAAGTCGCAACTCGGAAACTTATCAGTATTTATAACATTTTTTTCAACTCTGGCTTAGATATATCAGAATGTATTTGTGAGTAAATATAAGTTGTCGGAGGTATTTGCCACGAAACTAATAATCATGGTACATGGAGATCTCGAAAAGAAAAAGACTACATCTCAGACGCGTGGAAACGTCAAACCTTTCATCAGCCCTGGGTACAAAGTGGGACATCCAGATACGGCTCGAGTTGTAAGATATACGAGAACGGGTCAATATATCCGAAGACGGATAATATATATAAAGATCGGTATCCTTTCGGTTCAACCTTGGTACACAAACGATTAATTTTCAACTGGAAGAGCGTCTTGTCAAGCATTAAACCATGCGACGTGATCGGTGCTACCGATTGCCTCTTGAACTGTTTGGAAAGCGCATTTTCTGCCAAGAAAGTATATTCATTTGAGAAATTTGTGAAGGAATCAAATCGGGTGTCCTACCACGAATTCGAGGTTCAAGTGAGTAGAAGAACCGTTTATCGCTATCGAGGGTGTATATGCTTACTATTACCAGGTGCTTATACAAGGCAAAACAACCTTTTATCCACTGAAAACAGAAAAAGGTTGGAGAATCGTTTTGGCATTCAACAAGACTGACATTCTCGGCCGCAAAATGACACCAGAGGAATCTTCACAACTTTTCAAAGACATGCCGACTGCTCAGGCACCTCAGGAGTATATTGAAGATGATACCTGTCTAACTGGTGAGCCCACGCAGCTTGTCGGCGATACCCCCCCGATCTTTGATAGCGACGGTTCAGTTGTCATCTACACCGATGACGAAGACGTCGGATCTATAGATTTTGTTGACGTCGAGTTTACCAGCAGCCAAATAGTGCCTCTTGTGACCGAGCTTCGAAAATCTGCAGAACATAGCAGCCAGGCCCAGGATGATACCGCACAGCGTGGCTACCATAAAATTGGCTCAGGCCATTGCGAACCCGCGACTAGTGAGGTACCTCAACCGGTCCCCACAATCCAAAAGCCGAACTATTGTACGACAGAAGGCAGACGGAAACCCTCGAAGCTTATGATGGTTGATTTTTACTCGAGCTGTACAGAGGTTTCGAGTTACGAAGGTGCAGACATCGAGAGCTTGGAGAGACTTTTGGATGAGGCATTTGGTTGTATGTTAGACGCAGACCCAGAGGTAAGATACTGTATAACGTGACTATGTATGTATGATGCAACAACATAGCTGACTAGAGATCACAATAGTATGCCTTCATGTCTTGTACCCAGTCGACCACAACCCTTGGTAACGGTTCTAAAAAATGGGTTTATGCACAGTTTAGAGTCCCCTGTAGGTGGTCTATTGGCCAAACTTATACTACCGAGGCCATTCCAAAGAAGGCAATGATACTCCTGGTGCGCAGTCTCGTGGAGAACGGCCTGGGCTACAAAATGGAGAGCCAGAAAGACCATGAGCACTACACTTATCGTTTTGATTATAATTAGGTGATTTCTGTTACAACATAGATTCCCTAGAAGATTAAGGCCCAATTCATTTAAATCCTAATTTTATAGCATGTATCGCAGCGTAGATGAAATACAATATAACCTAAACGGATAGTAAGCATGAGTCATTAAGCATCCTTCTAGACGGACAGTTGACTCTAGCGAGGAAATTTACCGCTGTGATATATCAGATCGGGACGCTACAGATGTTGGGGCCGTAAGAGCGGCCATCGTGTTAACCCCACTTAACAAACTCCTCTGGGTCAGGTGGCCGAAGAAACGCACTGATTCCAAGTTGGTCTTGTAAACGAGGGGAGGGCTACTAGTATATATAAAGTATACTCGTCTTCACGTAGATTGGCGGTGTCCTCTACCGTCCTTTGTCTGGTGTACCGAGTGTGAAGGTTTTGGGCACATACATACCTCAGAGCTGCAAATGCCGGGCTTGCAAGAAAGGCCCTTGTAGAAATGGCGTTGTCCCGACTAAACACAACTGCGTGGTTGACAATCCAAGTTACAACTACAAACACTTCTTGCATGTTGCCCCATACAGACAGCAGCACCAATAGTTATAGTGCTGTTTAATATCGGGATGTTTATCTCGTATATCATCCAATGAAAACTGCCAATTCTGCTGTTTACTGCCTCACTACGTATGTTCCATCCAAAGGCGACACATCAAGTGTCTACTACTCTGTTCGATACAATCCGAAGTACTATAAGATTAAAAAACAAAGTTTCAAACACTGTCGTTGGTGACACAAACACCCCCGGTTGCCGAGAGGTAACTGCATAATGGTTAGGCTCTCTTGGTAGTATAAGGAAGACCTCAAATGGTCCATTGAGTCCTGATGTATTTAAACGAGATGTGCCATCTGAAAACCGCCAGGTATTCACTGTATTTGTCTCGTTCCACTCTGGTTCAATTACACTACCATGTATTTGTGAGTAAATGTGTGTGGTATCAGGCCTTTATCGGGAAACTAACAATAATGATATTCGGAGATCTCCCGAAGAAAAAAAGTACATCTTGGAGGCGTGGGGTCGTCGAACCTTTCACCGGGCCTGGGAAAAATTGCCTACTAGCCTCGACAGGAAACCCGAGGTGGAATCATTGAACAAGAAGGAAGCAAGATGCCGATCAGTGAATTCTCGGGCCCAAACCCGGTTATATAAGCGATTTATGTTCAACTGGAAGAGCATTTTGGCAACTATTAAACGAGACTCCGTAATCGATGCTATCGATTGCCTCATGGACTGCTTGGAGAATACATTTTCACTCGAGGACATAGACTCATTTGGGAACTATGTCAATGTCTCACGCCGGAAAAACTACATTGAAATCGAGGTCAAGGTGAGTAGCCAAACTGGAAATTATGATTGATAGTGTGTGTGCTTACTAGAACCAGGTGGTTACAAAAGGAGAAACGATATTTTATCCTTTGGACACAGAAACACACCGGAGAATCGTTTTGGCATTCAACCAAACGGACATTCTCGACGGTAAGATGACTCCTGAAAGGTCTTTGCAACTTTTCAGAGCCATGTCGGTAGCTCAGGGACCACATGAATCTGTCGAGAATGATATCGTTCCAGTCACGAAGATCAAGCAACCTGCCGTTGATGTCGACATAACCTTCGATAAAGATGGATCTGCTAATGCCCAGACCGATGACAAAGACACTGGTTCTAATGGCTTCGTTCCGACCCTTACTGCCAAATGTCAAACGATACCCCCCGTGACTGAGCTTCATGAGCCCAGAGACCTTAGCAGCCAGGCTCATAAGGGCACTACATGTGGCGGTCATGATGAAATTAACTCATGTTCCGGGGAAAGCGTAGGCGGTGACACGCCCCAATCTGAACCCGCAGTCGAAAAAGCCGACCGCTGCATGACAAAAAACAAACCGAAGCGCCCAAAGCTCATGATTATTAGGTTTGAGGGTCGCTATATGGAAGTTTTGAGTTACGAAGTTGCAGACATCGGGAGCTTAGACATGTTTTTGAACGAGGCATTTGGTTACTTGCCCGACGCAAACCCCAATGTGAGCCGTATATAATGTGTCCATATTCAAGTGTTATTACTAACTAACCATTTTAATAGAATGCCTTCATATATACGACAACAAAGGGATTCCCCTTTGGTAATGGTGTTACACAATGGGCCGAGACAACGTTCACAGTTCCCGTTTGCTGGTCTGTCGATGGAGCTGATGAATCCCCTGCTATTCCACAGGATGCAATGATACTGCTAGTAAACATTATCATGGAAAATGATTTAGGCTACAAATTGAAGAAGCAGAGCGGCAATAAGTACACATACCAGCTTGACCACGACTAGGTTGTTTCTGCAACCACATAATTGACACATATCCCCAATAGGATTAGAGGCTAATGTAGATAAATCCCAATGTTTTGGCATCAAACCCACTGTAGATAAAATAGTGTTTAACAAACTGGATGGAATGTGCGTGCTATTAAACCACCTTGGGATGAGCAGTTGACCCTCGCAAGGTCAGTTCCCGCGGTGGTACCTCAGATGAGGACATCAAGTACGACTGCGTCATGCAGGCGGCACTCGAGCCTTTATTACGCGCCGAACTATTCTCAGCAACTTGACCAGATAAAATTACTGGCCTCTGCGTCAGTCCTATGAGCAAAGCTACAGCTACTGCCACAGTTGCGATTCTCCGTGGTCCTTCCGCACAATGCGAATGAAGTCTACACTACAAAGCTAGCAAGTGACAGACAACAGCGACCGTCAGGATTCCACTGATTCTTAACGTATGTGTCAACATCCGGAATTTTGTTGAACACGATTTGGCATTTGAAGTGGATGTACATTTCCAGCCCTGTACATCAATGCAAGTATAAACTCGAACACTGGCAATAATCAATCGATTCATTAGGTAGTCTGTCAGCCGCTGCCCTATCTGGTGGCTGTTCACTGGTTGCTCGTTTTTCGCCGTATCGAAATGTCCGCTCGGGCGTCCTATGTAGGCCCTGATAGAACATGCACATATAACAAAGTCCAAAGGTTCCACTTCTTTTTGGAGCAGTGGTAGGGTGATACTTCCCAGTCCGTCTCAGTCATATGAATAATATGTAGCTATCCGTTGTAACGGATACTAGCACCGATTATATACTAGATACAACACTTCATGCATGTTTCCCCGGTCGAAGAATTGTTATAGCCCAGACCGGTACAAGAGATAGTATAAATGAAGTAGAGGAATATACTCACGTTAGAGCGAGAAGGACTAATCTAACAATGCGGGAGGCTACCTCGGGGATCTTATACTTGGTAAGAGCTCCCGGCTCGGGTGAAATACTGAGTGCGTGACCGCAAGGCCGGCAAGTAGGCCGGCGCATAGCGACCGAGCCTATTGACGATGGCTATTCCTAGTGGCTATGCGGGGTGTGTATATAAGCAGGGTGAATTCATAATCAAGAGGTATGAACCCTAACAAGAATAGCATCAATTATTCATGACATTGGGTAACATCGCGGTATATTTCTCGTAAGTATGTAGGCCAATCATAATCTGTGGTGGGGCACCTTTTTGACACACTGAAAACGCCCCTCCAACGAAGGACGGACGAATGGTTTCCTGTTAAGGTTATTAGAGCCGGAAGTGATGTCGCCCCAAAGTTTAGCCCATATGCTTGGTCGCACAAACGTTCTCCTTGGCATAGAGACACTGTCTAATGGTCAGGCTCTTTGTGGGGGTATAAATAAGACCCTAGCCGCCCTACCGAGGCTTATTGTGTTCAAACTAGAAACACAACCGGGAAGTTTTACACTACATACGGTCTTTGGCGACCCGGCCTCAGCTCTGGCAAAATGTATTTGTGAGTAAGAATTAGCAATAAGATTCCTTTGTTTTAAAACTAACGACCATGCTATTGGAAGACCCCAAGAAGACAAAACGTATATATCAGAGGCATGGGATCGACACACCTTTCACCGGCCCTGGCAGAAGAAGACGACGGAGGTTGGCCCAGATACGAAATATCTGATGTCACTATACAAGATACCGGGTAGGATGCAAGAATATGTGGCCCCTTCGACCCCCGCGTTGTTGTACAAACGATTCATCTTCAATTGGAAGCACATCTTGTCAACCATGAACGGACGGTCCGTGAAAATGCGTGTCGACAACCTTTTGAAATGCCTAGAGCGGATCTTTTGCATAGAAGAGATAGACTCAATTGAGCCATTTGTGAGCCACCGTGGCGAGGCCAGTTACTACGAGTTCGAGGTAGAGGTAAGTGGGAGAAGTCCCAATCGTCGTGAAAGACTCACATGCTTACTCGACATAGGTGACTAAAAACGGACCAACCACGTTCTATCCTTGGAAAACAGAGTCCAACTGGAAGATTATTTTGCTACTCAACAGAAGTGACCTCGGCGCCAACCTCATGGACGTTAAAACATGTCACAGACTTTTCAAAGCTATACCGACAGCTCGGAGGCTCCGTGAATTTAGCAGAGATGCCACCCACCCAATAACTAGCATCCAACAACCTGCTGTTGACCCCTACAGAGCCATTGACTCTGACGGGTCAATCATAATCAATACCGATGACGAAGACGCCAGATCCTACGATTCCATAGGAGTTGACACTCCTCGTCCCCAAGAAGTATCTGTCACGAGTAACCGCGACCGAAACCTAAACCATCACCCGTGGTTTAAGAGGGGCGGGAATGACGAACTTGATGCAAACGAGCGGGCACCAGCCGCCAGTGAAACTTCCAAACCGGTCCCCGTAACTCAACATGCCCACTGTTGTACGACACACAACAAATCCAATCCTTCAAAGCTCATGGTTGTCATGTTTAACAATTCCTGTGCACATGTTTCAAGTTACGAAGGTGCAGATATTACAGCCCTAGAGAGGAGCTTAGACGTGTCATTTGATTGTATGCCAGATGCGGACCCAAAGGTAAGATAATGTACAGGGCGGTTATGTTCCAACATCATAGCTAACTAAAGATTGAAATAGTATGCATTCATGTCTTCTACGCAGTCTTATGCGCCATTTGGTGATAGTCTTACGATATGGTGCGAAGCGAAGTTTACATTTCCCTTTCTCTGGTCTGTTGACGGAAATGGGAGCACCGGGGCTGTGTCAGAGGATGCAATGATCTTGCTGGTACGCAACATCTTGGAAAACAAGATGGGTTATAAACTGGAGAGTCGGGATGACAATATGAAGTACACATATCGCTTTGATTGCAACTAGATAGTTGGTGCGGCAACATAGTAATCACACATCGTTTTCAACTATCATTGGCCAACCGGCTTCCTAAATGGCCACGTGAAAGTAGGTTTTTGGGGTAACTTTACTGTGAACTTATGCAACCCAAGAAACGATATCCGTGACTCTATACATTATGCACGTGTTGACCCGTAAAGTATCAGAAGGATTACATCGGAAAAGCCTATTGAAGAACCGGTTACTGCTTAGATAGGACATCAAGAACAACTAACAATGGTGCTTATGTAAGCGATGGATGTTACTGAACGAACTGGGAATCACTAACGTGTAGGTCATTTTGCTTTCACTTGGTTTCGTTGTACCTTTGACTCCGTACACTCATATTTTTCGGACAAATTGCCGCTCCTCCGGGTCTTGAATAGACAAGACACTGATAAACGTCAAATGACGTCATGCACACTGACACAAATATCACATGAATACCACAAATTAGGGTAACATATGCCACTAGGTAGGGTTAAAGACGCCGACATAACTAGCACTCAATAACTATAAAAGGTTCAAGCTGAGCTCATGACTCGGAATAATAGTGGACGTATGACATGTTAAGATGATGGTATTGCTAGCTATGAATACTGTTTGACGACTAGTAATTTCGAGATGACCCCAATATCATAACCAGCCACATGATTTCATTCATTTGTCTGACCGGCTAATCGTTGCCTAAATAAACCATGCGCACGTGTAGTATCATGCACATGAAGTTGCCGATTGGTAGGTTGAGGCAATAAGATGACATAGAGAGGAGGGCAAGCGATATTCCAACTCAAAAACCCAACCGATTCCCTTAGAACTTTTTACCTTTCACCACCTCAACGTGATCTACTACACACAACTAGAGCCTGTTGACTACCATCATGTATCTGTGAGTGGCTATCTCTAAGATGGAACACTTGTTCGTAGGCTAATCATTGCCGTATCTCAAGAACACGGGAGGAGAAAAAGTATATTTCCGAGGCATGGAATCGCCAAACCTTCCATCGGCCGTTCTTTAGGGAAATCGAGTTTGAGAAGATGCAAGAGGAAGATTATCCCTCAGATGGCGACGCATCAGACTTGTCCTATGAGGAACCAGAGGAGCCAGAAAAGACACCATCACCGGTAGCAATTGCCAAGCGGTTCATGTTCAAGTGGAAGAAGATTTTACAGGATATCCATTGTGAGACATTGTTGGATGGAGTCGACGCAATTCTGAGCTGTCTCGAGACAGCCTTCAAGATTGAGGAAGTCCCTCCGTTTAAAGATTTCTTTGGCCAGTCGGGTAAGACACAAGTTTGTTACTTTGAAGTCGAGGTGTGTAACTCTTGTTATCCGTGCATACGTATTAGGGTATTAACTCGACTTAGGTCATCTCCTCCGGTGAAACAACCTTCTATCCCATGAAAACAACTGATGGTTGGAAGATTGTTCTTGCATTCAGCCGGTCCGATGTTATCAACCGTACGAAGACGCCCGAGCAGTGCTTGCGCCTCTTCCAGACAATGCCAACAGTTCGTAGACGACCCCAAAGCATCGTATCAGTTGAAGGGACGGCCATCCCACTAGACACGCCTGCCGAGAGTGTTATTACCGATGCCTATGCCGGAGATTTCGGCGATCTTATAATTGCGGACCCTAGTAGCGAGGGTTCAAAGAAGACCACTCAGAAGCTACCTGATTATAACCCTTCCTGCACCGGAGTGACCCGTATCGCACTCTCTAAAGAGTCGCAGCGGCCCAAGTTCCTCATATTCGACTTTCAAGAGGATAGGGTCTGCGTCACAGGATATGAATCGGACGATATCCAGAAGCTGGAGGAGTTACTTGATGAGGCTTTTGATTCCATGACCGACGCCGAACCTGAGGTAAGATAACATTACGTTCTGTAGCATCCGTGTAAGGGTACTTGCTAACTAGTTTCCTAGCACGCGTTCTTATTTTTCACTTATACCATTGCATCGTTCGGTAATAGTAGCACGAACTGGTGTGAGGCTCAGTGTATGGTTCCTTCAGTGTGGTCAGTCGATGAGACGTCCACCGAAAAGGCTATGTCAGCAGATGCGCTTTTCTTGTTGACGCGGAAGATCGTTGAACATGATCTAGGGTATGAACTGGAGAGAGTTGACAAGAAAGGAAGGCTGTTTTACCGTCGTAATGGCGATTAGTAATTTTCACTTACTCTAGATGAGATATAATGATGTGTTTTTGTATATTCAACTCCAGTACATACAAAGGCTTTGTACATGTACACCGATATATCAAGAAGAGATGAATTGCGGGTTTGAACTCGTGCTAGTGACCCTCTACCTGCTCTTATTTAATCCATGTCTTACCTCCTGCTAAAGTTATCACTTTGATGTACGTTTTCACCATTGTTGTCTTCATAATTCTACATGACCAAACTGGGAGCTTACCAAACCGAAAAGGAAGTAGCCCGACGTGAAATGGCACTTGATCCATGTGGACACTTGATCGGGGGTGAAAACCTGTGTAATTCACGGAACACCCCGGGAATCATAGAAGAAGAAGAAGAAGATATATTGGAATGTTACGTATAAGAACTACTCACGTTTTAAGCTTACCTACCAAAAAAGGGAGCCGCCCCGAGCGAAATATCACGTGTGCATATGAACGCTTGGCTGGGGGTGAAAAACTGGCAAATCCACGGAAAACCCCGCGCGTCATGTATATAACTGCGGTCAGAGGACCGCCAAACACTAAATGATTCGTGTATACTGGCTGAAATTTTGCCTGAGTACAAACACGTAGACCTCGACTACTTCAAAGAAGGAACCATCAACTTCCAACCACACTAAAACTAAGGATAACCGGCCTCCAAAAGAAACAACCCACACCCGAAAGCCAAGATAAACAGAGCAACAAAAGAAAGTGGGGTGTTGGCCCGAATCGAAGATTTTCCGGAATGCGGTTATCATGAGGTCTGGGTGAGCTTTGGGGGCGTGGTGCATGATGATTGGCGACGTGTCGTCAGGGCCGGCTGATTTGTTCGGCAGCATAGAGTTGATGGCATGCTTGATCTCCTCGTCAGTGACTGGGTGCCATTGGAAGGCCGGAGCATACGTCTCGGGGATGGTTACTTCGTTGTCGGTGGAGTTGGCGTGGTCGTTCTCGCCGCCTAGCAGGGAGTAAAAGGCGTTGGACTTTTCCTCAAATGTGATCCTCTCACTGCCTTCATGGTTGATGGTGGGAACGATGTTGGGCTGCATGCCGTAGGTGTACTTGAGGGCTTTGTAGACTTCTGGGCCTTAGGCGGTTTCCAGGAAGCTCTCAAAGTACTGTTTTTTTGGCTTTCCTAATAGCCCGCCGCATGTTTGTTCTGGCTTGTTTAAAATGTGTACAGCCTCGACGGCGTCTCTTGAATTGGCGTTCGATGCAGTTCGTTTCTTTTAGCTGGGCTGACAGGTCATCATTCCACCATGACTTGCTGTGGGGGGATCCGTTGCATTTGGGGATGGCCTCTGTGCATGATTCCTTGAGGCAGCTAGTGAGGAACTCGGCTATGACGTCAGGGTCATCGGAGTTTTTGATCTGTTGGATGGCAGTAAGGGCTTTAGACTAGATGGTGGTGCTAAACAGCCCCCAATTGGTTTCACGGGTGTTGAAGGCGTAGCTGTTACTGGCAAACTTCTGGACTTTGGACGAGCGTATGAGGATGGCTTCGTGGTCTGAACCTCTAAGGCCCAAGTATAACCAGTCCCATTTTAGGTCACCATCGTCAATGGAGAAGGCGAGGTCAATGACAGACTTTCCCTTAAGTGAGGTGCGGAGGAAGGTGCCACCCTGCTCTCGAATGACTTTGCGGTCGATGAGAATTTGAGCGCTCTGAGCTTGGATCCAATCCACGAATTGAGATGCGCCCGCGGATGTCGGCTTGCCGGGAAGGGACCACCAGGGGTGGTGGAGGTTGAAGTCGCCCAATACGATTGTGCGATGGTTACCTCTGCTGATCCGATGTGGCTTTGTGCGGTTGTTGAGTGGTTGGTCGAGGAGTTTAGTCCTGTCTATGGTTGTGTTGGCGAACTCTGGTGGGAGGTTACAGTCTTCTCTGATTTTCTTGGTTGTAGGGCCGTTGTATACGTTGATCAGTTGAACGTGCTTGTCAAGGCGGAGGTTGATCAGTTGGATGTCGCCTTCGTGGGGGCCAAATACGTCGAAGTCTGCACTCCAGGTGATAGATTTGTGGATGTAAGTTAGCACCCGTGGGGGTTGTACTAGCTTGGTTGAAGGTGGGTATGGGGTCACTGTGACATAGTCCTTATGACTGTGGAATATCCAGTTGCCGTCAGGTGACTTGTGGGTTTGGGGCTCCTGCAGGCAGATGATTAAAAATCCATGTTTTTCAACGTCTATGAACACTCAGTCCAAGACCGTGGAGGTTTTTAACTGGTTGTGCTGGATGATGGTGACTTGGTCGAATCTATACATGGATATACCTGGCAATCTCGATGACTTGGGCGGCGTAGAAGACGTTCCTTTTGCAATGGAGCTTTTCGGCGTCGGCAGCGGTGACGGCGAAAACGGTGGAGGCATATTTGTTTCCTAGGGCAGGGCGCTTCAAAAAACGGCAATCCCCTCAGGGCTCGATGCCATTGGATACGGTGAATTCAAGGTGGAAGTTCTCTGCCTCCTCTAAGGGGACACCATACGCGATGAGGCGGGACCATTTTTCCCGGAGGCTGACCTTGTGCCAGCCGAGCGGCCGGAGGGCAGGGAGCCAGGACTCCTGCGATTCCCAGAGCTCGTTGCGGGCTTGCTTGTTGGCGCATGTGATACTCAGCTTGCCTTTTCAGGTGAGGCGGACACCGATCGCGCGCATACCGCCATCCTAGTTGATCTTGTCGCGGATGGTGCGGGCGGAGCTGAAATCACCTTGGTTTCCGGCCAACTCGATGATGAGTTCGCAATCACGTGGGTCAGCGGGAGCGGGTTTCGCCTTGTAGGTGACGAGTTGGAAGCCGTCGTCGGTAGCTGGGGTCGCGGCCGGGACAGCGGTTGTGGAAGGGGTCGCGAGGACGGTGCTGTATGGGGAGCGTGCCGTGACGAGGCGGGCTTTGGCGGCTTCGGCGGTGGTGGACTTGGGCTTGGCAGTGGTGGTCTTGGTAGCGGTAGACTTGGCGGTGCCAGACTTTGCGGTGCTGGGCTTAGCGGCTTGGGTCTTTGCCTTGGTGACTACAGTCGTCGTGGGTGGTTGAGTAGCGGCGGCAAGGGCGGCGGGGCTCGGGATATCTCCCACTGCGGGGATGGTGTAACCAGCGCAGGTGGTCATTGTGACCATGGCGACCCAGAAGTCATCCTCCCTGGCGAGTTTGATCATGCCGTTCAAGACTACGTCAATAAGCTGGACATTCGTGATTTCCTGCTGGGTGGTGGGCGGGCAGCTCTCGCGTGTCTGCTTGTTCGACGGCGCCGCTTGGCGGCTTCTCCCGCGGGCTTGCGGGGGCGAAGAGGGCTGGATAGTCTCTTCACTGGCGGGTTCCTCCAAGAGCACGATGTCTACGACGGAGAGGGGTGGGAGGGACTCAGCCTCGATGGCGATGGGGGCCAAAAGTTCTTCGTCGAGGGAGGGTAGGGTAGGCTCTACAATCGCCTCTTCGGGGGTGGTGGGCTCTACGGCGATGGGGGCTACTTCGGCAGTGGGGTTGGGCTCCGTGGCGTAGTGTTGGAAGATTTACGAGCGCCTGATCTTACTACTCTTCTGGGAGGGCATGTATTCATCGTCGTCCTCCAGCAGCGAGGCGGGTTCGGGGGAGGAGGCGCGATCTAAGGGGGGCTGCGCTGCCGTCGCCGTGGTGAGCGGGACGCGCGCTGTAGCTACTGCTGAGCGCCTCATCCTGCCACTACTTTTGAACGCAGTGGGCGTGGCTTTCGGCTTCACGGGCAGCCTGGATTGGTGAACCATTCTGGCGATGTCGTCGGTCTTGTGGACGCGTTGGGTGGAAGTCTACGAAATACTCGACGCTGATTGGTCAGAGCACGGAGGCAGAAAAAATAAAGGAAGAAGTTTTGCAGGTGGCCGGCTTCTGCCGCGCATTTGCGGGGGTGAGGAAGGCTGCACTGTCTCTTCGCTGGCGGGCTCGCTGGACGGGACGATTTCTACGGTGGGGAGGGAGGGGAGAGACTCAGCCTCGATGGTGATCAGGGTCGGCCGGTCTTCGCTGAGGTCCGGGAGATCGGGTTCGCAGTCCAGTTCCTCGGGGGTGGCGGGCTCTGCGGTGGTGGGGGCTTCCACTTCAGTAGTTGGTGTAGGCTCCGCAGCGTAGTGTTGGGACACAGAGGAGCGTCGGAATTTACTAGCCCTTTGGAACGGGTCGATATCGTTGACAGCCTTCGGCAGCGAAGCGCGTTCGGGGGAGGTGACGCGAATGGTCTCAGGCTGCGTGGCCGTCGCCTTGGGGAGCGGGGCACGCGTGGTGGATACGGGCGACCGTCTCATTCTACTGCTACGTTCGAACGGCATGGTCTTGTCTTTAGGCCTCGTAGGCGACTTAGATTGATGCACCATATCGGCGCTGTCGTGGTGGTTGCGGGACGCGTTCGTTGGGAGTCTGGCTTGGCAACATTGTACTGGAGGCTCTCGAGTTTACCTGTCAGGCCAACGAGTTTTCGTCTTTGCCACTCTATATGTTCTGGTCCTTATTAATGTGAGTTGCGGGGAGTGATCGCTGCCACAATGTAAGTCATCCCCGCACGTATAGCTGACGATGCGTTCTCTTAGGGACATTGGTACTATTGTGAGATCAAGCACAATACCTCTGTCCTGTGTTGCCTGATCTAGGTCGTTTAGGATCGTGAGCTCCTGGCGCTCCATCTAGTCTGCCAAACGCTCTGTCTTGCTAGTATGTGTCGTTATGCTTTCATCCCATTGGTAATGCTTCAAGTTGAGATCGCCCAAAATGATGATGTTCTTCTTCCGCAGCGCTGTAATGAGATCTAATACCTCGTTGGGTCTCGAGCCACAAGTGCCAGCGTTATACGCGCCGACAATCGTCAATTCCGTCCGAGCCACGGTGACTCTTACTTCGGCGATGTCTGGGCGGTTGGGCATCTCTTCAAGTAACAGATGGATCTGACGTTTTTGTGCTATCCTAGTAATCTGGTGTGGTGAGGTAACTTGGGTGAAGGGAGGTCCGGTCTTTAAAGATTGTGAGTTCTTGTACAAGAATAATAATAACTTTCTTCTTGTATGCCAGTTCTAGCAGTGCTTTGAGCGCGCTGATCCTATGCCGTGTGTTAGTTTGGGGAAGGATGAGATATATAGGTTGGTCTACTCACCATCATTATTGCGCGGGATCATATTTGGCGTAATTTAGGGCGATAGGCCATTGCTTACAAGTGAAAAAGCAAAGAGAGCAACAAAACTCTTCATTGAAGTATCATCCACTTGTACCGGCTGACCTCTTATATCTAGCGAGGCTGTAAGATAACAGTCATAATAGATGCATATCCTGCGCCAGTCATGAGGATCTGGGTTGTGGCTACGCCAGAAAAGATGGCAGTAATAGTTCTTCATAAAGTTTGGCTGACAAATTTCCATATGCATCACTGACCGAGGAACTCAATCATCTGCAAATAATGCTTGATTATGAGTGGCGCAGTGCAAAGTTCTAGCAACCCCGCATGGCAGTACGACATAAAGTACATTATGATGATCGTACCACCATATGCAGGCATAAGCCTCCTCAGAAGTCTTTGAATTCCATATATCTCCTCTCGAGTTCGGCCGAGGATATGAGAGAGAGGGCGGGACAGCCGCCGTAAGGTTATAGATCTTGTACTTTTGACAGGTACCATGTTTAACGGATGTTTCAACTCGCAAAACCTTCTTGTTAAGCTTTAGTACCTCACGACTACCAAGCTCGGTAGGATCTTTCAAAGTATAGCAAAACCAGACAAGATCAAGTAACCTCTTCACGGATTCCGGTGGCTCAACTGCTACTCGCAAGCTCAATCATGAACAGAGTACAGTTGGTGCCGCTCCATTCGGAGCTCCACAGAGTAGTGGCTATCCGTCAGATGAGTGAAACCCACCATAGTTGATAGACATTCTGAGCCTTCACGTTGATAGCATCGAGCTTGTTTGCCAGCGCCGGCGCTGGTCAGGGGCTCGAAGTGACTGGTGTGAGCAGTAGTAGCTTAGGTAGATTTAGCGGCGTCCTTAGTAGTAGGCATAACGACCGGGAAGCCAAAAGATACTAGAACATAATAAACAAAAGCAGTATCCATGGCGAAGATAGATCCATCTTTTGGGACGCAGTTCGCGGCACAAGGCCCCGATCGGGTGGCATGAAGGACAGAAGGTGACTTCCTTTTTAACATCGGCTGCATTTTGGTTGTCAATTGGCATCGAGTCCGTGCGCTCACGAGGACAACCGGGTCTCTTAAGATTAACCTTCTCAAAAAGGAGCTATAACCCTAACATTGACCATTCGAATCGGAGGTCTTCGCGACTGCAGCTGGTAACATTGCCAGATACACGAGACATTAATGTTTGTAAGTCCGTGGACATATTAGTGTAAACAAGAATATCGCAGTCTTCATTACAAACTTCCTTATCGTCCATCACTCGAGTTTGCGAGAAAGGAAACATATGTATATTTGTGAGTGTCACTGGGCTTACATACTCGAGCGAATTATACTTACGACTAGTGGGTTTGAGCAAGAGACACAAATACATATGTACATATGATATATATGCATATCGGATGTTTATGTGTAACTCAGAGATCAAGGGAACACCCCTTCTAATGATTGTTGTGCGTCTTGTTTAGCCAAATGTATTATAAAATGGGTTTAAAGCAAACGTAATGTCCCTAACAACATCCATATTCATGCACTAAACGTAGGTAATATTTGTCACTATGTTCAATCTTCATTACCTGCCTCAAAATATCGGTTCCATCGATTTCCTTATCAAATCGAACCTTCGTGTACAGGCTACTCCCCACATGCTCCGATACAGCCCTTCTAACCACAGCCCGTAAATCAGGTAAATTCTTCACTTTTATATTATACCTATCGATTACATCCTTATTCTCATTATCTCCGTCCGCCGTCCGCCGTCACTTTATCCGCCAGGCCTCTAGTTACACTCCGAAAACCTCGTTATCCCGCTGCCTCATGACGAATCAGGTACGTTTTCGGCGACATTTCCTTCCTGTCATCTAATTCCGTTCGCCGTTTGATTTCGTAATCCGTTGCTGAGTCGCCGTCTTTGATGTATGCGTAGCAAACATCCCCCTCTTCACGCTCCTCTCAATCCCGTGTTTAAGGCCCACTGCTCGCCCACGATTCTTACTCTCCATCTTCGCGAATGCTAAAACTTCACGGGTTATGGTGTAAGTGTTAGAGTGTTATAATTAGTGCTAGTAGAATCATCCATGCTATTATTTAGTTCATCTATTGAATCCTCTAAGAAGGGGAGAGTAAATAGAGAGAGCAAAGGGAGCCAGAGATGAGACTATATACCTGAAATATCGAAGGCAAGGGCTTTATAATAGCTGCGGCGCAACCGGTGCCAGAAGCCTATTTCATAAACAGATATTCTGACGTCACTAGGCCCAACACCCTTGTCCCCATATTGACAGTATGTTGGTGTATCATACCTAAACACCACTATTGAATCTCATGAAACCTATCGAAGTAAAAAGAGTGAACGCTTAAAACTAGTAGTAGCTTCTCGTAGATTCGTGTTACCCATAGTTAAGATCCGGATATGTACATATGTACACTGAAGCATGAACCGCCACGCATGCGAAGGAAATATCAGCGTTGCCGTGGACCGACGGCGTCGGTTCCTTACGGTAGACCGCCCTACATACATACACATGTCA
Source organism: Huntiella bhutanensis (assembly GCA_002018275.1). Classification (NCBI taxonomy): domain Eukaryota; kingdom Fungi; phylum Ascomycota; class Sordariomycetes; order Microascales; family Ceratocystidaceae; genus Huntiella; species Huntiella bhutanensis. Next base: position 397,693 of record MJMS01000004.1, on the reverse strand, counting down.
AAATCGAATCTTCACCCAAACAAGTAGTTCTACATATCACCCTAACTCAAACTTGTTTCCCCGCAGTCCGTTGGACACTAACATTCCTCGGCACGATTACAAATTCACATCCGCCTAGAAACCCTAATACATTACACAAAGAACCCTATCCCACCCCCCAATGCAGTCCAACCGTCGGGGACGGAAATTAAAATCCCACAAACGTCCATGCGCTAGTAGTAGTATAGTTCAGCCGATGCCGACAATTAGTCTATTTCAGGCAGACCGGCACGAGGTTGTCCCGGAAAAGTGGAGCACGATAGGTGTAGTAGCAATTACATACAAGTACATGCACGCATATAAAGATGGTGTCATGTACGTCAGTCGTTTGATCAAAAATAAAGTTTTTACACCATAAGCACTCTATTTCAACGTCTCCACAATGTCTACCAAACTCCCATCGTCAATGTCCGCCTGGGCATTACTCTCAGCCACGTCCTCTCTCCACACCACAATCAAAAAGACCGACACTGCCCTTCCAACTCTCCCCCCTAAAGCCCTCCTCGTCAAAGTCCTCCGTGCCGCTCTTAACCCCGTCGATTACAAGATATCCGAATCCGGACTATTCTCCCGCCTTCTCGGCTTCCCATTGACCCCCGGAATGGACTGCATCGGGCGAGTAGCCGCCACAACGAGCCCGCTCTTCCAAGTCGGTGATCTTGTCGTGTCCAAGTATCGTTATCCCGTGCGCCAGGGCACTTTGGCGGAATATACTGTTGTGAAGGATAATGATGCGGTGGCTAAGGTTGACGAGGCCGGACGGACAATGCTGGATTTACTAGCTGCGACGGGTGTTGCGTCGGGGACGGCCGCGATTTGTTTGAAGGCGGTTAAAGAGGGAGATAAGATCTTTGTGAATGGATCGAGTGGTGGTGTCGGCGTTTGGATGGTTCAGATGGCTAAGGAGAAGGGTGCAACTGTGGTAGCTACGTGCTCCGGAAAGAACGTTGACTTTGTGAAGAGCCTTGGAGCTGATGAAGTCATCGACTACACCAAAACCGACGTACTCGCCGCTTTAAAAGCAAACGTCTCCACCACAAAAACCCCCTTCACAGGCGCCTTTGACAACGTCGGCTACGATATGTCTCTGTACTACAAGTCGCACCTGTACCTCGCTCCCAGTACGATCTACACCATCATTGCCGGGGACTCCTCATTGAAGTCCATCTGGGAAGCTCTCAAAACCCATATCATCCCTGGCTTCTTGGGTGGCGGCAAGAGAAAAATTGTCAGAATCTTAGACAGCGGTGGGAGTGAGGAGATGAAGTGGGCGACGGATTTGATTTTGGCAGGCAAGATTAAGTTGCCTATTGTCCAGTTTGGATTCGATGAGGTACCAAAGGCGTATGAGGCCATGAAGTCGGGACGCACCGTGGGCAAGATTGTTGTTAAGGTGGCGGATGAGTAGATTGTTTTAGCTTTCGTTTGATCTTGGGATAGTAATTTCGTTTTCCAGTTATTTCACAATTAGTCAGGAACAAACATGTGATTTCCATCAGACTAGATCCTATAATGTCACGTCGTCTCGGGGCCGAAATAGGAAGTTACACGATGACATCCTATGGAGCCTCGATGTCTAGAAGTGGTAACTAACAAGCTGGGAGAGTGTTTTCTGATTATCGTGAAACACAACAATGGTAGTCGATATTATTGACTTTAGTATTTCATCTTAAAGTAACATTAACTACAACATGAATCTTCTTTACTTCTTCTTGCTCTTGATGCCCGCCCTGGCAGCCCGATACGCCGGTCACAACTCTCCCGCATCCTTTGATTTATCCTTAGCCCAAAACCCAACATGGATGAGTGATCTTCCAGACAATACCAGGCTAGTGTCGCTTTCTATCCCGGGTACCCACAACTCATTGACATTTCGCCGTCCAATAAGCCGTATACAAACGCAAAACCACGGTCTACGAACCCAACTCAACGCAGGCATCCGCTTTCTCGATTTCCGGGGGTTCGTTGGACATAGAGGGGAAATCAATATGTACCACGGGGTAGTCCGACTCGGTATTTCCCTAGGTAGGGCGTTGGACATGGTAGAGGAGTTTCTGGATGAGCATCCGGGGGAGATGATAGTTCTCAGGTTAAGAGAGGAGAAGGACGCCCATTTCATCTCTTTTAGAAGGTCTTTCACGGATGTCTTTGCCGACTACTGGGACCCCGATTCACGACTTTACCACCCGGCTACTAGACGGATATCCCCCACAACGAAGTTTCCCCTCGGCACATTGGGCCAACACCGCGGGGAGATTCTCCTCTTGCAACAGTGGAACAGCCAAAGGTCCTTTGGCGTACCATACATCAACTCAGGTATCTTAATCGATGACGACTGGGAAATCCGCACGCCCGAACAGTTAGCAGCGAAAATCAAGACGGTATACGAAAACCTTGAAACAGCAGGACTACGAGGTCCACAGCTATGTCTCACATATATGAACGCCGCCCAAGGAATCTCCCCTCTAGATGCCGCCGCGGGCGATGGAGAGGAAGGCGGGATGAACGATATAGTATTAGAATGGCTCCGCGAGAACCGACACTCCGGGACCGTCGGGGTGGTGATTGCCGATTTTCCAGGGGAGGAACTAGTCACGGAGATTCTATCGCGGAATAATCGCTTGGAAAGTGTTGGTAAGGATGATGAAGTATAACAAATAAATCTAGTTTCTCCCAAAGCCCATATTAAACCCGCCCATTCCAAAACCCGGCCGTTGATTTCCCCAGTTACTATTCCCACCAAAGTTCATAGGCCCGGCGTTCAAACCCCCACCAAATGGGACGCCGCTGGTGAATGGGATGTTGATGGGTAACATGTTTATTCCCAGGAAACCGTTGCCTAGCGGGTTCATATTCATATCCCCTGGGAAACCGGGGCCAGAACCGGAGAATTGGATGTTGATGTTCTGGCGATATGTCCCGTCGTTGTCGGTGGTAGTATTGCTATAAGCGTTGCCGTTGGGCCGGTTATACCCGTTATTATACCCATTGTTATATCCATTCCCGTTGTTATTGTTGCCGCCACCGTTACCACCATAGCCATCATTACTATTCGATCGACCTCTCTCATTCCCGTTAGAATACCCATTACTATTAGTGTACCCGTTCCCATTCGAATTTCCATTCCCATTGGAAGTCCCCGCGTAATCATTCTGTCCCGCACTTCCCGCCCGATTCCTATAGCTTTCCCCATTTCCAGTCCCCGTCTCATCGTCACTTCCCTTCGTAGGCCGTGGCGCAGGCCGTGGGAATGCTGGTGCCCCACGGGGGTTAACGGAGTTTGCGCGGCCAGACATTGAATTAGATAGAAAAAATAAAGTAGTAATAGAACCTGATCAACAGGAATATGATATGTATGTCTCCCTTTAAGATCACATATTTACAGTTCTTAATCCATCTTATATACTTACACCGAAAGCACGTCCCCATCCTCCTCATACGATCCCGTTCTCCATCGCCCCATAAATCCCCGTCCGTTTCACAATCACACCACCCGGCGTAGCACGAGCGTACCTCGTGAAACCCATACATTCCGCACCCGACCCTCCACCCAAACTTTCAATAAAAAGATCATAATTCATTAAACCAACTTACTCTACTTCTACTCCAAGCTCATGTGCGCCTCATCACCAATCCCCCATCCGCCCCCTTTTCTCATTTCCAACTCCACCGGGAGCCCTTCTCCTTCATCGTCTGCCTCGCCTAATTTCCGAAGATGTGCTTCACGTCTCTTGATTGTACGTGGTTGTTTGAAGAAGGAGCGTGGACTACTTGACAGTGTAGCTGACTCTTCTTCAACTTCCTCGTGGAAATGTAAATGGGAGGCGACACTGGGAGGGCGAGATGTTGATAATCCCGTTTCCGCAGTAGCCGGGGTAATCATCTTCTCTGCGGGTGAATAGCCCGTAGTGATAACCTTCTTCTTCCCCAAGTTCTCATCTCCCTCGAGGTCTACCAACTCGGCATCCCGATACCACTTTCTCCTTCTCGTCCAACGGACCCATCCATCTTGACCGCGTCGTCCATTCTGCCACTTATTATCGTAATATACCCAACCCATCTTACCCTGTTCTCCGTCCCAATCTATCTCATCAACTCCCGCTGGAACAGTAACTCCGTCAACTCTCCAACGACTACCCGGTACCCATCTCCACCGCATACGAACTCCCTCTTCAACATCCGGAAGTTCAAACTCCTCTCTACTTGGGACCGCCGTGTTATGTTCATCAGTCCATGCAGCCCTCTCATAAGTGAACAGGTTGTTCGTCCAACCAAGACCTAACCACCGTCGCTGATTCTCATAAATGATAAAAGTGAACTTCACCCCTGCGTCCCGTCCATCCTGTGCTCTCGCCGCGGCCCGCTGTAAATGAGAACCACCTTTAATCTGCTTCGTCAATTCCGATTCGACCTTCTTCTCTCCCTTGTCCTCTCCCTTTATATTTACCATGCTCTTCCGCTTACCAATCTCCCCGGGCCCCATTAAATCAAACTGTAACCCCGTAACCAACCCCGCGGCCCGACGTACACTGCGACTCCTCCAAAGCAACGTCCTTGCAACTCTCATCGGCCTTGAATGCCATGTAAGTATCAACGTTCCAAACACCATCATAATGCGCTTCGTCGTGATAATCCGTAGAGGTGGTAGTGTCAGGACATACCAAAATGGCGTGCAAAATAGAATCCTCGTGAATAGGATTGTTAACGCTGGTCTGACAGTCGCCGACGTTGGAGTCCGTTGGGTACTTAAGAAGTCAGTAAGTCGCAACATTGGCTCCAAAAGGATGTCACACCGGGCCGTAAACTCCCTCAAAGTCTCGACAATTTCATCCAACGTCTTCTGGTGTCTCGTGTTGGTATCCTCCCTGGCCGTCTTCCCTGTCTTCCCCGGTGCCGTCTCCCCCGTGTCCCGTGGTGTCTTCCCCGGCACAGAAGACCCCCCTACAGCCCCACTACTACTCAACGGGCTAAACCGCCTCCCATACATCCCCACAATCAACCCCAAAACGACCACCACCGGCCCTGCCAACCGCAAAATCACATCACCATACAACACCACAGACCAATACCCCGCAACCACCAAAAAGCTCTCCCACGGGTCCCCCGTCGTCCACGTAACCAAACCCGCCGCCTTATTCAACGGCAGTAAAAACGGATGCGAATATGCCAACGCCCTGGTAACCTGCGGCGGCGTAGCAAGTAGCAGTGGCGACTTCTGATGAACCAAGATAGTCGAGCGCTTAGCACTCGTCGAGCCAGGCGGCTTATTCAGCGCGGTGACCGGCGAAAAGGCCGCGTGAGTCGCGGGTGTCAGAGTCGTGGACTCCTGCGTGGCCGTCAAGGCATCGGGGTTTTCGGGACGGACTTTTGGATTGGACATTTGAGAGAGCCACGGGGTTTCCTTGGTTTCGTTAGCACCTGGACCCAAAATGACGGAAAGAAAAGGCGAAAAGGCAAAGAACTCACCAATGCGGCCATGGTTTACTAAACGTGAATGATATTCGTGCCGTCTAGGCTGGTTGGCTGATAGATGTCCCGTCTCACGTGACACTGTAAATCACAGATAAACAGGTGTCTTTGATTCTTTGTGTTCTCAGATCAAATGAAACGACCCGATTCAATTCTAACACAATTTCCCGTCTCATTTAAATAAAAAACAACAACAACAAAAATGTTCATTTACCCAACCAACATTCCGCACCAATGAGGTCATTCATTAAATTCCTACCTGCATGCATGCATTTACATAGAAATTCCTACACCTCCAATTAACATGTGACTTGAATCTGACTAATCAGCTTAGTCATCCATTTTTTATAACTACATTCATAAACGAACAGGTACAGATACATATACAGTAAACTACCTCCCTCTAGCAGTCTCCGTCTTAACCCTCTTAGCCGGACCTCCAGCATCATCTCCTCTTCTCTTCCCCGCCCGTTCCCATCTTGCCTCATCCCCCTCTGTAGCTGAAATGGTACTCTCTCTACTTCCCGTGCCAGCCGTATCCCCAGCAAATATGCCATCTCTCCCGACAACCGGCAAGGCAGATAAACTCTGAGAATTCCGTGTATGTTTCGGTCTCCCCACTCTCCCCGTTCTAGTGACCGCCGGACTCCCCGCTGCAGCTCCTGCCGGTGGCCCTGTTGGTCCCGCGGTTTTCTCCAACGCCCGTAGTAACGCCGCAAAAGGTTCTTGGACGGGCGTAGTATCCGCTCTCGGTCTTCCAACTCTCCCCTTGGTAGTCTGTCTTGGCGCCCCCGCAGTCTTTGTTCCCGAAGCCCCGGGTGAATGTAGTAAACCCCCCGGGTTCCGTAAAAGATTGAAATGCTCCCTATTCTCTCGGATGCGATTCAACAGTTGCGCTCTACACTCTCTCAATCCCACAATCTCATCCTGACTCTGTCTAATCACCTTCCTCGCCGTGCGCAACTTGGCCTCTCCTTCTTTAACCATCTCCACAGCCTCTTCATACGCAACTCTCATCTCTCTGACCCGGCCACCCTCACCAGCCTCTCCTTCCCTCCTCGCCCTTCTCATAACCGAGTCATTCCGTAAAGTCTCCACCTCTCTCAGCGCCATTTCATGTTCCACGACGGCTCTCTCCGCGTCATCGGCCGCCTGCAACGACGCCAGATTCAACTGGAATTTCTGATGCGCCACCTCCATCTTCACCCTATTCTGCTCCGCAATACACTCGCGTAGCCATTGTCTCAAATCTTCCTTATCCGCCCCGTCAATTGCCGCGTCGTTCGGCGCCGTATATGACGAAGACCCGCCCGTTATCGAGGCCGGCGAGAACATGGGTTTTGACGGCTGGCTTGGGGCCGTGGCGCAGAGAGTCTTTTGTGTTGACGGGGGCGGTGTCAGTGTTGTTGGAGATGCTGGTTCCGTAGGCGGAAGCGACAGTTGAGAAGATGGAACCGATTGGAAATCGGAAACGGGTGTGTCGAGAGACATGGCGCGTTGGATTTTGTATATCTTTATATCGAGGTGTATTTCCTGTGCATCAGTGTAGATAACAATCTTTTCAAAACGACACTTTCTCAATAAGTAACCACGACCAAAAAACTCGGAAAAAAACTCCTCAAGAAACAATGAAACAACTTAAAAGAGCAAGATCAAGCTCCAGCCCATCGCCATCAATCATTTTAACCCGTCAAACATCTAGGGTTCTCCAGGGTTCCTCTCGCCTTCACTTGACAACCTAACAAAATAAACATGACACGCGACATCAACAGATCCGAATCAATGTACATAAATAAACAATCATAATCATTTCTACCAATCCATCCATGAAAAAAAATGAGTCCATCCATCTATCTATCCCAAACCAATACAAAAAATAACGAAAAAATACCCCTTATTTGCGTGCCCGTAAACTCAACATGCGTATAATCTCCGGATCTTGACTTGGCGGATCACTTGCGCCGTCGACCCCAATACTACTCATGAGCACCGGGTCATTCCGGCCTGTTTCGGGGTGTACATCAACTCCGCCAGTGACTTCATTAGACCCTAAAGGCCTACGACGGACATATTCAACCATGCCGTGGAGATCAACTTCTTCTCTAGAGTGCTTGCGACGGAGAACCCGTTCTTGAAGTTGTTTCCGCGCCCGGCGCAATGGCGCGGACATCACGGTTGGTTTCCGTGGCGTTTGATCTTCCGACGGACATCCACTGGCCTCTACGTCTCCGTGACTTTGGCACAGTCTATATGATATCGGCGTCAGAAGAGATGACCCTGTGGTAAGCATCCATCGTCTTGGCTCTGCTCGAACAGATGAACTGCCGTCTTCATGACTGCACCGTAGAAACTCGGGTACAAATGACAAAATCCACCCCAAAACAGCGCAATAAACACGAAGGAAAATCTGGAACACACAAAACACCAAGTCATCTGGAATCTGACGAATCATAATACCCAACGGTAACGTCAAGAACCCAAACAAAATCGACCAAGCCCATTGATATCCGTTCAACGGCTTCGTATTGAAAGCTGACCCACCAACAGTGATAATCACCACCTGTCCAACAATCATCACAACCTGTGCTAGTATGAACCATAAACTGTGCATCAAACCCTGTTGATGAATATTGATATTGTTGTCCACCCGTCGACAATTGTGTTGGTTGAAAATCTGCATCCAGACGTAAATGTTGAATACGAGCGATTGTAAATCATTGATTTGTTCGATCCCGCTCTTTTCAAAGATTGCCCAGCCAACGTAGTGAATCGTGAGAATTGATAAAACTTGGTAGAGCGCTTGACAGAGAATCATCTTCCACATAGCCATAGAGATCAAAGGTTGTTGCTTGAGATATGGCCGTCTTTGCATGACACTCTCAGGCGGACAGTCAGCTGTTAATCCTATGACCCCGCCGATAGTGGAGATAATCGTGATCCAGAGAAGCTGAGGGATAGTAAAAATGAGAGTGCCAACAAGTGTAGAAACAACAGTGATTACCCCAGCCGTCATATTGATAGTTAGTTGAAACTATATTTTGTTAGCATGTTTCCCCAAAGGCTATCGTGAAATCGCATACCTGAATAAACTTCTTCACGGAATCACCCACAGCCCGTCCCCAGGAAAGAGTCTCAACAAACCCGGCATATCCACCCCGTTCCATGATAACTTCGGAAGTCTGCTTAACTGCTTCTGTCCCCACAGACCTTGAAAATCCGACATCAGCAGCTTTCACAGCCCAAGCATCTCCAACTTCATCACCGACCCCCGAGACAGTCTCACCCATACCGCGCAAATGCAGCATGAGCAGTAACTTATCCTCTGGAGTCGCCCTTGCTAGAACCTGTAATCTGGGAACAACCAAGTCTAACTGCCAATGAGCCAATGACCGAAACGTTGGGCCATCCATGACTAAACCTCCCGTAGTGAAAATTCCACATTCGGCAGCTATAGTCCGGGCGAGCGAGAAGTTGTCACCAGTCACCAATCTAACAAATACACCAGCTTGGTGGCATTGCCGAATTATAGGGGTTATTTCAGGATAGACGGGGTCATCCAGACCAAGCAATGCAACAAAGACTAATCCGTTGAGTACATCTGACGCAGTAATACTGTGAATAGGTACATCAAAATCAGCCAAATCACGATACGCAATAGCAACTGGTCTCATTTTGCGCCGTCCATAATCATGGATCGTACCGTCAATCGACTCAAAAATCTCCAACGTCATGGTCTCCGTGGTAGGAACATCCCCGTTTGTCGTCTCCACAACCATTTCGCTATGCGACAACACACTCTCTGCAGCTCCCATCACAAGAACCCGAAAGCGTGCCTCGCCAAGCTTGATAATAGTAATCGACAACATGGAACTCGAGTTAAAAACAAATCTCTTGACCACATTGAATCCAGCCCGCTCAATCCCAAGGTCTGCCAAACCGAGATGTTCCGCCGCAAACTTCAACAGGCCCGTCTCAATACTCGACCCTTCAAACTGCTGCTGTCCGTTCGAATCTTCAACTCCAAACGCCGTCGAGTTCAATAAAATAGTACTGCGAATCAGTTCCCGAGTCTCCCCTGCAACATCCCGTAATATGACCTCAGGGAACTCATGTGGCTCGCCATGACCAATACGCCCTACAGCAACCACCGGCTTATCAAATGTAAGACATCCGCTCTTTGCCGTGCTGATGCATGTGGTGTCCCCCATATTTTCAATCGCAGCAACATTGCGAACAATAAGACCAGACTTCAACATCCGGTAAGTTGCCGAAGATAAAGAGACCAACGCCGCAAAACCCAATCCGGAGGGTATCGAAACAACCATAGTAACAACAACGTTAACAACAATATCAAAAAACTCCCGTGCCTTCTCAGTCGGCACCTTTTCCGAATGAGACATCCGAACGATATACCGTATCAACAAAACAATAAAGTAAACAATACCACCAAGAACCCCGCAAGCCGCGAGCTCCTTGGAAAACCTGCAAAGTGTCGTCTGTAATGGCGTCTCTGGCATGGGATATCGCCAACCAAGCTTCTTTGTCAATGGCGGTTCCAGGGCAATAACAAGATAGCTTCCCGACCCCCCTAGTACTACTGATCCAGCTACTATGAAAGGGTCGGGTCCCAATGCACCCATCCCATATGTACTCTTAAGTTCGTCTGGGGGTGGCTGCTTAGAGAGAACGTATAAATCCCCGGTAGCAGCATACTCGTCCACCGTCAGCCCATCAGCCTCCACCACAATGCCATGTGCAGTCATGACGTCACCTGGCTGAAGCTGCACAATATCCCCAACCATAACCTTGGACGATTCAACCACCAAAGGCCTCCCAGACCGCATCACACGAGTTGTAGACTGTGCTTTGCGCGTCTCAGCCGTCAAAAACCGCCTACTCATCTCCCACTCCGTCATAGCCCTAGAAAGGACAACAACCACAATGGCCGCCACAGCAGCGACCCCCTCAGCCCATTCCTTACGCATCTTATGCGCACCAGGTTTATCTTGAATGGCAGCCAAGATGAGTGAAACGATAGCCGCAATGAGCAATATCACAACCAGCTTATCGTTTACCCTCTTCCATAGAATCCCAAAGAACATCTTGACCCCAACTTTGTCGTCTTTTGGTGGTAATGGCGAGTAAATGTCGGTTCTGGCTGAAAATGATGATATCCCTTTGCCCGGGTGGCCTTCGCTGCTTGATAATCGTACTGCCCGGTCATCCCTTGCTGCTCCGACAGCCTCATCAAAATCGATTTCGCCATCCATAGCATCCCCATCAACTCCTAACCCCGTAACAAGATCAGTCCGTAACCCATTGGCCAATCCTCTTAGTCCACCAAAGTAATAAACCGCTTCCAATGTCCTAGCCTCAGCTAATAACCGAAGCTGCTCCTTAGAAAATGCGAATCCTCTTACAACACTTGTCTTCGCAGTCGCCCCAACCGCAGCAACAAATCTCCCATGATCATACGGTCTCGGCGGTTTTGGTGTGGAAGGCGTAAAAGGGATATCCTGGCTCGAAATAGTCGTAGGCGTCTGTCTATCTAAAGCCGTAGTAGCCGTCAACAACGAGCGATGCGTAGCACATTGCGATTCTGCAACGGTTGGCGATACAGTTGGACTCGGATGCACTAAAGCCGGCAACTCAGACGGTGCTAAATAAGGCCGGTGGTCAACTTGTTGTGACGATCGATGTGACGGGGAAAGAACGGAAGGCGGATGGTCGGGTAGTGGCGGATGTGGTCGTTGATAGTGACTAGCGTCGGCCATGGCGGGGCGGACGTCGTCGGGTTGAGGATATCGATAGAGGAATTTGACGAATAGGCGTGTTCATGCAGACGGGTGGGCTTCAATGATGATGTATGTATGTCGCAAAGAGTCTGTGTGTTTTAGGCCGCCGTCACAAATAGGTGCGTGGTACGATGATCACAGTGACGAATGCAGGTACAAATGGTGTGTGTTTCTGGCTTGGTCAGGCTAGACTTGTGGCGTGGTGGTTGATTTGTATGAAAATAACGGTGGCTTCCCTTCTATTCTTCTGCAAGCCGCGTGAAAAGAACCAGACCTTTTAAACCAGGCAATTTCGCACGATCCGATCCGTTGGCGCCAAAGTGGATCGATATTTAGCGGCCGGCAACAAACCACTTCTTATCAATCTTTGAAGTTCGTAGAAAGTAGATTATCCAAGAAACAAGGTGAGTGGGGAGGGCCAAGGACCCAGAAAAGGCGAATTTGTATTTTTGGACGGGACAATTGTTGCTCCTTTACACGGCGAGGTTGCTGGAGATGATGACCAGGTGATGGGAACCCACGGCGACACAAAAAGGATTTTCAAAAAAATGAAAAATGAAGAGAGCAAGTAAAAAGAATAACAAGGAACGACGAGAAGATGTGTACAAAAGGAAAAACTGCTGAACAAAAAATGCATAAATCGGTTCCAACGTTCTTGGAATCTTGCCAAACGGAAACGAAAGCCGATCGTGATAGATTAAACAACGAACATTACGTATGTTCATAAGTAAACCCCCAAAAAAAAAAAAAGGAACCCCAGAAATTCGTCCACGCTTTTTTAGACCCCGGGCCTCATTCTCATTAGCATTACCCAAATCAACTACCCCCGTCATCCAGTCTAGAAATCATACATAATAAATCAATCTTCACCATCGCAACTCCCCAAAACGTTCATGCCCAAGGTAACAGAAAGAAAAAAACCTCCCCACTTTCCCCATTACCATACATCGAGCAGGCACCCGTTCTACACGGGTCGGGTACACAAAGAGGCCATTATGGCATGCACAAATACGGCAGTTGCGCAGACAAGCTGACCAAAGGTGAGAATTTCGAGACTAGTGAAGCATGTGATTATTGGGAAATCCCGTATATGGATTTTACCTGTCTTTGTTTGAAATGTTAGAGTGGGACAAAACAAGAGAAGCGGTGACATTGTTTCTATTTCTATCTGGGGATGGATTGAGACTTTACAGACATCAATGCATTCAACAACTCTAAAAGGAGACTATTCTATCATTGTTCACGATGATCTTAACCGCCAAGCAATCATCCCCTAAATCATCGATATCGCCTGATGAACCAATGCATGTCTCCTCACATCTTGCAGCTATCCAGCTCACAGGGCTCTCGCTGTTTGTTTACAGCCCAATCATACGCTCTCCTGGCAATCCTACGTCATTATAGTCGTTGTAGGTGGACCACTTTGCCAATTAGCGTCGCATTGACACCTGATTTTCGCACATCTTCCGAGCTGTCATTCCTCCCGATATCAACCCTAACCCTTCGCATATGACATTGAAAAGAAGAATGATTAAATATTAAACACAAAAAAGTCTACAAATAAATACCAAAATGCAAGCCCACCAACGCCAATCTACTCCGAATCCTCATCCGAACCAACCGAATTTGACAACCTCCATGCAGCCCTTTCCTCTGCAGGAACTCTTCCTCTGAGCCATCTCAAGGTAGCTTCAGTTCCTCGTTCAAGTACACTCCATCTAGGCACGCGGAACCGATTCCCAGTCACTTCCAGCTTCTGCAGCCCCTGTGGACCCCCTAGAAGGCCTAATCTTGGATTGAGTGATGCGATATCGTTGTTACTAACATCAACGATCTTCATGCCCGTGATAGCTGCCGGGTCCAGCTCTGGCAGATGGTTGTTGGCAAGAAGGAGGACTGAAAGCGCTGGGAAGGCGGGGCGGATACTAGCAGGGAGAGCGTTCAGCCGGTTTGTAGAGAGATCGAGCTTATCAAGGGAAGGTGCTTTGAGATGCTCGATTATGGGAGTAAGTGAGGTGATTTTGTTTCCGGCGAGGTTGAGTTCGCGCAGAACGGGGAGTTCCAAGGTAGCGTTGAGGTAGCTTTCGCCAACGAGGAGATTGTGCGAAATGGAGAGGAGGGTAAGGGTATCAGCGAAGAAGGAAAGAGAATCGGGAATTCCGGAGAAGAGGTTATGGTGAAGCTGTGCTTCAGTGATCCGGTTGGCGATAGAAATATCGGCACATATGACGGGGTGAAGAGTAGAAGATTCCGTGCGTGAGCGATCAAGGATACCACCGGGCTTAACAGGCCAAGTCTCTTGTGTAGTAAGTGTATGGGCGCGAGCACGGGTAGGAACGTCCATAGGCCGGGCGATTGGCTCAGGAACAACATCCTCAGCCTCTTCAGCGACACAAGCTTCAACAGCAGCGGGAGTCTTTGGCTCCGGAGTGGCCACCGTAGGTTCAGGTGATTGCGCAGTAGCAGGAGGGGTAGCCATATCTGTAGTTTCAACATCCACCTCAACCGCAGGTTCAACAACCGAGACTGGCTCTTCCTCCTCAGGTCCGATCACTGTATCTGGTGTCTCAGCCCTCTCTTCTACCACATCTGGCAAAAAGGGCGCCACCTCAGGAACTGTCGTATTAACCACCTCAGTATAAGCTGGTGGAGGCTCCAATCTCGCGGACAAAATATCCTTCAACTCCTCTGTACTAATCGTAGCAAACTTGCGGTCTCTAAGTGGGTTCCCACTCAACCGGATCATCATCAAACTATCCATCTCAGAGACCTCTGGGGGGATAACCCGCATGTCGTTACTAGAGAAATCTGCGTGGCGGAGCTTGTGTAACTTAGTGAACCCGATGGGGACTTCAGAGATGGCGTTCTCATCAACGGCAAGAGTCATAAGGTTGGTCCAGGTTGACATGTCGGGCAGGGACTTGAGTTTGTTGACTGAAAGGGTTAACTGGTGAAGAGATGGGAAAGAGAGGTGCGCTGTGGCCCCGGCTAACCCGACAATCTTGTTGCAAGACAGATCAAGCGTTTGTAACAACGGGAACGCCGTATTAGAACCCTCCACAATGGCACCCGAAAGCTTATTCTTCGCGGCATTGACTTCCGTAAGTGGCAACTTAGCCAACTCATCAAAAGGCAGCTTGTCAAAACTGTTATCATTGAGAGACAAAACCCGCAGTCTGTTCATCTTAGCAATTCCCTTGGGCAACGCCGAGACATTGTTACCCTGAATATCCAAAACTTCCAGGTTAATCAAGTCGGCGAAAGTGTCTGGCAACGGGCCGTAAAGAAGGTTCTTGGCTAGTTTGAGATCACGTAATGACGTCACTTGGCGAATGACGTCCAAGCTCTCGTTGGAGATACGATTTGAAGACTAAAATAATGTGAGTAAAGGCACGTGTCAAATGTGTCACATTTCTGACTTACCAAATTAAGAGATGTCAAATTGCATAACCGCCTGAGACCAAGTGGTGCCATGACCAGCATGTTTCCATGCAGATCAAGAGTCTCCAATCCACCAAAAATATTTCCTGGGCCTTCATCGTCCATAGTATACGAATCAAGGTCTTTGTCGGGGAAAATGTCATCCGCAATCTCCTCCAACTCGTTGTCTGCTGCCACAAATCTAGTCAAATCAACACTCTCACCCCAAGCACCCGCCTCATCCCCAAGCATGTTCAAATCATACATATGCAGCACCTCTGAAGGGATACTCTTCAACCCCATAGCTGCCAAATTCAACCTTCCCGTCCCTCTAGCATCTCCCAACTTGCCCAACAAAATCTTATTCTTCGCCCCTTGACTTCTTCGCTGGTTAAACGGATCCGCCATTTTCTCGTCATATTCGAAAGCCCCCGTATGAATAACAGTCCCTGTTCTAGCTCTCCCGAGTTTCCCAGGCTTAGGTTTATCCACTGGTTTAGTTGGTGTATCTGGTGGTGTTGTAGATGCGATTTCGTTGGCTTCCACGTGTACTTTGTCCTGAGCGGCCTTCTTTGCGGCGGCCCTAGCAGCAGCGATTTGCTCGCGGAGGGCATTAGAACTCTTTTGAACTTCGGCTTTGGGCGCGTCTTCTGGAGGTGATGCCATTTGCTTGGACGAGGGCTTAAGGTGGGTTGAACGAACAGGAGAACGGAGGGATACGGAAGACACACGCCTTGGTGAGTCGAAGGGGTTCTTCATGTTTGTTAGAGAGGGCTGTTTGAAGAGACCACCCACCGCAGCTCTTGGCTTAGCTGTTCGTGTCGGTAAAGTTTGGTATCCAGGAGACGTAGAATCTGGGCCTTCGCCATTCAAACTCTTTCTTGTTTTCGTTGGTCGTAAAGCGGCTGGTACAGGAGGTGGTGGTGCCATGGTAACTTGCGGTGCTCTCGCTTTGGAAGTTCTATACTGTGAAGCCCTCGATGGGGTACCCAAAGGACTTCCCGGATCAGCATATTCACTTTGTCTCGAGTCAGGCCTAGACTGCCTTGAAGCTGGTCTGGATTGTCGTGAAGCTGGCCGTGATGACCGGTCTCTACCCGGTGAAAGTAACCCCTGATCAAAAAAGTTGGACGAAGCTTGTCTCTTAAGACGCGGCGAAGATGCGACTTGTTGTAAAGTCTCAGCAGTACGCTCGGCGAGCGATTTCTCGCGATTCACCGAGTCAGATCTATGTGTAGGTTCGTCCGGCGAGGAAGGGTCGGAAGAGCGGGAGAGGCGACTGGCAGGACGGGAACCTGCAGTTGGTGGTGGAAGATAGGGAGAGCGGCCCCATGTTTCGGAAGGACGACGGGTTAAAACTGTACTTTTCTTCTTGAAGATGTGGTCATCCTGGTCGGTGGGAGTTTCTGGAATTGACTCTCGAATTGGTGTAGCACGTGAGGCAGATCTATCGTTCCCAACCCCATAAGAAGACCTTGTAGTTGACGAGGAAGAAGCTCTCGGAACTCCATAACTATTCCGATCACCTGGTCGCCCCCTAACACTTCCCGGTGCCGTAGCTTTTGGCGGCGCAACAATGGTAGTTTTTGGTCGAGTAGGAATAGTACGTGTCGTACTAGCCGCCGACGCCGGCCGCGACGCAACGCTGCCCGGTCTTGACGAAACACTGGTATTCCGCGCGTGCGAAAGCTGTTCTCGCGAAGCCGACTGGCGCAACTTTGAAGCGCGGGTCTCACTAGAGACCAAGGAGTCGCGGGAGGCCGAAGGACGCAGTGATTGTGGACGGGCCACGGGGAGCTTGGAAAGGCGAGGGATGCCGGTTTTGGGAGGTGGTTTGTTGTCGTCCATTGTGGGCGGGTCCCGGAATCGTGGACGGCGTTGGCTGGATGGGTTCGGCAGGTGTAAAGTGTGGTTCAGAGTAAGTTTTGGAGGGATAGCAGAGAGGTGGCGGGTTGGCGGTCTTCTGGGGTGCGGGTGGGTTAATATGACACGGACCAGGGCCAGGCTTGGTGAGCCCCTCAAATCGAGGGTCAAGGATTTGGAGCTTGGAATTAGTGGTTCCTGAGCAGCCCCGGAACCCTGGGAAAAGCGGGAGCACACAATCACAAAGAACTCAAAGAAGCTACGTTTTGTCTCCCCTTTGTCCCATCGTATCGAGTAAGACAATAAAACGAACAACAGCCGAGACACTCCGTTGTATAAGTATACATTCTTCACGGCTATCCCGTTGTTTGTCACATGCTGTGGGCGTTTTCTTCTTCTTCGGAGAATATCCTCCTGCCAACCTCAAGGAAATGAAGGGCTACCCATGAGAGAGATCTCCTGGCTTTGTTGTCTCATCTGGTTTGTGTTTTCCCTACCTCCTCCCCAGAGGCGTGGTTGCGAAATAGCAAGTCTCATCAAATCTACGATTGTCTTTCTTGCCCCTTGACGAATCGGGAAATCCCTAGCTCGAGTCACCATCTCGGTACCAGGGTTAGGGTCTGTAGATAGACCTGGTGGGGACGGGACGGACGGACGTCTTGGAGATGGAGAATGGGCGTTTATTTTGACGTCGGCAGCGGCCGGATATGTCATAGCGATAAAGGATGTATGGAATGAAGAGATGCTACGTTGGCATGTGACCTTGGAGATATCGGCAGTATATCTTTTACGGAGATATTCCGGAAGAGCTGAGTACGGATAAACTCCGATGACGTGTAGGAGGAAGATAGTCTTGGAGCTCCCGTGTATCCCTTGGAGAATGCACGTCCACATACAGTCCCACGGTCCCATCGAGCGGTCGCCGCCGGAATCATGACGTCCGATGCGGATAGACATGACAGGCGTCAAGGAAACATATTGCCGATGCACGACTCGCACCAAATGCACGTTTCACATTCACTGCATCCCATCACATGAAAACATGCGCCACTGCGTATAAATACAATGGAGCCATATTCTTTACAACGACTCAAGTGTTCGGCGGTTACAAGCTTGCGTACTAGGGTGGAGCTTTTTTGTTACCTCTTTGGCATCACGAGGTGAGGGCGTTTTGTGGAGGAGGGGTACTTTTGGTGGGGACGGGTGTATGTTGATAGCACATGGAAGGGGACTGTGTGTGATCGTGGGCTGTGGTGTATGTATGTAGATGTGTCGGATACATACAGACGATCGGTGAAGATCAAAAGTGTGAGTGGGCTGTTTCTGGTGGCGATGATAAAGATGTAGTTCGGCAGATGAACGGGGGGGAGTAGACTAAAGATCCCGATGATGATAAAGTATTGAGTGAGTATAAAAAGATTATGTATTCCGTAGAAAAGAGAGGAACAATCACCTAGACAT
The DNA here is from genome assembly GCA_002018275.1 of Huntiella bhutanensis. NCBI lineage: Eukaryota > Fungi > Ascomycota > Sordariomycetes > Microascales > Ceratocystidaceae > Huntiella > Huntiella bhutanensis. The sequence goes on along the minus strand of MJMS01000004.1, from coordinate 379,646 downwards.
CACAAACCAACCAGCCCATCATGGAACTCTTTAGCAATGCAATCCCGTTTCCCCAGACTATGACGGAACTCTTCAATAGTAGTGAAGTCCCCGGCAATCACGAGCCATCTCGTCTATCTTTAACTCAAACCATCCTCATGTCTCTTTTAGAACCTACAGTCTTCCTCCCGCTTCTCGTCATTTTCATCATCTTCAATGTTTTGCCAGCATATCTTCGCCTCCGGCACATTCCAGGCCCGTTGCTTGCCTCTTTAACGCCTTTCTATCGTTTATACCTAGTTGCCTCTGGCCAAAACCCAACCCATCTTCAACATCTTCACGACAAGTACGGTCCTCTCGTTCGTTTATCACCAACCGGCGTCTCTACTGCTTCTCCACAACATGCCCGTATGGTCCTTGCAGCCGGAAAAGGCTTCACCAAGTCCTCTTTCTACACTGTATTTCCTCCTAGTGCCTGCCCCGACATCTTCGGCGAAACCAGCGAGATCCAACATGCTCGCAAGAAGAAAGTCGCAGGACCAGCCTACAGCATGGCTACGATGCAGAAAAACACATCATCAATAAACGCCATGATCGATCTCCTCTGCTCAAAACTCGACAATACAATTCACCAAAGCTCAGTAGACCTTGGTCAATGGCTTCATTTCTTTTCCTTTGACGTGCTAGGACTCATTGCGTTTTCACGTACCTTTGACTTCTTGAATACAGGAAGTGATGCAACCGGGGCCATCAAAGCCATCGACGACTCTCAATGGTATAACGGTATTGTAGGCCAAGTTCCCTTCCTTGACAAATTCTTCCGGCAAAACCCATTTTGGCGTCTCTACAGATACCTCACTACGGGTAGAGAATCTCTAATCACCCAAATGGCACTTTCCGAAATTGAAAAACGCAGTTGGAAAAGCGGAGGTACAAATGACATCCTTAATTCCCTAATTGCCAGTCACGAGAAGGATTCCTCCCGCTTCTCCAAAGGTGACGTTTTCACCGTCGCACACGGAGCCATGTAAGTGGAACCCTAACAACCCTACACACAACGGCATTTCTAACACAGACGGAAAACAGTTTTGCCGGGTCGGATTCTACAGCGTCGACAATGCAGTCATTCTTCTACTGTGTGTTGTCTGACTCTCGGATATACAAGACTCTTTTAGCTGAGATAGACGAGGCCGTGAGTAATGGCCAACTACCGGTGACAGGTAACGTAACATGGACACAAGCGCAGGGGCTACCGTATTTCCAGGCATGCTTGAAAGAAGCGATGCGGCTGCGGCCCGCGGTGGGGCTTAACATTACGAGGGTTGTGCCGAAGGGAGGTATTACCCTAGACGATATATATCTGCCGGAGGGCACTGAGGTATCGGTGAACGGGTGGGTGGCACATAAAGATGAGGCAGTTTTCGGGGAGAAACCAGATCAGTTCATCCCCGAGAGATGGCTGGTTAGTGAAGAGAAAGCAAAGTATATGGATCGGTTTATGCTACATGTAAGTCACCCTTAAGTCATCCAGCACCCCATCACCTAGAACCCAACTAACACTCTCCAGTTCGGTGGCGGCGCTCACCTCTGCATAGGCCGTAACCTTGCCCTTCTCGAAATGACGACTCTTCTTCCCCGTCTCCTCCGCACCTACAAATTCACCTTAACTCACTCAAACCCTCTCACTACGACCTCAACCTTCTTTGTAATCCAATCAGGTCTCACAGTAACTATCGCTCACCGGCCCTCCTCGTATTCAACACAACCCTAAGGCGGGTCATCGCCGGTAAAACATAATGAACCCTGATATATTCCCAAACGGGCAAGACCCCTGTCGCGCCGCAACGCGCAAGGCCAGCTTTCTGGTTAACGATCTGGTGAGGTGGGTTGGAGGGGGGAGTCGTGGTATCGTGGGTTGGATTGTCTTGAGGTCTCGTTTTTACTTTTGTTTTGAGAATTGATTGCTACATTTGACTTGTTATTTTCTTTCCTTGTTTTTTTCTGTGCACTCTTTTATTTACCACATATAATCATGACACGTGCTGTTAGAGTTTCGGCCCTTGCCGTCACCGTCCTGTTGGTATGTTAGATTCCAAACGGCTGTTTGCGCCGTGGTTGCGGCGCCGGTCTTGGTGGGTGTGACGAAGTTGATTTGCTAACAATACATTTCACCTTTTAGGGCTACATTGCTCTGTTCCTTGGCCTTATCCCCTTGGACCCCGTTATCCAGGAGCAGGTCGTCCCCGTTGTAGGACTTTCCGATTTTCCTTTCTCGAATCTACGCGCCGATGGCCCTTCTTGGCGCATTCGATGACCCACGATATATATACTGACTTATACGATTAGCTTCCTTTCTGGGGTCTCGTCACCTTTGGTGCTTTCTTGCTCTTCAGACTGGGCATGGGTGTCTTCACTTTCAATGATGTGCCCGAGGCTTACTCGGAGCTCATGGGCGAGATTGACCTTGCTAAGAAGGAGCTTAGAGTGTTGGGTGTTGATGTGGATTAAGCGGTGGCTTCTACATGTTGATTTGATGGTTGCGCATAGACTTGGTAGTTGGATATCGAAAGTGGCGTAGGATAGATGGATCCAGGTGTAGGTCCGGTAGATTGATATTGTACAGGTATCTCGACAAACATAACGCATTACTTCCAATCAATCATGAACATGTGCCTTACACTCCACTGGCCAACAAGGCGACCATCTTTCTAGATGCTTCCAGTACATCTCCCCCATCTCTCACTAATTCTTTGAACATTCTTGAAACTCCAGGCAATACATCCCGCCTGTCAACCTTTTGCCATCCACCAGGAATCTCCATTAGTAAGTTAGCATCACTAACTGCTTCGCCTGTCCAATCGAAGCCGATCTTCCAGTCAATGCGTATCTTCAACTTCCGTCCAATCTCGTCGAAACTCAGTTCCAAGGCCGTTTGTCCTAACCTTTCGACTATCTCTGCTCTACCGAAACTGGGGGGTTCTTCGCCAAACGGTGACCTCTTTTTTGCACGTTCACGTTCTCGCGCTGCGAGGCCTGACAACCCGCCCTCTCCACCAAGCTCAGCTGTTAATGCGCACCAAAGCTGAGCTCGAGACGTAGCAACCCGATACCACTCCGCCATAGCCCATGAGGCTACACAGATATTGTTTTCCAATGCTCTGTTTCTTGGTGCCACTGTTAACTCTTCGAAGAACGGACTAAGCTCCGGTCGTGCTCTTACATCCAGCGCAGAAAAATCTAAATCTTGAATGACCAACTTCGAGGTATCTATAGTTACCACCACACGACAAGCAAATGCAAATGGGGCCTTATGTGGCACAGCAGTTATTATCAGTTGTGACAACAATGGTCCACCTTGCTGTTGCTTTAGCAAAACACTCTGCGATCGAAACTCCAATGGTGTAAACAGTTGAAGAAACGGTAACTCTTCTTCCATAGACATCTTCACCGGTGCATGTGACTTGACCGGCTCTTCTACATCCTCCGTGATCCTCCTCAACTGAGGTAACGGTGCACCACCAAACGGAAGCCAGGCTGACGGCGCTGTCGCAATGTTAACCATCTGCTCCGCGAGAGAAATATCTGCCGGCTTGTCTGGTGGTAAGACGTGTGTCTTCAGTAACTGAAGAACCTGGTCTTTGTCACTTGGCGAAATCCCAACTGTGCTGTTTTGTAGAATCTCCTCACGAATTCGATTGGTTTCTGACGTTGCTAGTTCCAGATCCTCTTGTAACATGGCAAGCTCGGCGCCGAGAGCAGCGAGGTGCGCTTGTTTTGCGCTATATTTCGTAGTGGCGGGTATCCCACGTGATGGGTCTGGGTCCGCGGATTTGGATGTGGCGCTATCGGGAATGGCCCAGCGGGATTTTGATTTTGATCGGGAGTTTCGTCGGAGAGCGTCCTTCTTGGATGGTTGTTTTATGCGTTCTATTGGTGACGATACCGGATTCTCTGGTGAAGGCTTTGCCAGTGGCTGTGTGATTGTTGGCTCTGACGGCTCGTTCCTCTCTTTCATAGAATCATCATCCTTGCTTGCCTCATCCACAGCCTGCACACCACGCAACCCACTGCTGACTCCCGTCGATCCAAGTTTCCTGCGTAGACTCCGTCGAGACGGTGAACTACTTATATGTATCCCGGTAGCAGGCGACGTCACCACAGGGTCATCGAAGCCCATCTCAACTCGGGTTGGTGGGAGCTCAGGGTCAAGTGGTGGTGTGCCACCCGAGCGGCGCAAACCTCGACCACGGAATGGGTTTGCTGGCTCGGTTGGTGGCGGTGGGGGCTGCATTGGTCGGTGGGCGAGATTACGAGGGCGAGAATCGGGACCTGGAAGGTTGACAGTAGAGTCTGTGTTTGGGGATCGTGAAGGCGCTGTTTGCTCGGTGTTGGTGCTTGGTTCTGATGGTGGCCGAACAGGAACGGATGTGCGGGGCGACGTCCGGCGCCGCTTAGGCGCAGAGTCTGATTCGTCCATGGAGTCGTCTCGAGTTTGTGTGAATTGTTATGTAGTAGTCTTAACTCGGGATGAACGGGAGACCGCGCACTATGCTGTAGATTCGAAATTTTAACAATTACGCAAACAATGCAATGGGGAGACAATTAGAAACAAAGAGTAAAATGCATGTGAAATCAAATGGCGGTAATTAACGAGAGTTTGGGAAATCTAGGTTTGCGCAAAGAAACGAAAAAAACCCTAAAGCGAAGTTTACATGCGCGCATCGCGTCGATTCCCTTTCGGTATGTTTGCGACAGGCATGGGTGGATCGTGGTGGGCTTCACCGCTTTCCTAATTTGGCGAGCATGAATGACGGTTCACAAGTTCGGTATGCAGATTTAAGGTCGGAATTGATGTCTTCAGTGTTGTCTGAGATTCTCTGGATTGGAGGTTTCACAAATATTGATACAGAGTCACAAAATATGTTGACAGAGGTATGTATCAGGGTATGACGTCGAGTTCGCAGATTCTGCCGTATTGCCACTTAGGTCCTGTCAAATGCTTCCAAATCCCATCAACACTTGCTTAGTGGGGTTTCACAAACTTTGACCGGGAATACCTCAAAATCTACAACTACTTCCATGTATCACCTCATTCCATGAACTTGGCGTCTTCTAGATTTATTTATTTCTTATGTCACTCTATCGCGTATCTAGATTGGTGAATAGGCGATTGTTGCCACCATTGTGTCGCCCATTCACAACAACGTCTTTTAACGGACAGGTTCACCCTCGTGGATCTTATTATGAGCAGGTGGACAGGGGATCACAAGCAAGAGAAGAAGCAGAGAAAGCAGCATCGAAAGAAATCGCTTCTCTAAGTACTGCTTCTTCTACAATAACCAGCAGTCCCTCTCCTACAGGGTCTACGACGCCAGCACCAGCACCAGCACCAGCACCATCACATAACACCCTACCGTCGTCTCCAACTCCCGCGCCGACTCCATCAGCAATTGCATCTCAATCTTCATCTTCTTCAACACATTTCGTTCCTACACGGGCTACCCCCCAGCCACCACCACCACCAAAAGGTACCTACAAAAATGGCATTCTCATCCCACCAAAGCCCGAGGAACCTGAAGATTGCTGTATGAGTGGTTGTGTCAACTGTGTTTGGGATATATATCAAGATGAAATAGACGCTCGCAAAGCTGCTCTTCAACTTGCCGAGCAAAAGGGTCAAGAGTTGTTAGCCCAAGAACCGTGTCTCGCTGACCCAGACACTAAACCAGAAACCTCGGAGGGTGTGGAACAAAGAGTAGAGAAAGAGTCGCTGGCAGATGTTCCTGCTGGTATACAGGCCTTCATGGCCATGGAAAAGAAGATGCGGGAGAAGAAATCAGGGCAATAACGCTATATAAAGTTTAGTTTCACTTGGAAGGGTTATACAGGGTTACTACATGACGTAGTTGTACTTCCTCAAGATCACTGCCTTCCATTGATATCTTGTTGATATACAAAAGCTCGACTGCTATTGTCTTTTAGTCTCCGTGTATATCGTCATCTCCGTACATCTCCTTGATTCATCTTTCCGGTGGGTTATCTAAGCCTACTTCTTCATCAAACAACTAGACCCGATTTCTACATTATTCATACAGGTCAATATCTGGTCGGTGTCTAGCTCCGGCTTCTATAAACACATAATTATTCATTGTTTTCCTACCTAAAAAATATTTTATACCTCAGATACTATGTCGACATTCTCCGAAATCCCGCCACTCCCCACTCGAGGCCTCCGGCCGGCTGGTACGCCGAGAGCTCCTCCTCCCCTTCAAGATCCTGGCGTCATTCCCCTACTCATTCAGTACCCCCGAGCTGCAATCTAGTGTGTGCTGATCTCGATGACGATTGTCATGGAGGGTTTCTGTCTCATCGCTCAGGGTACTCTTTATGCCATGCCCCAATACACCCACGACTTTGGCGAAGTCGTTGGTCTCAATTCTTTAGCCAACCAACATGTGACCGGGACTGGCACTGGGCCCTACAACTTTACCATGTCCAATGATGCCGTTATGGCAAACATCTCGAAAATTGCACCACCTCCTGGATTTGCAAAGGTTCCTGACGTTGCTAGCGCCCCCGGGACATTTGACTGGCCCGAACTTGTACCAGCAACCCATACTCCAGATTCGAACGAATTAGTTGTCGCTGGCGGCCCTGCTCCTGCCACAAACAGCGATGGCGTTCCTCCAACCGCCAACGTTATGGCAGATCCGCCTGTCGGAAATGTACCACCTCCAGGTGCTCAACCTGGCCCCGGTGTAGGTGCCGGTTCTCGTCCTGGTTCTCGCCCTGGAAACAACGCTGACAATGGAAACGCTCGTCCCGGCGCTGGAAACCGCGGTGGGAACAACAATGCTCGTCCGAACCCCGGAAATGGACAGGGAAACCCGCGTACTGGTCTTCGTCCGAATGCGGCTTCTGCTCCTCGGCCTGGAGCTGCTTCATCTCCTCGGCCTGGTACGGCTGCTGCCAACGCAGCTAACCCCAATGCTCCTGGCCAGAAGAAAGAAATTCCCGGAGCAATGCAGGTATTCTGTGTTATCGGTCAGACTTTGGGACAAATGGGTGGTCTGGTTCTTGCTGGCTACATCATGGATTGGATTGGGTTCCGCGGGACTGCTCTCGTTGGTCTTGGGTGGATTGTGGGATGGTCTTTTGCTTTGTTTTTTGCCCGCACCATGGTTGATATCATCGTTGCGCAGACTCTGACTGGCCTCAGTTGGGGTATCTTTCAGACTCTCGGCCCAAGCTACGCCAACGACATTGCACCAGAAGTCCTTCGTCCGTACGCTACAATGTAGATCAATGTATGCTGGATCATTGGCCAGATTCTTGGTAGCGGTGTGATGCGTGGCCTGCTTACAGTCCAAGGAAGCATGGCATGGAAGCTTGTTTATGCACTGCATTGGGTGTGGCCTGTCGTATTGACTCCAGTGGTGATCTTGTGCCCCGAGTCTCCTCGCTGGTTGATGGGAAAGGGTCGTGAAGAAGATGCCATTGCTGCCCAGACCCGTCTTGTGCCTCCCAGTCAAGAGGATCCAGCTGTGACTATCCGAGAGCTCCGCCTTCAGATGCACCATGAAGCTAATGCAGCTTCAGGGCCCTCCCCGAGTTTTGCTGACTGCTTCAGAGGAGGCAACCTCGTACGAACTGAGTTGTCTAGCGTGATTTGGATCATTCAAAATATGTGTGGCAGCGCTCTCATCGGCTGGGCATCGTACTTCATGAAACAAGCCGGGCTAGCTACCGAACTTGCTTTCACGATGCAATTGGTCATGTACGCCATCGGTATGGGTGGTACCTTTGTTGCCTTTGGAATATTGCCTGTGGTCCCCCGACGAACCATGTACCTGGCTGGCCAGGCGGCCATGATTTTGTCACTGGGGGCCATTGGGATTGTTGGCATGTTCACAAACCAGTTGGCTGCGACTGGGTCATGGACTGTGGCTATATTGTTGATTGTGTACAACTTCATGTACAATGTCAGTGTTGGGCCTCTGACGTACACATTCGTCACTTTAATTCCGTCGGCTCCGCTCAAGACAAAGACAATTGCCATTGCCCGTCTTGGTTATTGCGCAACTACTCTTTTCAGTAACTCGATTACGCCACTCCAGATCGCGAGTGACTCGTGGAATTGGGGTGCGAAGTCGGGACTTTTTTGGGGCGGGTGTGGATTTTTATGTCTGGTGTACTCGTACTTTCGCGTCCCGGAGACGGAAAATCGGTCCCAGCTCGAGGTGGATTATCTCTTTGACTTGCAGGTGCCGTTTACTCGGTGGGGTAAACACAAGTTTGATATGGCGAAGATGCAGAACATGGGCATTCTGGCGAGTGAACCCAATGTGTTGGGTATTCGGAGTGGAAACAACAGTTCTGTCAGCAGTTTGGAGTCGCTTTGAAAAGGAAGGATATGGGTATACAGTCTAGTTAGAGACACAAGATATGGAATTTGAGTACAAGGACAATTTCAAAGGCTCGGTGATTGTGAATTTGAAGGTGAAAAGTAAATTCAAGATACAAAACAGGTACATCATAAGATGGCTACAATAACCCAGAGCTAAAGATAACAGACCGATCCAGAAGAGGGCATACAAAAAAGAAAACAAAGCAAGGTAATGATAATGAAGAGACAGGCCCAAGATAAAGAAACGAAAATCAAAGTGAACAGAAACGACCGACAGACCTAGTGGAACCGGTTTTTCCCTTTTTCCTTAGTTGTTTTGGCGTCTTTACAGAGCAGACTCCATCTTGGTGAGGATGGAGCGGGTGAACTCGTGAGTGGTGCTGTTACCGCCCATGTCACGGGTGCGGACCTTGCTATAGTGGGGTTAATATTTTGTGGCATATAACGTGTAGATATTGATAGAAACTTACCCGTCGGCAATGACAGCGTAGATAGCATTAGAGATGCGGTTGGCGTGGTCATCAAGACCAAGGTGACGGAGCATCATGCAGCCGGAGAGGATCATGGCAGTGGGGTTGGCCTGGTCCTTGCCCTGGATATCGAGACCGACGTGGCGGCAACCGGGCTCGAAGATGGCAACGTCGCGGCCCATGTTGCAGCCGGGAACGATACCGGGACCACCGACGAGGGCGGCACCAATGTTGGAGAGGATACCACCGTACAGGTTAGGGGTCAGGACGACGTCGAACTGCTGGGGCTTGCTGACGGCCTGCATGGAGGCGTTGTCGACAATCATGTCGTTGGTCTGGAGGCCGGGGTAGAGCTTAGCGGTCTCGTGGAAGGTGTTGCGGAACAGACCATCGGCGAGCTTCATGATGTTGGCCTTGTGGATGCACGTGACCTTCTTGCGGCCGTTGGCAAGGGCGAAGGAGAAGGCGAACTTGGCGATGCGCTCCGACTTGGCGCGGGTGATGATCTTGAGGGACTCGACTACACCGGGGACGGACTGGTGCTCGAGACCAGAGTACTCGCCCTCAGTGTTCTCACGGATGATGCACAGGTCGACATCCTTGTGGCGCGTCTGGTAGCCGGGGATGTTCTTGATAAGAGAAATAGACGCGTAGATGTCGAGTTCCTGGCGCAGAGCGACGTTGAAAGAAGAGTGGCCGGAGCGCTCGACGGGAGTGTGGAGGATACCCTTGAGACCGAGCTTGTTGCGCTGGAGAGAGGCAATGGATTGGCGGAAAGCTTCCTCGGTGCCGGCGGTACCCTGGATACCGGAAACGTTGACCTGTTCCCACTCAACGGGGACGTTATCCGCCTTGAAGATGGTCTTGACGGACTCGGCAACCTCGGCACCGACACCATCACCAGGAATCAAGGTCACGGTGTACTTGCCACCGAACTTGGAGGGGCGGAAAATGTCACTCTCGACGGTGGCGTACGAGCGGGAGGCGCCGGCGACGGAGATGGGCTGCTTGGCGGCGGTGCGCACGACCTGTGGACGGGAGACGAGAACCGCATGTTAGTGGGCTTGTCGAAGTATTTGGTGGGGGGGAGGGGTCGACGACAGTACCTGGGCGGTTCTGAGAGAGGCTCTGGAGAACATGATGGCGAATTGGTTATGAAAATGATAAAATAAACCTACTACGTGAGAACAAGAAAAGAAAAAAGGAAAATAAAACTAGTCTGATTCAAGAAAAGAATACAAATGAACAGAAACGGACGGGAGAGGGAAGAAAATGAGCCTTGACAGAAAGCCCGGAAAAGGATAAAATGCGTAGGATAGATAGTTTAGTACAAGGGAAAGAAGTGGAGAGTAGTCTAGAAGGTAAGTTACAAAACTCTAGGACTTCGGGGAGGCGGAAACTGCCAAATAACTGAAAAGGTTTATTGAAGGAAGCTTGGTTCCTGATTTATGGATGGATATAGAGTCTAAGCTGCGTCTTTTTTGTTCCTCGTTTTTAACTTTCCTGATACCGAAATCTACGAACCCCGGCTTTCGCCCTCGCCATATCGCCCATTTGCATACAAAATACATGTAAATAAAAAAGAGCACAACCCCGTCCGTCACTTACACCCGCCTATCCAAAGCAACATCAGTGCCCCCAGTGACGGCAGGAACAACGTGTGGAGTGCCCCCCCCAATCGACCAAAGTCGGGCTCCCCAGACCATCCAAAAAAGGACGACGGCAACAAAAACCAGCGAATCAGAGCGTCGGCAAAGAGCCCCCTTCTGGTTGTTCCCGGCGCAGAGTAGCCGAGCTTCCCTGGCTTCTGCGGGGGGAACAGCCGCTTTGCTAAGTGCGCTTGTTGGCTGGGGAGGGGGGAGATGGCTTTACGCCGAGCTGTCTTCGGCCGAGGGATTTTGGGGGTCCGCTTTTTTTGCTGGTTTAACCTCGTTTGAGTGAGGAGCGCCACGTTTTGAGTGTGGCGTGGGGGGTTTCGGAGGGTGTGGGTGTGGCGTCGGCTGTAAGTTTGAGGAACGTCGGAATAGAATTACGACCGAGATGGTGTTTATATTGGGAAGGTTGAGTGTAACGGAGTGAAATGGTCGATACTTGAGGTGACTCGGGTGTTTTTGAGCGAAGAACTTCCACATAAACTCACGAACTAAGCACTCTGAGACGGTACGTGGGTTCGGTCTTTCTAAACCGACTCAGATCCGAGAAGACCTGTCACAACGTTGGTATACAAAGCACACATGTGCTTCAGCTTAAAGATCGGCTCCGTCGTAGTTAACATGTTGTAGCCGACTCGGCCCCACATAACTTTATATACCGGCGCTGCATCTCCGTTCCGAAGAAGATACCCTAACTTTATCCTTTTCTAGGGTTCTTGTAGTTGTAAATGACGTCATGTATAAGATCAAAGTACTTGTTTAGGGTTGTAATATAATCCTGCCACCGTTTTTGGTTAACCATCTCCGACTAATGACAGATGCAGTGTGACGAGGCCAAGATGCATGGAAGGCTGCATTGTTACCTAACTACACGAATGTCATATTGCATTAGATCTAGCTTGACTAATGTGCTATTACATTGAGTACCGTACAGATCTTGAGTTGTTACGAGGGGACATTTACGCACAAACATGTGGCCGTACATATATGTCTCGACATTTGGTCGCATCGACTTTAGGGGTGGTACTTGACAGCCTGGGGTTTCTTGGTAGATACATGGGTATTTCGATCTCGCAAATGAGTATTAACTTGAGCGGCTGTGTGACGGGCCTATACGGAGATATAAATCTCTCCATATATACAAGCATCTGGGGCACAACAAGTACATACAGCAATGTAACACTGGTCACGCTCCCTCACGTTACCCCTCACACCGTTATGTTCGATAAGCAGTCGCTTGTTCGGCAACAATCCCTCTAGCCCAATCAACCCAATCGCTCGAGAGAAAACCACCCAATATGACCATCACTATAGGTCTTCCAGACCAAGTCATCACTGTGACAATTGCATGTGTCCCGCATAGCTGAACAAAGAAACCGACAGGTTGGCCGCACTAAAGCCCTTCTTGCATGATGTGACGAGGCCAGTGTGATGGCGCCAGAAGTATCTTGGCGAGAGACTTAGTCTACTTGTCTCCCGCGTTCCATTCTTCTTTCCTTTCTTCTTCTCCTACCATCTTAGCACCAACGAGAACAATGTCTGACGTTATTGAAGTTGACCGCGAATCAACTTTTACCACGAGTACCTGTTCCATGGGCTTCTCGACTGATAGTTGGTATCTAGCGGGAGATGAGGCGTCGGATAACGAATCAGAAGCCTCCGTGGTAAGTTTACAGGCCCTGGGTCAAATCAATTGACTAGTCACCTAACATCAGCTACTGTGGCGTTAGCAACCAACTGAGTATACGTCAATCCACGCCAGTATTATGGAGTTCCAGGTTGAAAATGGACGAACATATCATGCCATGAGTGCTGGGAGTAAGTCCCACGAAAATCCACATGATTCCACTCACCCTTTGCTAATCATCATATGCAGAATACCCATACCCAAATGACGAACTCGAAGCCCAAAGATACGAGCTTCAACACAACATCTGGCTCTTACAGCACAAAGGCCAACTAGTCACTTGTCCCTATGCCCAAGCAAACAGCCCGCGCCGGGTCCTCGACTGCGGAACGGGTACCGGGATCTGGGCTATTGATTATGGTATGTACCCAAACTCTTGGGTCACCAACAGGCCTGCTCCCTGCTAACAATAATCAGCGGACCAACATCCCGACGCTCAGGTTATTGGCGTTGATCTCAGCCCAATCCAACCCAGTTTGTAAGTTACACATCCTCCCGTTATTATGTCACCTACTAATAAGCCAGGCTTCCTCCCAACTGTTCCTTCATTGTGGATGACCTAGAGAAGGAATGGCACTACAGTGAGCCTTTCGACTTTATCTTTGCTCGTGCCCTTACGGGTAGTCTTGCCTCTTGGCCCGCCTTTCTTAAGGCTGCTTATGAGTAAGTACACTGTCTTCTACCCCGCTTTGGTCACGTCAACTAACAAAATATAGGAATCTAGCACCTGGTGGCTGGTTGGAACTCCAAGACATCGACCTAACCTACGTCTCCGACGACTACACCCTCCTCCCCAACTCACCCCTTTCCCGCCTCAACACAAACTGTGCTAGTGCCTCCGATATCCTCGCCCGTACGCTCACCCCCGTGAATAATCTTCGTACATGGATGCGCGAAGCAGGCTTCATCAATCTCGTCGAGAAAAAGGATAAGTGGCCGATGAACCCATGGCCCCGTAATAAGGGCTATAAAGAGTTAGGTGCCTGGAACTTGGCAAATATGGACGCTGGCTTGGAGGCTTTGAGTATGGGGTTGTTGACAAGAGTTCATGGCTGGACAAGCAAGGAAGTGTCTGATACTTGCAGACTTGCAAAGACGGTCTTGTCTGATACCAATATCCATGCGTATCTTCGAGTAGGTGTTGTGTATGGACAAAAGCCCATCGATGTTGAGTAGTACCTTGGGGTACGACAGCAGGTTGTACATGCAGTCTTTTGGCTATTACACCGACCCAGCGATGTAATAGGGTCCCAAACCCTAACACATATCACCAGCATGAACTCGTTTTGCAGTTTTCATTTCATCAATACCGGCAACGTGCCTGAGTGGTTAAAGGGTATGACTAGAAATCATATGGCTTCGGCCTCACAGGTTCGAATCCTGTCGTTGTCGATAATCTTTTTGGTTAATTTCCTTTTTTGGAATTATTCGCAACACTACATACTACATTAAATATAAGTTCATTACCATCTTCATTAGCAGACCATCGTTTTTTTGATCCGTCCATCATTAATGCCCTTAAACCTCGATCCAGCGGGCCATCCACTTCTCGTTAGCGGCCTTAGCCTCGTCGACGAGACCAAGCTCCAGCATCAGCTGGATGGAGCCACGGACACCCGACTCGAGAGCCGAGGCGATCCAGGCGTGGGTGTAAGAGGTGTGCTCACCAACGAAGATAACCTGGGACATATTGTTAGCAACTGTGCACATCGTGATAGTGGGGTAGACTGAAAACTTACGTTGTTGTGAATCTTGAAGTACTCAGGGATGTAGGTCTCGTGTTGACCAACAGAGGGAGAAGCCCACGAACCAGCTTCATACTCATCAAGAGCCCAGCAGCGGCGGTTGTACTTGCCAGTGTAAGCCTTACGGGCAACATCACCGTGGATGTCAAAGATGGCCTCCTTGATGGCGTTGACGTGCTTGACCTCAGGCATAGCAGCCCACGAGTAGCCGAACTGAGAGTCGGAGATGTACGAAGCGAGCATGGTAGCCTTGCCGGTACCGTTGATGTTGTACGAGGGGTAGCAGATGGAGCCAACACCGGGGGCATCAGTGGTGGTAGAGCAACCACCGTAGATGGGGTTCTCATAGTGCTCCCAGAAGCGGTGGTCAAACTCCAGAGCGACCTTGCAGGCGGCGTTGTAGTTGAGCTTCTTGATAGCGTTGGCCATGGTGCTCTCGGGGGTAGGGGTGATGTCCCAAAGCTTGACGACGGAGAAGGGGGCAGCGACGTAGACGTAGTCGTAGGTGGAGACAGTGGGCGAGCAGTCGGTAGCAGCCTCGCGCCACGCGACGGAGACGGTGCCGTCCTCAGCGGTGGTGATGGCCTCAACGCGGCGGTTCATCTGGACAATGTCATCGACGAGAGGGTGGAAGGCACCAGGGAGACGGGACAGACCACCGTCAATAGTTCTCCAGGTGTTGGCATCGAAGTAGACACCCTCATAGAAGGTATCCCAGAAGGAAGACTGGCCACCAGAGAGGGCATCAGTGCTGTTGAGGGTGGCACCAAGGTAGTTGACCATGAAGGCGAACTCGGACCAGTGGTCACCGGGCTTGCCACCGAGACCGTCGGCGACGAACTTGGAGTGGGCCTTGAACATGTTATCGGCGATCTCACCCATGAAGGTAGCGTTGGTGGTAACGGCATCAACGGCATCCCCAAGCTCAACGGTAGCATCATCGTAGATGGTGGTGGTGCCGAGGGAAGAGTTGGCGGCGATCTGGGCAACGGTAGGAGGAAGGCCGGAAGGCAGCTTGAAGCCGTTCTTGTAGACCAGACCGTTGGAAGAAGACTGGAACCAAGGGATGAAGTCAACAGACCAGTTCTTGTTGTTGCCGTTCAGCTCGTTAAGCTCGGCGGCGAGCTGGAAGACAAGCTGGTGGTCGGTGACGTTGTGGGTGATGTTGTTGTAAGTGACCGAGACGGGGAAACGCATGGGACCCATCTCCTGGTAAGAGTAGTCGAAGGGACCACCGGAGAGGTACTCAGTGTGGACACGGCCACCAAGACGTTGACCGGCCTCAAGGATCTCGATGTTGGTGAAGCCAGCCTGGTGGAGAAGAAGGTAGGTCATGAGACCGGACATACCGGCACCCATGATACCAATCTTCTTGTCCTTGACATCGGAAGAGACGGCAGACAAGTTCTTACCATCAAGAGCAGCAACAGCATCGAACCAGGGGCCCATGAGGTCAATGTTGGGGACCTCAGTCATGAGAATACCATCACGCTTAGCCTTGGCAGCCATATCACGCTTGACACGGTAAGAACCAGAGTGGTCAATGTTCTGCTCAGCGGAGCGGCCCATAAGGATGCCCTCGGGAGACCAGGCAGAAAGGCAGCCACCGGAGACAACATTGGCTGGCATGACCCAGACGAGACGGTCGGCGGAGTGGTCAGTGGAGCGGGCAACAACATGGTCGTGAGAGCCGAACTCGGCAGTGCAAGGGCCGTAAGTGTAGGTGATGGGGGTGCTGGGGGGCTCGGAGTAGGTCAGGTGGATGTTGGCCACGCGGGAGTCCAGGGAGGAGCGGGTCTCGAGAGAGATGGGACGGGGAGTGGCGGCGGCGGAAGCCGTGGCCGCGAGGGCGGCGATGGTGGCGGTGGTCTTCATTAGAACAGGAGAGAAAGCTTGACTAGAGAGGTAGAGATGGAACAAGAGCCTGGTGAGTGAGACAAAGTGGTGATAATGATGGGCGGAACAGCCATGGTTTTATATCCCGGGTTACGATGGTGGTTCTGGTATTTCCGCTAAGCTTCCGCACAAACTGACCCGCTAGGCCGGTGACTGCCGGAGGGTTAACCTTTGCCTATCTCCCCCATAGTTCAAAACCATGCGACGCTCGGGTGGTATGATATCCACTTAGACGTAGTGTTCATTGAACGAATATTGCTATGAAGATACAAAAGATCCCCACTATCTGTAATCACAGACTAAACAAACGACGGATGTCATTAGAATTAGCTCGCAGAAGGGTGTGCAAACAGTTTAGGCGTGTCAATAATAGCAACTGGAGGATGAATAGTTGGGGGGTTGAATCCCGCAGGCCGGGATGCTTGCTTACGGCGACACTGATAAGTCGGAATTGTAGTGTGCAGATCAAGCGGTGAAGGCACGACGGTGCCGGGTGTCCCTCGTAGATGGTCGGCAGGATTCAGTGATTAACGATATCTGATATCATGGCATCCGGAATCCTTCGTATACACGAGGGAAAAAAAGAAGACACCGGTGTCATAGCCCCAGATGGGATGGTTGGTGGGGGGCAGCCAGCATCATTAAGGCACAGACTGGGGGACTCTTGGCTCAACGTGCGTTTCTAGAGACTTCAGACTGTAACTTTATAAGTGCAAGTAATAGCGAGAAGGTAGGAAAGTTATAGCATGACAGTTTACGGGAATTACAGGGATTGTGCGATGGCGGTGGGTAGGAATTTGACGATTCAACGGGCTATTACTTAGAATACATATCCAATATGCGATGGACAGTCTTGGCTTGCAGTGTCAGCCCTGCTGGATGAAAACAATGCATAGAGAAAAACTGACGCCCGCCAGATTTCACACGACATTCCATGGCTTTGGGAAATTTACATACAAAATAGTAGGCTAACAAGAGTAAGCACGGATCCATTGTTCTAAGCTCTGATGTCATATCGATGAAAATGGACCGGGATATACGGCACACATCCGATGTGTAATTGTTGTTGTCAACAACATCTCTTCAAATCTGGGGATATAGCCCGTCGATGTTACAGTATCTTGTCATTTCGCGCCCTTTGGCTTCGCAGCCATGGAAAATGTCAGTCACATCCTAGCCAAGAAGCCTCAATTCAGTCAAATATATACACATCCCACAGTTCCGTCCGTCTACTTCCGACCTTATCTATACCGGTGATGTATAGCGTCAAGGGTCTAGGTTACATTGAAAAGTCATTTTGGCATGGCTGGATGCGGATCCGCTGCTGAGTCTACGCCGCTGTAGCTGAGTCGGTAGTTGCACATATTTCCCCGAGTTGTATTAGATGTTTCTGTTGGTCACAGTAGTGAATATTCTTCCATGTGGCGATAGAAGCCTAGATATGAAGTCATATCGACCAAAGTAGACATATTATTGTCAACCTTAGCTTGCCGGTGTTGCCAATACGTCGGTATAACCCTCAATATACCGGCATGGACGAGGGTTGAATCGACATGCAGCATACGCGGCTCCGTCTAGATAGAAACTCGACCGGTGCTTGGACAATTGTTCCGTTCTGTAGGTGTTAGTCAAAAAAGTAGTTCTTGTTCTTCTGGTATCTCGATCCTTTCCGGCTTTAGCCTTATCAGTGCTGGCAGTCCGCTTGACGGGGGTGTCGATTTATCAGAGATTAGACCCCTGTTGACAGGCGGCTATTGAATTCTAGCGGGGTTATTTTGCAGCCTGTCATGACTAGTCTACATATCCACATCTGGAGGTTTACAGGTTCGACTGCGGGGTGGGGGTTATCCAGATATCTTATCTCATGATTGAGATGTAATCATCACCCACAATGCTGACAACTCAAAATCTAATATCACGAGTGCCTAGCCAAATTGACAAGTAGGGCAATCGACGCCTTTTCATTGTCACCATGTCTCAAAATTCCTACCTGGTCCTCATCGGCCCGATCATTACTCCAACGGCAGAAGCTCCTCACTGTCTCACAATCTATCCTTCAGCCACGTTAATAATAACCAACAACGTTATTACTACATTTTCCAAAGAACCCCTTCGGCCAGAGGAGCTCCCAGTTGAGCCCATCCGGGTTCCCCCAGGTCAATTCCTTCACCCCGGCTTCATCGATACCCACAACCACGCTCCGCAATGGCCGATGCGTGGCATGGGACAGGGTCTTCACATTCTTGATTGGCTAGCCCAAGTGACCTTTCCATTTGAGTCCCGATTCTCCGACACCGACTATGCGCGCAGGACCTACTCCGATATGGTGTCCGACTTTCTCCGACAAGGTATCACCACGGCATCATACTATGGTTCCCGCCATCTCGAAGCTACGAAAGCTCTTGCTGACATCTGTGTCGAGAAGGGACAGAGGGCATTGGTTGGAAAATGCAACATGGACCGGGAAGCACCTGAGTACTTGGCAGACGAGTCGGCCGAAATGTCGGTTAAGGAAACACGGGACTTGATCTCGTATATTCGTGGTCTTGGCTGTCCGCGCGTACGGACGGTTGTGACGCCACGGTTTGCGATTTGCTGTACCCCCAAGCTGCTGGAAGGTCTTGGCCAAATCATGCACGAGAACCCTGATGTCGCCATGCAAACCCACTTCAATGAAGCAGTTCAAGAGGTAAAATATACAAAGGTACTTTTTCCAGAATTCAAGGGAAGCGAAGCCGACCTTTACGAACACTACGGTCTTCTGGATAACCGTTCTATCCTCGCTCATTGTACCATCATGAACGACTATGAAACCCAGCGCATAGCGGATTTGAAATGTGGAGTAGCCCATTGTCCGATTTCCAACATGACCGTCGGCGGTGGCTTCATGGTGGCTCCGATCCGACGCTACCTATCACGCAGCATCAAAGTAGGCCTTGGTACCGATTCTGGCGGTGGGTGGTCCAGCTCTATGCTTATGGTTATAAGACAAGCCTTGATTGCATCTAATGCACAAGAAGTGGCGTCGAGTGGGGCTGAAAAGGCATTGAGTATTGACGAGGCGTTTTGGTTGGCGACGGCCGGTGGTGCCCAGGTAGTGGGAGAGTCGGATCGAATTGGTAGATTAGAAGTTGGCATGGAGTTTGATGCTGTTTGGGTTGGCGAAACAAGGGATGCGTCGGTCATGACTCCGTGGGAGGCCGGTGAAGACCTACGAAGGTCTTTCGAAAAGTATGTGATGACGGGTGATGATCGCAATGTTCAACATGTTTTTGTAGCGGGACGGAGAGTTGCTGGTGTCGGTAAATGGCCATACTAAGCTCGCATACAAGTCGAATTGGGATGGTCACCTATAGGGTTCGGGTTAACACGTGGATGTTGTGCTTAGTGAACCTCCTGAATATCAAGCCTCGTATTAGACGACGGGTACAAAATCCGTGATTACAATCCATTGTTATTATTTAATCTATAATTAATCCAAACTCCAAAATGGTGTGGAAACCATTAACACCACCAAGACGAACTTTGCCCGCTTCTTTGCTGGTTCCTGCGGCGATTCTATTGTTACTCTTTATTTCAATACTCTCACGGCCGGCCCATCTGACCACGGCCGCAACAGCTGCCGCAAATACACTCTCAAGCCACTTGGGTCTTCCATCGCCATTTTCATTACCGACGGCGGCGTTGAATATAACGGTGTACCGCAACGAGTCATTTGCCCCAAACCCATTACCAGCCCCACCAAGCGCCGACGTAGACCAGCTTGTCCGGCGTATTCGCGCACTCACCCGCGACACAGTATGGAACAAAGTCGGGGAGGTGCAGTTGGAGGGTGAAATATGGGAGCCGGAAGGCTTGGTGCGGTTGAGTGAAGACCGTTTTGTGATTGGCGCGGGAGAATATATTCGGCCAAAGGAGAAGGATGAGAACGGCACATGGACGGATATTGGCGCTGGGTTTTCGCACTTGGTGGTTTTTGACGGGGCGGGTCGCCGGATTGCGGATGCTTCGATTTCGAAGAAGGGGAGTGATGAGTATCACATTGGCGGGTTGGACTATGACGGCGAGTTCATTTGGGCGACCGTGGCGCAGTATATACCTGGCTCATCGGGGTACATTCTCAAGGCTGACCCGACCACACTACAGACTACTACTCTGGGACACTACGACGACCATTTAGGTGGAATTGTTCACGACACTGTGCGTGGCGAGGTGACTTGTTTCACCTGGGGCGGTCGCAAGGCGGTAACCTTTTCTGTCAACGGCGAAGGAAAGCCCAAGGAATCACCGTCCAAGCTTGCCCCACAACGACCGGAAACTCCACCTACCGAGAAGGACGAGACACCGAATAATGCAACCATCACCACCCGTGCCACGGCGGACCTGACGCCTACCAAGCTAAAGGACAATTTATCATACTTTGTGGACTACCAGGATTGCAAGTTCCTCGGCCGGCCGGCAGGCACGGATCAGCCGTTAATGTTGTGTTCTGGAGTAGCCAAGTTTGACGGATATGTCTTGGGTGGTTTGGCTTTGGTTGATATTGAGACTATGGAGGCGGTGGTGGAAGTACCCGTGACGCTTGCAAGTGTCAAAGGAACGCGGATGACGATGAATCCGATGGATGTGGCTTTGGTGGAGGGGCGTTTGAGAGTATATTGGGCACCAGACCAGCACGAGGGAGTAATTTATGTCTACGAAGCGGCCGTGTGAAGATAAGACGCGAGGCTTCGAATTGGTTGTGTACTTGATGATATAAAAATAGTTTCTTATCGTGTGAATGGATTGGTGCCGTATTTTAAGCTTACTGGATACTAACAGAGTCCCGATATCCGATCACACATGTCCTTTTGCGTATGTAAGATTTCTCGTATTGCATTGCTTCATCACGCTGTGTCCACATGTTCATGTGAACCGGGCGTTTGGTAGTGGCATCGTTTTGTGGTTCCTTCGTTTTTTAGCATTTGACGTTGGTCTGTGCTTTTGAGGTACATACAACTTTAAGTTGTTTGATGTGACAGGGAGTCCTTGCTTATCGACTCGGTCACATCAAATTTGATACGGCAAGCCTTGATTAGGACCCCCGAGACTCAAGGCCCCTTCCATCCATTTTTGAATCCTTCGACAGGGGGTTTAGTAGTAAAAATGGTGTCTATCTTCGTCGGTCGTCAGGGATCACGATGGGGCGCTTTTTTTCAGAATTGCTGTCTGGCTTCACTTTTCAACACGCTGTCTGGCTTCACTAGTAAAAAAAAAAAAATGGTGTCTAGCTTCGCCGGTCATCAGGGACCACGATGGGGCGCTTTTTTTCAGTATTTCTGTAGCGTCACTGGTAGAAATGCTGTCTAGCTTCCTCGGTGAAGCTCATTCGGTGTAAAGATGGCCCTGAAAGTGGGTTTTCCAGGCCACGGCCTCATCTAGACCGTCTCTCACCGACCAGGCTACGTTTGAGGGCTATGTAAGTAAGAGGCCATGTGCCCCAATGGAGTAATATTATAGTGGTCAGACATGTGTAGTGATAGTCACCGGAGTTATAGAGTTGGTCGGAGAACATGTCTATTGATGACCTGAGGGGTTGTTCAGGCTTAGACTGGATGTATGTTATATTGCCACTGGATAGGCCACTTGGTGGTTTCAAGGGCTTGCGATGGTTCTTGATTGGAGGGTTTTGTTGCGCTTTTTCACACGGACTTGGGGGAGGGGAAGAACGATGTCGTGAGCGTGAGATGCACGAGGTGCCAAGGTTGAGCTGTCATTTTAGTCATAGAAACTGGGGGTTGTTGAAACATACGTGATGGACAAGAGAGACATGGACTGGGTTAGGTTTATCTTGACTAGATTCGTCTTATGATACAAACATCATGGGATATATCTATAGTGGATACTTGACATGCAAGTAAGATTTCGATCTAGTGAGTATCTTTTTTAAACCACACGCATGTCCCTTTCTTTTCGCTCAAAAAAAAAACCTTCTTCTATGTACGTCCCTTCCTTCCTTCCCTCATCCATCATTTTTCGGCCCCTGGTCTTTTCTAACGAGATCCTTGTAGTTTTGATCCTACTGACGAGCTTATCTTTAACGAACAAGTGTAGAGAGCGCGGGCATAGGCGGTTTTGGTTCGTCTGTGTATCGTCGGTCCGTGATGTAGTGGTAGGCTGGTCTGGTCTTCTGCAGGTTATATGTATGGTGGTTGTTGGTGCGGTGGCAAAAGTCCCTGGGATGGATGGGGTTGCAGTGCGGGCCGTGGGGATGTCTTTTGAGGGAGAGAGGTAGATACATACATAGATGGAATGAGTTGATCTCCGTTAGAAGAGATGATGGGATGTTTTGGGGGTTGATAGATAAGGATCTCGGGGTTCGTGATTGGGTTTGTTATAGAAGTGTTTTGATTGCTTGATGCATCATGTATGATGTACATGGTTTCTAGATATGTATGTATGTACGTATATACTTACCCTCGACATGGGCTCATCAGACGGATCTTGCATCTGCATCTGCACGTCTACTTATGTACGCACCTACAAACAAACATAATCCATCATCTGCAGCCGAGGCATCGGTGAACTCCAAGCAAGTCCCCAAGCCAAGGCAAACTCCACCAGTGCAACCCCGGCCTCTCCAAAGAGCATATGTATGTAGTAACGCACAAAAGAAAAAAAAAACGAAAAAAACTCTCGACCCTTTTTTTTTTCCGGCAGTTTTTGTACATGAGGATAATCCAACGGGATTGCCTATGTTATATCAATGGTAGTTTCGTGCAGAAAAAAGGATTCATAGGAAGACTTCGAGAAGTTGAGGAAGCGGAAGGGCTGATATACGGCCGTCGCCGTTGCCGTTGCTGTTGCCGTGATGGTGGTGGTTGTGATGGGATATTTCCGCATGGGGAATTCGATGACGACTTCTCTTGACGAAATCTATATAGAAAGACGGGACCGGGGCTATTTTAAGGACGTCTTGTTTGTGTGTAGATAGTTTTATAATGGTATGTATGTGATGGTGGTGTGCTGGTCTGGTATGGAACTACAATAGAAATACAAGCGGACGGAATTTACAGGCGACAGGGTTTGCTTAGATGATTTTATCTATGACAGCCATTGGACAGGAACCGGAATAGACAGACTGTCATACAATACAGACTCGGACAAAGAGAAGCCGGGACCACCGTAACTGATAAGAACGGCCCCGTGCGAAAGGACCCCCCGTGATTTTCTCTAGCAGAGACGAGGCGAGGTGGGAGGTGAAACTTGGGTGGATTTGGAAAATACGCACGAGATGGAGGTTATAGTGGGGTTAACTTGGAGGAAGGATCTATGGTTTACCGGGGACCGGCGGGGTTTCTCTTTGGTAGATACTTGGACTTGGACTTGGGTTGAGTGGTTTCCTTTCTTTTTCATTGACGATATAGGATTTTGAGGCGTGGTGGTGGTGTGGATATTTTGTTCTATGTGGTTACTACACTTGGACTTGGGATGACTATGAGGCTAGAGGATTGTCTTGTTCTGGAGATACATTCTCTTGTCATGTCAGATTTCATACGGCCGACTTTTCTTTTCTCCCCGCTATTAAGAATTGACCTTTTTGTGATCTTTCAATCGATATAAAAAGCACCAACCAAGTACACCACAAGCGGGGCCAATGACGATTTTCATTTTCCGGATGGTACATGTGTATGTATGTATGTACCAGTGTATATAGATTCAACCCACGAACAAACCAATCCAATTACTCCATAATCTTCCCCTCTTTCCTAGCAATACCCTGCTCTACTTCACAAAAAGGTCCCAGGATTCTGATTCACTTGTCATGATGGATCACGGCTATTGTTCCTTTTCTCCCCCAAATCGACCCTAAAGATAACCCCTGTAGATACCAGCCAAAAAGCCAAAACCAGCCCCTGCCACCTGCATCCTGCGCTGCAAAAGGACCTGGGAAAGTGAGGACATGTAAAGATTGAAGTCTGTCTATAGTCTATATGGAAAACAAAAACGACATGCATGACTAGAATAACAATGGATAACGAGAACAAGAAAGCCCGAAAAGGGAATGTTCGCCGGGCTTGATGGATGGATTACAATATGCCGTGTCGTGTCGTTGTGTTGCAAGAGTTTATGGCGGACCTGCATTGTTTTTGTACCATGTTGAACTGGAACTGCGCTTTACGCTCCACAGCTATGTATGTATGTATGTACATACGTAGGTTTGATTTGTACATGGGACGATTGTTACGGGTGGACGAGTCAGCCTGGGTTGAGGAGCTGATTGATCATGTTTAGTAGTGGCGTCATTTGTGTTACTGATCTGTCGAGAAGGAGAAGACGTATGTGTATGCTAATGACAGTTAATACAACAGACAAGACGTTATCTTGACAATATCTACACATTCTATCATAATATACTCTGGGTACTTTTGCGGGGAGATATATCGGCTTCTGGTTCTTTTTTCGCTCTCCCCATGTAACTTCCTCGATCCTCTTTTCTCGGAATATATACTCTTTTCTGCACTAAAACCATACATTAAGCTATACACTTTTTGTCAAACATTACATCTCTATAAACTATGTCCAATAAATCGCATTTTATCACTTTTTCTGTGCTTCCACCAGCTGTCAACTTTATCAACACACAAACCAAGACAAAACTTGCACTCTTGCACTCTTTACACACTGCACAGGGCAATATCTCTCCAAAAAAGATAATAATAGCCGCTTAATTTTCCTCATTTTATATATCGGATGTGGCCTAGGCTTTGTGGACTGTGGACTGTGGACCGTGGACCGTGAGGACATGGTGATGCTCACCTCTTCGTACTTAAGAAGTATTGTGTCCGGTTTCTAAACAGGAACAAGACATTTGTATTATTCACTTTTGTTTTTGATATCTACTTACGTACTTATTCATGCCTTCTACACTTCATTAATCAACATCATCATTGTTCCTTCTTTCTCATCTTCTACCATACGCAACCTCATGCCATAATAAAAAACAACCAAACCCAACCCTATCAACCAAAATCCCCACCAATAACCCTCCAAAATGGCCGCCGGAGTAACCACCAACCCACCCAAACCCACCTCTCCCCTCCGGAAACGTCGCCGCCGCACTCCCGCCGGTGGTGCCCAAGCAGACTGTTTCTCGTGTCTTAAAAAGGGTCAGAAATGCGACCGTCGTCGTCCTTATTGTTCCCAATGTCTTGAAGTTGGCTCTGAATGCTCCGGGTATAAAACACAGTTAACCTGGGGTGTAGGAGTAGCTTCGAGAGGAAAGCTTCGCGGTCTGAGTTTACCTATTGCTAAGAGTAAACCTGTTAATGGGACGGGTGTACGCAAGGAGACAGTCGAGAAGAAATCGGATTCTAATGCGAATTTGGCTAGGGGGTTACTTAGAGCGGATTGGGAGGAGTTGTTGAAGACTCCTATGGTTAAGCAGGAGTCTCTCTTTTCATCTTCGCCTGCCTCGGTTATGGCTGGGACTCCTATCTTTGATTACTCGTCTCTTCCAACCACTTTACCTCTTCAATCATGGCCATCAACTTCTACAAGTTACTCTCCCCCTCCGAGTCACATGTTCCCTCCTCCAAGTCTGTCATACCGGAAGAACCCTCCTAGCCACTTGAACCTCTCGTTATCTCTGTCTTCAGCCGAACAACCTCCTTTATCCTCGTCACTCGATTCCGTCGCTTCCGTCGACTTCATGTCTCCCATGGCCGGCCACTTCCCCGTTTCTTCGGCCCCGTCGGCTCCTCAGCGGGCTAACACTATGCCCATGTACCACGGTCATCTCACCGAGGACCCTATGAACTATCTGCACAGTCCTATAGTTTTTGACGGTAACTACAATGCCTCTCACGCATCTGCCCATTCTCATGCCCATGCCCATGCCCATGCCCATTCCCAACTTCAAATGTCCACACAACACCCTCTTGCTTCTCCCGCTCGTTTCTCCTCCAATTCTCCAACTTTCCCGACTTCCCCATTCTCCGTCATGCAACAACAGCAGTCTCTCCCATATAATACTTCCTCTCTTATGTCATCAGCTGCTTCGCAAAAGATGGACCCCTTCCTCGACTTGGCTATCTACGATGATATCCCCTTCGACAGTGCCTCTTTATACGCCGGACTTTCCATGGATGCACCGAGACCTTCTACCGCCGTTCCTGCCCCGTCTTACTCTCCGATTTCACAATCCGCCCAGTTCACCACCCTTGATTTCTTGGCCCACAATGCCTAACTTTGTTTACAGGCTCAGCCAGGTACCTTGATGTTCCATTTCCATCTGTCCCGTCTATCCCGTCTATCCCCACGGGTCCACCAGTCTTGACTCCCGCCTTTCAGGCCAGAATCCCCTATCTATTGGACTACTTTCAACGGGTTCTTGCCCCTAGTTACGTCCTTGTCGACTCTCCTACCAACCCTTTTCGTTCCAACATCTCAGAGTTATCACGGGACTCTCCATCTCTAAGACATGCTATTTGTGCTTTATCAGCTTGTAACCTACGTATGAAATCGCGACTATCCCGCTACTCCAATCCCAGAGATCTAGCCGCCGAGTTACGTGCCGAGAAATCCATGGGCACAACTCCCGACTCAGAAGAGGAAAGCGCCCATAGAACGTTAGCCGTTGCACTTCTCAACCCCGCACTGGCAGAGGGTAGTCCACCAGCATCCGCGCTAGCAACAATTCTTCTTCTCTGCCACGCCCGTATAGCCGAGTCAGGAATCGCAAAGTTCCACACCCAATTTGCCGGTGTCAAGAAGATCCTCGAGCTTCGCTCAGATCCAAGCCGGAATCGGGAATCTACCTGGTTAGAGGCTATTTTCACCTATCTGGATGCCATTTCGGCAACAGTCAACGCACGCGAAAGTCAACTGGGTTATGCAACCTATAGGATGCAGCCTAGTAACTTCGGGTTACCCAGTGGCTGTGAGAATCTCGTGGGCTGTGATAGGGTCCTTTTCAAGTCTATCAGTCGACTTGGACGGTTACACATGCAACTTGTCGGTCGACCAGTCACATGCCTTGGTAGTGCTCCTCCAAGCGACCCCTGGAACGACCTTGAAGACACCCAAAAGGAGTTATATTCATGGACGTTTATGCGGTCTCGGGTAACTCTACCCCCTGAAGCGACGGAGTCGGATTACATCCACTTATCGTCTCTCAACGAATGTTTCCGTCATTCAGCTCTCCTCTACCTAGCGCGGCTGTCAAACCCCACACTAGCGGCGTCCAATCCGTTGTTTTCGTCGCTGGTGTCACTTATTCTTGGCCATGCACAGGATATCCCATCTACATGTAGCGCTCATAAGTTTTTACTTTGGCCTTTATTTATGGCGGGCTGTGAGACTTTAATTGAGGCTGAACGGTCATTCATTAGGGGAGTCCTCGAGGGTATCATGCGTCGATCTGGCTACATGAATAACCTAGCTGCCCTGGAAGCACTAGAATCTATTTGGGAAGGAAGAGTACCTTTGGAAGGATTCCGATGGGCTGCGTGGGTTGGTGGCGATATGGAGTGGATTATGTTTTGATTTACGATTATGTTCTTTTTTGTTCTTAGTTCGCATTGTTTCTTTTTTTTTTTTTTTTTTTT
>MJMS01000004.1:115557-352137 GCA_002018275.1 Huntiella bhutanensis | reverse complement strand
TTTTTTTTTTTTTTTTTTTTTTTTTTTCGCGTTAGTTGTTAGCATTTTGCATTGGGTGGCGAGCATTCCTTTTTTGTTTCCTTGTATTACCATTTTCATGGGCTTTATTGTTTCTAGACAGATTGTCATCTGCGTAATTGATATATTGATTTCTCAAGTAACTTAGTACTCCGTGTCTGTGATACCCAGTGTGTAGAATAGTGCGGAATTAATGACATACACTGTTCTGTAAAGACGTGTAAGGAACCAGGTGAATTACATGTGTACATACTTACCCTACCCATGACGTCAGCACAAGAAATTCATCTGATTTTCGGTTAACTTTGTGCGCGTAGTCCACAATCCCAGAATAACCTCCTAAACCCCCCAACACGACAAAAAAAAATGCGCTTCAAAACGGAAATCAAAACCCCGCGAATCTTCGCAAGTAAGTTTGTCCCCACCACCCACCGCGGCCCTATCTAACATCACCCCAGAACTCACCGCGGCCCTCGGCACCCTCGAAAAAATCGCCTGGGTCCGTCTCGATGACACAACCCTTCGAATCACTGTAATCCCCGATCTCGGCACCCAAGTATGGGCTTCCATTTCCACAGATCTAATCTTCTCCACCTACACCATCCAATCCAACGAGCCCAGTAACAAGATTGACCTAGAACTAGCCATGCAGCCGTTACAACGCGCTCTGAAGTCTGCTGCGGCGGCGAATGCCCTTGGGACTACGTTGAGATTGACGAAGAAGAATGGAGAGGTTTTATTGAGGATGACGGTGCGTGTAGCGGGGACTTTGGGTGATTCGGCGCGTGGAAGGACGGGCGATGATGGGGAGGACTTTGAGGTTGGTCCGGAGGCATTTGCTCTGCGTCGTGATAAAGAGAAGATAATCACCCACGACATCCCCGTGCGTGTCCTCCGACCCGCCTCCGTCGAACAGATAATGCAACCCACCGTCCGCGAGCCCGAAGTACCCATCCAACTCCCCTCCCTACTCCACCTAAAAGCCATATCCGATCGCTTCACCCGTCTCGCCGGCACACCTAGCACCAAGACAACCAGCACATCTTCCAGTCCTCGTCTAGCAATCTCTGCAAATATGCATGGAACGCTGAAACTACGTTGTCAGACGGACTCGGGGACGTTGGAGAGTTGTTGGACGGGCCTTGTTAATCCACCGATGGATGAGGCGCTTATTTCGATGCCGTTGGCGGAGCATCCGAGTACGAGGTTTCGAGAGGAGGGCCCGGATAAGTGGGCTACTGTTTGTGTGGATGGGAGGGATTGGAGTAAGGTGTTGAGTGTTGGGAGGCTGGAAGGGAGGGTTGTTGCGTGTTTTACGGATGCGGATGCGTTGATTCTTTATGTGTTTGTTAAGCATGGTGAAGGGGATGAACAGGAGAGTGTGATTACGGTAAGTCTTGTTCTTCGCATCGTCAGGGCCTTGGCTAATTGTTGTAGTACTATGTTCAATCGTACAGCATGTAACCTCACTCTTGCACTCCTTCTTCAGCGCCCCCAAAAGTATGGTGAAGGAGATTGTCGTCACAGCAAGTATTCCTCTTCACACCTTCATGACCTTTGCTAATAGTTATAGTATTAAGTTCAATCGTACAGCATATAACTCCCCCTACTCCTGCTCCGCCCCAACCTCACTCTTATACTCCTTCTTCAACGCCTCCAAAATCGCCTCCTCCAGACTCTCCGGCTTACTAGTCGAAGCCCATCTCCCAAGCACCTCACCATCCTTCCCAACCAGGAACTTTTCAAAATTCCACTTAATCCTCCTCAAGCCCAACAAGCCCGCTCTCTGCTCCTTCAACCAGCTCCAAACCGGCGACGCCCCATCCCCATTAACCTCGACCTTGCCCATAATCGGGAACGTCACGCCGTAATTTATCTGGCAGAACGACTGGATCTCATCGTCGTTACCCGGCTCTTGGCTACCGAATTGGTTACACGGGAATCCCAGGAAGGCGAACTGGCCAGGGTGACTGGCGGAAAGCGACTTGTATAGTTTTTCGAGACCGGCGTATTGAGGCGTGAAGCCGCATTTTGAGGCTGTGTTGATGACCAGGACTACTTTGCCTTTATATTGGGAAAGAGGCTGCTCATTGCCCTTCTCTACATAGGAATATTTGTTAGTTAATCACTCAATCATATCATTAACCGCATTCATCGCAAAGAACATCACCATCCATTCCAATCAACTCCAAAAAGAAAACACTTACTATCCAACACCACAAAGTCATGAAAATTATTCTGTTCAGCCATTTTCTTATCGTCGCCCGTCTTCTTCCAAAACCAAAGCATTCTCAAAAAAAAGAACAAGTCAAGAAAAAACAAAAAAAGGTCCAACCAAAAAAATACCCAAAGTGGCGATAATGACGTGTGGTCTGATACTGCTTAATAAGCACCTCTGACGGATTCCGCAAAAAAAGAAAGAAAAAAAAAAGTATATGTACAACGACTGAAAAAGGCAACGTAGCTAGCAAGCAAAGCTCCAAAGTAACTGTAATATGCAAAGCAAGTAATCTATTTATCCTAAAAACCAACAAAGAGCGGTCGGTCGGAAACGGAAGGACAAGAGTAGTTTATATACCTCATACAAAGCAGCCAGTCCGTCCAGTGCAATGCAGTCCAAGCCAAGCAATGACACATCGCCCTCCGGAACGAAACGAAACCGATCAAGGTCCCAGCGCTAGAAATTGTCACCTAGCCCAACAAACTCAAATAACCCATCCATCATAACCATCCATCATGCCACCTTCGGCTGACATATCCGGCGCCACTGTCTCCGTTCCCTAGTTTGATTTTCACATCAAGGTCTTCACCCGTCCCCAGTTTTCACGTCATGTCATACAAAAGTGCAAATCATTTCTAAATCCGCCCTTTTAACAACACGTAATTGCCGCTTTCATCCATCGCATATTTCAAATCCGCCCTGATTCCAAATCATCTGCACGAATCTCAAATTCTGATATATGCATCACAATCACATATTCCAAATCCTTAGATCCCCTACATTGAGCCCCTGCAACGTCCACAAATTCTATGTGTACATACATTCACAATCACACAAGCCTCTCCCTGCCCCCGCCAATCTCAAAATCACCCGCAAGTAACGCCATCCAACGACCAAAGTGTCATCCGAGCCCTGTACAATAACCCTACACCGGATTCCGTCTCTACACCGACACCGATAACCCTTAGCGGACGAATGCTCTAAGATAACAAAATAATGTACAATTCAAAATCCGCTCTAACAGTACTACCTCTTAAATCATTACATCCCCGGCACCGGTGCATATCTAGCACCGCCCTTCTTCTTCGCCTTGTTACCCTTTGCCCGTGGTTGAACACTTAAGAGGTCATCCAGAGAACTAGCGTTACTCATGCTAGTCCCAGGTCTACTTCCCGGCGGTCCAGCAAGAGATGCCATGGAATTACTTCTCAACAATCCGCCCGGTCCACCAGCACCCATCGGGGGCACAGATCCCGTTCTTGCAGGTGGCATAGGCGGTCCACCGGGACTTCCACCCGAAGAGGAAACAGCCCGTGGTGGTGGCGGACGGGGCTTCTTGACTTCTTCATCACCAGTTCCAACTGCCTTGTTGACCCATTTTTGCTTGACAGGATCAAAGACGAATGAAGATTGTTCACCAAGATTGGCCCGCGTAGCTTTGCGGGGTTCGGGGGAACCTGGAGCTCCTTGTTCTTTACCCGCAAACCAACCACCGAACCAACCCTTCTTCGCTTTAGCTGCCTTTTCCTCAGCATCGCGTTTAGCTGTACGAGGAGTTTGTTAGTAATCGTGAAAATAGTCTGCACCCTTGTAAATGTAAACTTACCCTCCTCTTCGGCAATCTTCCGCACCAAATCATCCGGTTCTCTCTCCGAAGAAACTGCCGTAGGAGTCCCAGGATTAGTTCCCTCTTTGATCGTAGCCGCTCTACCCAATCCAGGGATATCATCTTCATCATCATCCATGAAGCTCTTCTTCTTGGGCTTTTCCTTCTTCTCCCCATCCTCATCAGACTCCGCCTCAGGCTGGTAAGGCGTGTAAGGTTGGAAGCTAGGTGGCTCAAAACCACCATAGCTAGCCTCAGCCGGGGGAGCTGAAGACGCACCACTTTCATGCTCTGATGGCTTACTAGCATCATCCGTACCTGCAGAAGTCTTGTCTTCTGAATCAACCTCAGGCGTCATACTAGGCGGTTCAAAACCACCGTATGTCACCTGTGGAGGCGGTGCCGACGACGTACCAGGAGGACTAAAGCTGTTCATCGACACAAAACTATTATGCGATGCCATGCTAATAGGCGACTTGAGCATGTTATCCGCAGGCGGCAAAGAGCTTGGTACCGGACCTCCCATAGAGGCATAAGGATTAGCAGAACCCGGGGGCACAGGCGAACTATCATATGAGGCCACCCGGCTTGTGCCATAATCAGAAGAAGCTCCCGGAAGTGACGGCGCATAGCTACTGCTAGGAGCAGGGTAGTCACTAGATCCAGAAGGTATCGCCGCGTAGGGGTTTGCAGACTGAGAAACCGGTGGCAAGGAGATAGGAGCGTACGGGTTTCCAGCAGGCACCGCAGCACCCAACATAGGCGATGGCGCATAACGAGAGCTAGGCCGCGTGCTGGCACCAGGTACCGGACCCAAAGTCATCTGAGGACCACCGAATGAAGCATTGGCGACGCTCAGGTTTGGTCCCATGCTCATTCCCATACCAGCATTCTCAAAGTTGGCAACCGATGGCGATCTGCTGATAGTTGGGGTACCTCCAGGTGGAATACGCCCGAAAGGCCCATCAACACCAGCATCCGAACCAGAGCCGTTGGTCTCGTTATCACGGTCATCACCACTGACAAACGTGTTGAAAGTAGACCAGATAGAGTTGGACACCTTGTTCATGCTGGGCTTGGTCATCCAGGAGTTACTCTCTTCACGAGGAGCAGACCGTAGACGCTTTTGCAAGTCATCCACTGCATTCTCTAAGATACCATGGTGGTATGGCGAGCGGCGAGTCTGAGCTGACAACGAAGCCATGATAGCATCGCAGTAAGCCATAGACTTATCACGCTGTCCGTACTCAGCAAGCACCATAGCAAGTTGCAGCTTGTAAGCAGACAAATGAGGAACAACACCACCATTGACAACTGAGCCATTTGCAGTGTTAAGACTGAGAGCATACTCAAAGATCTCACTGAGCAAAAGACTCTCAGGCTCATGAGCGAATTGCGCCGAGTGTCTCTGGTGATCCGCACCGACCAACACAAAGTTAGTCCGCTGGTCATCTAACCCACCAAACACAGCAAGGCCTCTAGAGAATAAGAAGCAAACATGAGCAGCCTCAATCCGACCGTAATCAGCCAAAAGCCCACCCAAAGAAACAAGGGCGCGCAAATCCTCATCACGGCTCCTGTTACTCAGGATCAAAGCTAAAGTCTCACGCCACTTGTTCAAACCACCAGCGGCAGACTCAGACCCAGCAGACATACCCGGAGCCGCCGCAATCAATTGCAAACCAGCCCTAGCATGGGAAGGAACAAGCTCATCTACACACTCATCCGCATTGCCTGCCATAACAGCATACAAAGCAGCCAAAGACTCATTCTTGTGTCCAGGGAAATTGACCTCCTTGCGGATGAACTCCTGTGATACTTGACGGTATAGGTCTGGAGAGACGGTGTTGGCAATCAACATAGCGTGACCCCAGAGGCGCTTGTCAGCAGCAGCCCAAACAGCCTTTTCGCCATTACCAACCGCCAGGAATCTCTTGATACGTTCAATGACGGCAGAATCCACGGCATCAGCCATGACAGCACCGGAACCGGCAGATACAGAACCGTTACCACCGGAAATACCACCGAGGGTGCTAGCGCCCATCATAAAGGGCGTGACACCAGCCCCAGCAACATTGTCCATGTCGGCAGCGTCCTCAAGGACCTTCCGGTCAGCCAGATCAGGACTGAGGATGTTCTGCACCGCCTTTTCCACAGCAGGAGAACCGTCAAGACGTCCATCATGCTCAACAAGAAGTTGCAAAACCTTCCAAAGTAGGACTCTCTCGGCAGCCCGATGCTGTTCAAATGACCAGCCAGCATCAATGGCTGACTCAGGGATAGCAGGCACCTCCTTCTCGAGCATCTCAATGCCCGTCATCAACCACGCAACAACCTCCTTCTTTTTTCCCTTGCCCTTGAGAGGACCAGGGAAAAGAGCAAGACGTTCATCTAGGGGCACCATATCCTTGACATGTTGAACCTTGACTTCGCCTGTCATACGCATCACAGTCGGCACCGAACTACCAGCCGAGTAACGAGGGACACTCTTGGGGAACGACGTCACAATTGAACCACTAGGACTCCAAGTGATAATCGGAGATCCCTTCCAGCGCTCAAGAGGGTCAAGTTCACGCCCGTCAGTTGGAGGCACCATGTTAACCTTGATACTGGGAGCCCTGGGACGAGCAGGTGGCTTAGGCTGAAGTGGCTGCGAATACTGCGACGGAGCACCAAGAGAAGGCGCTACACTAGGTGCACCGTAGTGAGACGAAGAAGGACGACGGGGTGACACGGGCGCCACATTGCCATAATTGGCATTAGTCCGCTTAGGGGGCGACAAAGTAGTGTGCGCCGAAGGTGGCCTTGGGACATGTGACTGTGTCGGAGGAGGGGGTGTCGACCTCGCATTGGATGGAGGCCCAGGAGCATATCTACCATGCAAATCATGGCCGACAATTCTCTGCGGCGGTGAAGTGGGACTCATGACTGAATCACCAGCGTGCGACGTAGTCTTGTTACTAAAGTGAGACGCGCGACGCTCACCGCCATCTCCGCCGGTAATCTCAAAGTGAGCCAGCGGACTGGAAGTGCGGGGTTGATGAGGCAGAGGAGGCGGAACAGGACCAGCCGCATAAGAGGAGCTGGGACGCGATCCTACTGGCGCAGGGCTATATCTGTTACCACCGCCAACAGTACTGACCGGCGGTGGGGCAAAACGGTTGGTAGCCGGAGCAGCTTGAGCTTGTGGGGCTGGAGCATAGGGATTAACCGGTCCTGGTGACACAAGCCCATGTAAAGGAGCCCGGTTCAACTGAGGCTGCATAGGGACACCTGAGCTAGACGGCGGCACATTAGGAGTCACCATTGGAGCGGCAACCGGCGCAGGTACTGGCGCATACGGGTTCGATGCAAGTGGAGGGGCAGGCGCGGACTGAGCCAACCCAGAAGGCTGAGAAGGGAAGAATCCACTGCCCGGAGCCGGCGAAGAAGCACGCACACTAGGGGCACGCGACGCGGCTCGAGGCTTGGGGTTCATGGGAAGGTCCTCAAAGAAGCCACTAGCTGATGACTTCAAGGTAGGTCTAGCCGCGCCAGTCATTGGAGGGGGAGCCACGGATGATGAGTCGCGGGATCCTGGAACTGGGGCCGTAGCGTATTGGGGTCCAAAGCTGTTACTCCGAATAGGAAGGGCACCACCCGGTGTAGAAACTGGTGGCGGGTGTCCAAAACCGGCGGTTGCTGGAGGCATGGCAGTCTGCATGGTAGGGCGTTTACGTGGTTGCATAGGCTTCAAGTCCATGGGAAGATCATATGGAGATTGGTAACCCTGCTTAGCTTTGTTCACAAAAGAGTCGACCTTTTTCAGATCAGGTTTAGGTGGAGGAGCCATAGAGCCATAGGGTGTCGCGGCAGGTGGAGCTCCGTACGGACTAGGTGGGACCTGGAACTGCGAGGCAGGCATAAATGGATTTGGCGAGGGTAGGGAAGCAGAAGCGAATTGGTTCGCAACAGGTACATTAACAGGCGCAACGGGAGTGATAGCGATAGGAATAGGAACTGCAGTAGTAGCGAGGTCCTCGTCATCGTCAAGAAGAGAATCATCGTCACTGGAAAGGAACCCATCAACATCCACCACCGGAACTGCGGAGTCAACAGGAGCGATCGGCTCAGCTGGAGCAACATCATCCAGGAACTCCAGTTCATCGTCCTCATCGGCAAAGGCCTCCTCCCACTTGGCCTCAACCACATCCTTAGGGGCCTCCTCCTCAACTACTGGAGATGGCACACCAAAGTCCGTAGCTGATGGCGCCTCTCCAGGCAGAACTGACGGTGTTGGTGGTTGGCGAGTCAACATTGGAATTGTCATGGACTGATTGCCTGATGGCGGTTGAGATACTTGGTTGAAAAAGTCGTCGTCTGTGGTGGGGGTGTTGTTGGCAAAGTTGTCAAAGAAGATTGCAGAAGGAGTACGGCCGTGAGAGTGGGTTTTGGTTGTTGCTGGTGGTTCCACGACGGAGGGAATCATTTCAGGAACAGTATCCTGAGCACTCTCGGGGGAGGTCTCGGTGACAGTTTCAGGGATGAATTCGGATGGGACTTCGACAACAGCCTCGGGAGTAGGCTCTACGGCAGGTACTACCTCAGAGATGATTTTGTTGGAGGGTTCGGGGGCAACCGGTTGTGGTTCGGCCGCAAATTCTGGTTGTGGGGTGGGTTCTTGGGGAGTCTGTTCCAGGATAGGTTCCTCTGAAGTCTGTTCCAAGATAGGTTCTGGAGTAAGCTCTAGAGTTGCTTCAGCCACTGGCTCAGGTGCAGCCTCAAGAGTAGGTTCTGATGTTGGCTCTGGAATAGCCACCTGTGCATTCTCTTCAGGAACCGACTCTTCAAGAATTGACTCTTCAGACTCTAGACCCTCATTCTGCCGTTGAGGCAAAACCTCATCATCCTCTTCCTCCTCCTGCATGACATCCAGCCCACCAACATCTACCGCGCCATCCCCACCCCCAATGACCTGCATCGTAGACTTTCTCTGTAACGGCTTCACATCATCAAGACCGCCCAAGACATCCTCCACTCTTTTCTCCACCGCCGGTGTACTAACCTCCTCCGACCCCATCAAAGGCATCCCCTCTTCAAACCGACTAGTAGCCAAATCGCCCGCGACCGGTCCACTCGCCGGCACAACCTCCTCATCCCACCCCTCCGCATCGACATCTGCGCTGTCAAACCCCACATTATTAAAAGCCTCGTGCGCCGCATGCGGGGTATCAAAGTCGTCATCAGCCGCCTGCGCCACACCGAGAAACTCCGCCGGGTCGGGTAACTGGGAGATACTCTCCGCTTGTCTTTTATGCGCTGTGGCCGGGGGAACTACGGGGAAGGAATTACTCCGTTCGTTGGGTGGCATGAATTTGAAAAGATCTGTGTTTTTCCTTTGTAGATCCCATTCGGGGGTATCTTCGTCGTCGGAAAGTGGCATTTCTTGGGCGGTACGGGTAAATGACATGGTACTAAAATGGCCAGGTTTCGTTCCTGAAAACTGGGGGGAGGCAAGTTCCGGGGAATATGTATCTGTTGCTTCCAAATCCTCGGCTGTAGGTTTTGACGTGGGAGTATCTATAACTGTGTTTCCTGGCGCCGAAGTCAATGGTGATACGAGATCCGAATCGGTTGTTATCGGGTGCAAGTTTGTCAAAAGTGGCGGGTCGGCGAGAGTGTTTGTTGGCGGGGGTGTGTCTTGTGTTTGTTCCGGGTTGGCAACTGGTACTTGAGCGGGAACGGGAGCAGGAGCAGGACCAGGTACAGACTCGGGAAAAGAGGGCCAGCCATCCGTCGGGTCATCTACCATCGCATTTACACCTTCGTCCAACCAGGCATCGGCAGCCTCCCCGTCGACCTCGGGAGCCGACAAATCTAACGGTTTTTCGCTTTCTGGCATGGTATATATATAAGTGTTGAGAAAAGGTGGCCTGGACAACTATGTATCTAATGTCGATCTAAAAAAAAAGTTAGTCATCTCATCATCAGACAATATCCACATATAACCCAAAAAAAAACTCACTTGGCCACGCTGGTGATATTTAGCGATAGTGAGGATGCCGGAATGCCACAGTTACAGATGCTTTCTTGCATTCCATTAACGACGGAGCCAATCAGTGGTTGTGGCACCGACTATGGAAGGTAGCTCTAGACAGCTGTTCGCCCCGCTTTTAACCATTTTGGGCTGCGGCTTGATGCAAGTGATAACGTGAATGGCTGCCAGCTGGCAACTGATTAGATAAGGATTTTTAAAAATTCTGGGATACTATGTAGACTCGAAGATATTCTGGGATTGCGCTTGTGATGCGAAGAGAAAGTTGATTCTTTAGTAAATCAACAAACTATACACAAAAATGGGTCGTGAACTTCAAAAGCGCAAGAACCGCTCCTCGCGCCCCAAGGTGCGGGTGCCTAACAACCGCAAGAAGGCTCTTAACCCCATGGGTAACGGCATCATCGCCAAGAACTGGTAAGTTCGCATTACCGGTGACCCCTCCCCGACTTCCCCAATTAACCATTATTCCGCCCACAGGGACAAGACCAAGACCCTCACTCAAAACTACCGTCGCCTCGGTCTCGCCTCCCGTCTCCAGGCTCCCACCGGTGGTTCCGAACTCTCCATTGCCGCCGCCCAAGCCGGCCTCCCTCAATACCAACACACCAAGAACCCCGCGTCCAACGACGCCCCTCTGGACCGCGCACGCATCAGCGAAGCCCGTGTTGAGAGGGATGCCTCGGGCAAGATTGTCCGTGTGATTTCCGTGCCTTCGGGTGAGGGTAGCATGGCGGGTGTTCACAAGCCTTTGAGGGATCCTCTTGCCAAGTTCGATGAGGATGTCGAGGAGATTGAGGATGTTGACAAGAAGGTTGCGGAGACAAAGTGGGAGGACTGGAACGGTCTTTCTGATAACGAGGGCGGTGACTCTGTTGTTGCTCAGTTGGTTCAGGCTTCCCGGAAGCCTATGGCCAAGATGACTAGATTCCAGAGCTCCGAGGAGGCAGAATGGCTGGGTAGACTTGTCGCTAAGCACGGCGATGATATCCGGGCGATGGCATGGGATCGCAAGTTGAATCCCTACCAACAAACGGTAGGCGACCTCTCCAAGCGGTTAAAGCGGTGGAAGGCGTCTCAGAAGGAGTAGAAATTAGATTTTTGTTCACGGCGTTTTGCTTGGGTTCTTTTACTGCGGCATTCATAAAATCACTTGTTACCATCTCTGTAATCTATCTATCCATGTCCAAAACCTAGGAAATTCAAAAATGCAATCAAATAAACGAATCTACGTCATCCGGTCGTAGTTACCCGCTGGGAACCGCACCGCTTGGATGTCATCGGGGCCATATGGCATGTCCGCGTGACCCTGCATACCACCGTGACCCTGCATACCACTGTGATCCTGAACACCACCGTGGGGAATCATGTGATCCTCGTAAATGGGGGCGGGAGAGGTAGAAGGAGGAATTTCCGGGTGTACCGGGCTAGGGCCAAAGCGGCTGTTCATAGTACCAGAGTACTCAGTGTTAGAGTCGAAGAGGGGCGTGACGCGACCAGCAGAGCCGTAGCCGCCGTAACCACCGTTAGAGATCTGGCTATCGCCCTCATCGTAAGGGTCGAGTCTAGACCCATCAACCTGGCTACCACCAAAAGCGCCTGAGGCATAGGCGTCGTTGTGATCGTGATTTTCCTCGTCTTGGAGGGTAGTGTACGCTCCGTCGTCATCGTGCGGGTTCATTGAGAATGCGGCCTTGTCTGGGTCGATGGAACTATCACCGAACCTCCGGCGCTGCTCATAACCTGGCAGATTACGCGAGTTATTGTTGTAGTATTGAAGAGTGTACATGGAAAGGATGATGCACGGGATCCAAGAAAGACTATTAAGGAAAGGGGTAGTTAGCTTGTGTTACGATGGTTTAAGAAAGGAAGGAACGAGATGCACGACATACCAAGTCAAGACACCGAGACCAACAATGGCCTTTGAAGCACCACAAGCACCATCACAGTTGCCGTAGGTGTTGTAAGCGGCTTGAGCAGCAAAGGCGGAAAGCCACAAGATGGAAAAAAGGACGTCGAGAGCTAACATGGCGTGTGGCTCTGCGAAGCGACGAGTCTTGTCGAAACGAGGGGTCATGATAAGGTAGATCCAAGCCGGAACGGACATAAAGCACTACGATTGTTAGTAACCATCTACCAAAGCCAATTCGTACGGTAAAAGCGGGAACATCGGACGCGGAAAAGAAGCAGCACTTACCAAACCGAAAACCCACCCATTGTTTCCGGTAATCTTCGCCTTCCGAAAAACAATAATCTCACAAATCCACGCAACAGTAACACACGCGACCTGAAAAGAGTGCAGGCCAAGTTTAATCTTTGGAACCTGATGGTCCTGGATTCCCCTCATATCGTATAAATTCTTCAGTGCCTTTCAAAAAAACAAAACAGCAAAAAAGAGTCGAAAAAATATATGACGAAAAGAAACACTCGCAAGTGGTCAGGTGTGGAGGAAATAGGGAAGTACGTCACTTATACAACCGAGCAAAACAAATCGGGCTGGTCTAGCTGGGCTTGGCTTGCTGGGCCTTGACTCGTGGTCTGGCTTGGTCGACCGGGTAATAAAGGCGCAGGGACTATCCGACGAATGAAATCACAGCGACTCCGAGGGTTTGAGTGTGGTGGGTTCAACAAGGAATTGGATGAAGCGGGGCGCAGGGTGGTCGTCTTCGGTACTGAAAGCGCTCGGTACTAATATATGTAACGTATGCATGTATGTATGTCTGTATGTATACAAGATTCGGATAGATGCGAGGTAAATCTGGTTGACTATGTCCAATTGAGATAAAGAAGAAGAAAACAAACTAGGTTAAAGTAATCTACCGAGTCCCGTCTGCATCCACCCGTTTTATTCCTCGGCCAGGCAGACAACTTTTACAAAAAGATACCTAAAACAAGGCTGTAACCAAACGTAATGCCCACGAATCTAAATCCCCGTTTCGCTGCGGGACCTAGTAGACTCTGCCTCGCCGCTTTCTTTTATTATTCAAATGCCCCGTCGCAAGCCACCCAGAGTCAGAGTCAGGAGGTCAGCATTCTACGCCGTAACTAACAGTAAAAGCCACACTGCAAAAGCCTTGTGTGGCATTGTGCCATGAATTTTTTTTCTTCACCGGCACGCACACAGGGCGTTTTAGTCTCAGCTTGGGTGATAACTGCAAGTCAGCAGATCTTTAAATAGCCAACAGATCTGCCCATCCCATCCCATGATTCGATCCCGCGAAGAAGGCGACGAATCGATGACACGTGGAAATCAAACGTGTGTTGTCTGTAAAGTGGTAGTGAATAATATGCTAACGCTGTTGTCTCACTAAACTAATCTACGCCTGTCAACCCCTGGGCTAAAATCTAAGACCCGCCAAAGTCAAAATCCACTTCAAGTAAATCCAAAGACCAAAGGAATAAATGAAAGAAACCGCGCCACCCGAGGCGCAGCAAATGACATCACCAAAAAATCTACTCTTCGCTTTCTTGATTTTCTGGTTGTCCCCGCTCTATGGCTTCAAACAGATAGTTCTCCCGCATCCCGCACACGGAAATTAAGCCTACCAAGGCTACACCAAAAAGAGTTCCCCAAACTCCCTTTAACGCGGACATGTACCCTAGAACCGCTCTATCTCTTAGAGAATCGGGTAATGTCTTGAGTACCTCCACTGAGCTGATAAGTTTCTCTACCAATTCATTTGCATCCGGTTCGCCTGCAAAAGCAGCGAGAAGTCGACTTCGAAGTGTGTTCTGGAAAACCGCCGAAGCGACAGCGATTCCTACCGTACTTCCAAGCGAGCGGAAGAGGTCTATAGTAGGGTTAGTAAACATCAGGGTTTCTGCAGGATGACTTGACTTACAGAGTGCCGAAGTGATGACGGCCTGCTCATCATGATGCACAGCTGAGATACAAGCCAAAAGAGTAACAGTCAACATGGCACCATAACCACAACCAAGAGCCACGAAACTGGTTTTAACCAAGTCAACCGGTGTATTTTCGTCAAACCACAGTGTCGCTAGTGCGCCAGCGACAAACAATGCGCAAACACTGACACCAAGAGACCAATACTTGCCTGTCTCCTTCATGATCATGCCGCTACCCAGCGAACCGATGGATACACCAACGGGTGAAAACAACAAGATGGTTCCCGTCTCAGTGGCAGTGAAGCCGCGAATTTGAAGGTAGAGTGGGATATAAAAGAGAAGGGCCAGCATGGACATTGTGATACATAGGTTTGCAAGGCACGCAGATGCCACGGTGCGATTCAACAAGAGACGAACAGGTACAACTGGGAGAGTAGCAGAGAGCTCGGCACGGATTAGGAAGGTGAGGAAAAGAAGAGAAAGCGGAATGGACGTCAAGGGAAGCCAGTGAGTCCAAGGAACGAGGTTACCACCAGAGTTGAGACCGAGAAGGAGTGTCACAAGGAAGATGATAGTAAGGAAGACACCCCGGAAGTCAATACGCTTGAGATATCCCGCTTTTCCGTCCTCTGCGGGAATTTTGGGAGGAACATCAACGAGCCACCAGACGAGAAGAGCAGATAGGATGGTCCAAGGAACTTGTATCCAGAAGGCAAATCTCCAGCCCATGGGAATATGATCTTGGATATAACCACCCAAAACACCACCCAACATGGCTCCAGCACCGTAAGAAATATTTCCAACGCCCTGGACGACACCCCTCTGACGTAACGGGATAAGATCCGAGGCAAGGAAGGTTCCGATGGACATTAGACCACCACCACCCACACCAGCAACAACACGGCCCAGAATCATGACTGCCGGCGAGCCAGCCACAGCACAGATAACATTTCCCAGAGAAAAGACCAAGTTTGAAAATACCAAGCCGGGTCTCCGTCCGAAAATATCCGTTAGTCGACCACTTATTGGTTGAAAAGCAGCGTTAGCTAGTAGATAAGCCGTTGCCAACCATGAGAAGAGTTTCATGGAGTTGAACTCGCTCGAGATGGCCGTGGACAAAGTCGCAATGATTGTACTGTCCATAGCACCCAGGAAGATACCAAGGTACGTCGCGCCAAGAACGGCTATAAGACGCGGCGTAAACAGCGGTGGTTGTGGTAATGGAGGAACATAAGGAGGGTTTTCGGGGATTGGAGAGAGTGATGTTAGGAGCGGAGTAGTCTCCGAAGACGGGGAGGTTGGGGGCCGCAACGTCCGGGATGGAGGAGCCATTTTAGGGTGAGGTCATAAATATACTGTGTGTGTAGAAAAGAGTTTTATTTTGGTAAGTATAGGATTAAAGAGCGGTGAATAACATGGTGACGATGTTGAGTTATCACCGGCGGCTGCATGTAAATACGATTAGATAAGCTTTGGCAGCTTCAAACCCTAACATCAACATGTGTAATTATCACGTGAGTCACGATATAAATTGAGAGACCGGAGGAGTTCCGTTGAAGACTTTCTATCTAAATGATCAACGAACCCGTCAAAATGGAAAACGGTTGTTACCGTCCTCCGCAACAGACTTTGTCGTCACTTCTTTCGGAGCTTAAAAAGTCCAATGTCACCATAACCAACCGGCTTAACTCGATTGTCCGGGATGCTGAATTTGTTTCCGAAGTGGGTGCAGCGTACGGACGGCCTTTGGTGGCGAATGAGCGATGTGGAAGTTGGTATATCAAGCCCGAGGAGAAGAAAGGAAGTGCCTATTTTAAAAGTACGGATGGACATACTGGGGCTTGGAAGTTTAGTTTGAGAAGGTTGAATTTGCATTTGCTGGAGATGGCTGGTGATGGGTCAGTTTTGAGTTATGACGTATGAGATTTGAAGGAATGAAACTAATAGTTTACAGATTCATTATCGTGGATTCTACTAGACGTGGAAAGAGTAAGTTACTTCAATCATCATGTATATCAAATAACTAACATGTACAGAAATGCCCGATGCTCTGTCCAAGACCATCCCTATTTGGTGTCAAGTCATCAACGCCCTTCTCTTCCCTGAGCAAATTCACAACTTGCATCTTCCGCCCATGATCCCCGAAAGTGAAGCTTCTTCAATCGAGGTTTTACTCCCTTCATTTCTATCCTCTCTCAAGGAACTTAAGCCCCCTCTAGACGTCGCTCAACTTCGTTCTCAATTGAAGAAACCTTTGCGTCCGTTATGGGTAACTCCAGACTCACCTCTCCCAGCCACCCCGCCCGGCCCCGAAGAACTATTCACCGACTTCATTCCCATAATCTGCTGTACGGCTTCCGGTCGGTCCAAGGC
This sequence comes from Huntiella bhutanensis, assembly GCA_002018275.1. Taxonomy (NCBI): domain Eukaryota; kingdom Fungi; phylum Ascomycota; class Sordariomycetes; order Microascales; family Ceratocystidaceae; genus Huntiella; species Huntiella bhutanensis. Next base: position 336,039 of record MJMS01000004.1, on the reverse strand, counting down.
TGGCGAACTAGGAGGGGATAACTATATCCAGGGAGCAGCCGATGACCCTGAAATGTGGGCCCACGGGCTAACGCCAAAGGTCTTCTGGGAACACAAAGATATGATTCTTAAGTGCGAAGAAGATGCCATGGAGTTAAATATCCAGACACTTGTGAATCTGTATCCACCGCCATCGGATGGCACCCATGAGGTTACAGACGCTCTTCACGTGGGTACCTTGCCAGCACAGGAGGACCGCCCGGATAGTATTTTCCAGATTCATTTACTGCCTACCACCGGAGAAGTAGTCCAGGAAGAAAACAAATTGCAAGTGCCACTTGGAAAATCAAAGACGGCATCAAGGAACTTGAGAGTCCAATTACCCGTCATAATTTCCGCAGTAATGCAGTACATTCAATCCTCAAAGAACCCCCGCATCGCCATTTTCTGTGAAAACGGTCGGGACCTTTCAATTGGAACAGCACTAGCTATAGACTGTTACTTTTTTGCAGACATGGGCTTCATCAAACCTGACTTCACAGTTCAAGACCACTCGAAAAACAGTATCCGTGGACATCTCAGCAGAATTTCGCGTTCATATCCTGAGGCCAACCCCAGCCGCAACACATTACAAAGCGTAAACAGTTTCTTAATGGGCTAGTCATAAAATAAATATCATTGAAAACGAACCATCAACTTACAGAGCCTCAACGGCCTTAAGCATCTCGGGGAACTCATCCCAATGCTCCATGACAACCAACGCACCGGCATCCTTCAGTGTCTTGCGCATAGCCTCCTTCTCCTCCTCAGGGTAAGGACCAACATAGCCAATAACTCTGATATTCGCTCTCACAGCACTAGTAGTACCAGTCTTGGAGTCTTCAACCGCAACACACTCATCCGCCGTCTTACCAAGCTTCTCCAAAGCAAACAGGTAAACGGCAGGATCAGGCTTCGAAGTAGGAACCGGAAGTGACGTCGCCGCCGAAAAAACCTTCTCATCAGGGAAGTACTTATCCTGACCACACTTAACAATCGAAGCAACGACTCTCCGCTTCGCCGACGAAGAAACAACGCTCAACTCTCTAGATCCCTCCTGCGCCAGCTTCTCCAACTGTGCGTCCACACCAACGGTTGGTCTCAAGTCGGTCTCAATCTTGGCAATGACAGCGCCCTCCTCGGCCTTAACGTACTCCTCCATTTGGGCATCGGTAATGTCGACGTTGTACCGGCTCTTCAGGGAGGTGAGCATGCCGCGGAAGTTCTGGCCGACGAACTCGGTGAAGAGGGTGGGTCCGGTGAAGGGGGCGTCAAGAGGGACATTGTGATTGGCGCAGATCTTGTTAATGAGCTCAGCACACGCGGCAAAGGCGATTTCCTCGGACAGAACGAGGGTGTTGTCACAGTCGAAAAGGATGGTGGTAATCTATAATTGGCGTGTTAGTTATCCCTCCAACCCAAGAACAAAAGCGCGCAAACCTACAGGAGCCATTTTGAAAGATGTGTAAAAGAATCGTAAAGTAACGTAAAGTGAAAAGTGAAAAGTAAAAATCAAGCTATCAAAGCTATATCCAATAAAGTAATTTCTCAAAAAGTGTCCTGACAAACCAAACAGAAATTCAACTCCCAAACCACGGAAATGTCCCCCCTCTTATACCCACTACAACTACCTGTCCCCTCATCCCAAAACGGTAATTGCGGCGCCTCGTTTGACATCGACAACAAGGTGGGGCAGGGGCAAGCTAGGCTATTGGGCCGAGGGAGGCGGGGTTTCTCGTTACGACTTGGAAGGTACGGGGGTAAGGGTAGTATCAGCATGGGAAGGCACGGGAAGGGGAGCTTTGGAGAATGAGGGGTTGATTTGGCTGTTTTAGAGGAGGTAGTTGCGGGACGGGAGACTTGGTTGGGAGGCACAGGTGGCGTGTGTATGTGTGCATATGGCACGGTAGTTTGGTCAATATTGGATTTTTATTTAGAGTTGTTTTTGGGATTCGTGTTTCAAATCAAAGGTACTAGAAATAGCACGTTTTGGATTCCTACTGACAGTGATGTCACAACCGTCACCGACATCCATCGGTCCGTCTCAATGCATATATCCCGTGAGTGGGTACAGTACACCAAGCCCCACCCACGGCTAAATGACGTAACCACACGGCACCAATACCACAACCTCGTAAGCTCTAGAGGGTTCCATAGGGTTCTATAGGGTTGTACTTATCAGAACCCCGTTTCTGACGATACATGACGTCACAGTTTCATCGTGTGTACCAAGTACATGTACACATACACCCTATTTTGAACGCAACTTGAAGAGTCTACCAATCTATTACCCCTATGCAAACCCATTCCGACCCAGAACCTGAACAAATAGAACAAAAGAAACTAGCAAAAGACAAAAGCCATCATGTACCCAAAATGCAAGAATATCAAACCAAGTAAACAAAAGAACCAGTTCATTACAGCGTCTCCCGTAACGTCTTCTTCTGCGCTGGAGTCAGCGTCGTTGGGAAATCAACCTCAATTTTAACAATCAAGTCGCCACGGGCTCCATTCTTCTTGGTGTTCGGCATGCCGTGACCAGGGAATGTCTCCGTACTACCTGGTTGCGTAGGGCCGCCCCGTTCCAACGGGATAGTCTTGTTATCGATCGTTGTGATTTGCCGGGACCAGCCAGTGAGAGCCTCCTTGAGACTGAGGCGAATGCTCATGTGAAGATCGCTATCAACGCGAGTGTAAATTGGATGAGGTTTCTAGAAAGAATGTTAGCACATGTCCGTGTTACTCATGAATGTAAAAGAGCAGAAACTTACCTCTTCAATAATGAAATGAAGATCTTGACGACCACCCTCAACTTGATCACCAACACCAGAGAACTTGATTTTGCTACCCTTCTTCAGACCAGCCTTGATAGGGACCTCCAAGATTTGATCTGTCTTGCTCATGACACCCGAGTCATCAAACGTCTTCCGCCGGATCTTCATCTTCTTAGAGGTCCCGTTGAACATATCCTCCAACGAGACAGCCAGACTCTTTTCCACCGCTGTAGCTTCGTGTTCTGGCGGAGGCCGGCCATATTGTTCCGCAGTAGGTTTCCGTGGTCTACCGCCAGGTGATCCACCAACACCACCACCAAAGTCAGGAATACCACCCATACCTCCCATGCCACCCATACCGGGCATACCGCCCATGCCACCCATACCACCCATGCCATTAAACATCTTGCTGAACATGTCATCTGGATCGGCAAAGTTCATCCCTGCGCCATTCCCACTTGTGGAGAATCTGAACGAGGTGCCACTTGGGAAACCACCACCGGAGAACCCACCACCGCCGGCAAATGGATTTCCTCCGGGTCCACCACCGCCGGGTGGCGGCGCAGTTCCTCCCTTGAGAATAAAGTCGAGACCATATTGGTCGTATAGCTTGCGGTTTTCTGGGTCGGAAAGGATCTCATAGGCTTGGGAGATTTCCTTGAACTTTTCAGCGGCTTCGGGCTTGTCGGCGTTCTTGTCGGGATGCCATTTAAGAGCTTGTTTTCTATAAATCTGGTTAGCATATACTATTACATCGTGACATGGAACACTGCAACATACCTGTAGCCCTTCTTGATTTCGTCTGGTGAGGCATCGGGGCGAACACCCAGTTGGTCGTATAGCTTGGTTTCTCGGACCATGTTGAAAGTCTGTGTGGTTGTAAAGATAAATGGAAAAGTCAACGATCGTTAGATCGATAAATTTGTTGAGTAGACTGTTTAGATCGATTTGACTGGTTATACGATGATGCGATGAAGTGATATTCTGAGCTGATGCACAGATGGAGTTGAAATGCCCAAAGTCAAGTTAGGCAAACGGTAACGTGCAGAAACGTGAATATGGTAAAGTGGGGTTGTTATAAGTAGAAGTCGCGGATAAAGTACATTCGTTGAAGCTATAGTAGCAAAGCTTGTGAAACTTAAACAAAAGTAGTCGAGATATACGGTACAGAGACTCCGAAGGTCCTCCCGTAGAGACAGATGACCACTTTTATATTCACTGCTACCTACGTCAGGTGTCCATTCATCGGGATCCCTCTTCATTATCGTCCATCCATCCCGAAACCCCACGAACCGCCCAGAATACAGGACCTAGCCCCTGTATGTGGCATTTTATAGGGGTGGAAGCTTCTGGAATCTTCGTCGTACAGTGGGGTAGCCTGCTATATAACTAGTCTGACACAGGTGCTAACACCCGGTAAGCTTCCGTATAAGTCAACCCAGCTAGGCTAGCTCGCCGACTAGCTTCAGCCCCACCATGCATCCTAGCGCCAACAAGCTACACAGGCACCAGGTGGCAATGGACAGCTGGCAGGGTTTCTCTAGACGACGATGTCCACATGTATAGTCGCTACGTAAACGGCGCTCTCATTGCGCCACCAACCAAACTCTACCGAACAAACGCAAATCGCCGGCTCGATTCGCCCTCACACGCAAAATGTCCCAGCCAACTACCCTCCGCGACAAGCAAATTGAGTCGCTGAAGCGCATCTTGAATCTCAATGAAGACTTCCCTGATGCGACGGGCGAGTTGACGGATGGACTTCCTGCGACCAGCGCCGTGTTGAATAAAGAGGGACAGCCAATTTGGAAGGTTTTGGTCTTTGATGATCTTGGGAGAGATGTGATTTCGAGTGTGCTTCGCGTGAGTGACTTGCGCGCTTTGTAGGTTTCTTAAACTCTCTTTTGGTGGTGTCTGGTACTAATGCTATGTTTAGAGGCGTTACTATTCACTTGCATATCAACCAATCCCGTCACCCGATTCCCGATGTGCCCGTAGTCTATCTTCTCGAACCTACCGCTGCGAACTTGAAGCTTATAACCGCCGATCTATCCCGCGCCCTTTATACTCCAGCCTATATCAACTTGATGTCCTCGTTGCCTCGTCCATTGTTAGAAGACTTTGCCTCAGACACAGCATCTTCTGGGACATCCGAGTCAATCGGTGCTTTGTACGACCAATACCTCAACTTCGTCGTTGCCGAGCCTGATTTATTTTCCCTGGGAATGAACAAGTACCACACCTATTGGTCTCTCAACAGTGCAAAGACGCAAGATGCAGATCTGGACGCCATCATTGATAGGATTGTCTCGGGACTTTTCAGTGTGGTCATTACCATGGCTGTGATCCCCATCATTAGATGCCCTAAGGGCGCCGCAGCAGAAATGATTGCGCAAAAGTTAGATCGAAAGTTGAGAGATCATATCCTCTCCGCCGGCCGGACCGCCCAAAACACAACTACCGCTCCCCAAGCCCGCCCCGTTCTTGTCATCCTCGACCGTAACATCGACTTGACGCCTATGCTTTCTCATTCTTGGACATACCAATCTCTTGTCCACGACGTCCTCACTATGAAACTTAACCGTATCACCATCGAGACCCCCATTGACGAAAATGCCCCTGAAAAGGGAACGACTAAGAAATCTTATGATCTCAATGCTTCTGACTTCTTCTGGGCCCGTAACGCCAGTCTACCTTTTCCCCAGGTCGCCGAGGCAATCGACGCTGAATTGTCAAAGTACAAGGAGGAAACCGCTGAAATTACCCGGAAAACGGGCGCTTCATCGATTGAAGATCTCGCAGGTGATGCAGGCATGTCGGCTGCGCACTTGAAGACGGCTATCACGCTACTGCCAGAATTGCGGGAGAGAAAGACCGTTTTGGATATGCATATGAATATTCTGGCAGCTATTCTCAATGGAATCAAAGAGAGACAATTGGACGTGTTCTTCCAAATGGAAGAGGATGTAGCCAAGCAGACTAAAGCGCAGATGCTCGAGATTATTGCGTCAACCGACAAGGGACGTAACCCAACAGACAAGTTACGACTATTCTTGATTTGGGCGTTATCCACAGAACTGGATATTTCTCGTGGCGACTGGACCGAGTTATCCGACGCTCTCACCAAAGCCAGTGTCCAAAACGTCACCAGTTTAGCATACATCAGACAAATGCGCGCCACCACCAAAATGATACAACTAACCACTCTAACCAACCCCGCCGAAACCCAACAACCCTCTCTCTTCGGCAACCTTTCCGGCCTCGGCAGCAGATTCACCGACCGTCTCAAGGAAACCGGTGTCCCAACAAACCTCACCGCCAATATCGACTCCCTCATCGGCGGCATTAAAAACTTCCTTCCGCAAAACCGTGATTTAACAATCACAAAGATTGTCGAGTCAATAATGGATCCTCCCTCAGCCTCTTCATCTGCCCTGTCAAAGACGGAGGGATACCTCTATTTTGACCCCCGGAATGCCCATGCCAGAGGGACGATTCCCCCGGCTAGTCAAGTGCGGAGGGAGAATGTCCCTGGGGGTATGCCGGGTGTTCAAGGGTCGTTTGGACAGAGAAGACAGGGCTTCTCGGAGGCTATTGTGTTTACTGTTGGTGGTGGTAGTATGGATGAGTATGGCAACTTGAGAGAATGGGCGGAACGTACCGGCGGGGAAAGAGGAGTTCGGAGAAGGGTTGTTTACGGAAGTACCGAGGTTGTAAATGCAGAGGGTTTCATTGGCGAGGAATTAGAACGGTTAGGTGGAGAAATGACTTCGTAGAGTGTTTGGTAGGTAATTATAATGTACGTTTTATTCTGTCTGCAATCTAGGCGTCCGGCCTCTTAGGCAACGGCGGCCGGTAATCAGAATCCTCCGTCTGTCTAACCATTTCCACGGCCCCCAATCCCGGCGAAGGGTTCCGTCCCCGTGATCTCTGCATCATCACAGCTCCCATTCCATCGTCCTCCGTATCTACTTGTCTTGTCTCCACAACACATCCATCACTGACGAACTCTGCCTGTCCCTGTATCTCCTCATATCCCGGTGGCGGCGTCTTCTCACCTTCTTCCCATTCAGGATAATTCGAATTGCCCATACCAATATGTGTGTCGCCCCAAAGTCCTAGACCTGCTTGGTAGTCTTGACCGTCGGTAACAGTGTTCTCTGAAGGCGGAGCAAGTTCCGAGTCCAGATCACGCGAGAAGAGGCGGTTGTCGAACCGGGAAAATTGCGCCAAGGCTGCCGAGGTTGTGACGGAAGGCACCGTGAGCGCGGCTTCGGTGGCGTAGATAAGCATGGGAGATTGGCCTTGGGCCCAGATTGCAACCCGGACTTGATCCCAATTAAGCTTCTCCGCTTTGCAAGCTGGGGTTTCGGCGGAGATAGTAAGACGCCACCATTGGTCTGCTTCGCCGCTTTCATCTTCGTCACTATCCAACATCACAAGCTCCCGACGACAAACAAAGACGACACCTTCAGTGCAAGCCACGCCGCGCAATTTAAGCACGTTTGACTTGCGCTCTTCGCCTGGTTCTGTCCCTGTAAGCACGGTTGATAGCTTAGCCAGAACGCCGATATGGAACTCTACCTTCTCGTCTAATCTAGCCTTTTCCTTTTCCAAAGCCTCCTTGCGCAGAGTTAGCTCACCGGCAAGTGAGTCCAACTTCAAAATTAATGTCTGTTCCTCTTCAGTTAATACTAACGGGATCTCCTCCCCGTCCGGACCGGTAATTGTCTCAGCACCATGTGGAAATTGTGCGAGATCATGGCCACTCTCGTCGTAGACTCTAAATCTCGCACGGTCTTGAAGATATTGCTTCAATTTCTGACACTGATCAATCTTCAACTGGCATTCGGCAATCGAAGTCTTCCCTGTCGTGTCTTGGTGTAACAGAACAGGCCTCGACTTATCCACAACAGTGAACTTAGCAACTGCCTCTTTTGCTTCGGCTAAGCTCTTCCGGTGATGTACGATTAAACTCATCAGACCAATAGCGTCAGCCCGGTTCTCCTCCATGTACCGTTCAACGGAAAGTGTCAAAGGGATATCCGGGTGGGTTTGTGCAGCAGTTCCCGTGACATGTAGCGCAAGTATATCTCCCTGCTTTTGAATGCTAGTGACATGATGTTCTCTAGCAGGCATACACAATTGCCCCACGGTATCTGGCCACATCATGCTGTCCAGCAGATCTCGGAGTGTCGAAACAGGATACTTAGCCCTGACCTTCGCTGTATCCATGTACGCAACTTCATCCAACTGCTTATTCTCAGACGTCTCGTTCACTAAAGGCTGAGTGATTACTGTAGTCCGGAACCTATCTATGGAACTTGATTCATCATCTAACACATAGGTGAAGAAACGTTCAACAAGCTTGGTGGAATCGCAGACACCCTGCATTTCGTTGACGATCGTGGCCAGGGAGTTGATCGTTATGAAGCTTCGTTGTGACAAGTCCAGTGCCGCCATTAGTCGGTGCACCTCGAATCGTAACTGTCTCTGAAGTCGTTGGTAATCTGCTTCATCTGAAGATGTGTCCGTGACCTCGGTAGCCTGCATTTCCCAATCCATGGTCTCTGTCTCTCCCAGTTGGGATCCAGAGCCCATGTGAACATCAACCCCGGCGGGATCAACTGCAGACTGGCCATCAATTGTTTCCTCCAAATCTTCGGGTTTGATCTCTCTCTCAATTGACGCTGCGATTCGCTCGCCCTTCCACCAGTCATTTCCATTACCATAACCGTTGGTTGGCTCAGGTCCACTCAGTAACGAATTCCGCGCCAATGGGATTGCATGTAAGATAACCAGCAACCCCGCCAGTCGGTCATTCCTCACGGCCCGACCTATAGAATCCAAAAGCACCAAGCTTCCGGGAGCTCCTTCCTCCCTGTGTCTCGCCGAAGGTAAAGCCTCATCAATCCTAGTGGCCTGGTTCCACGCGTTGGCACCAGATCTTGGTACCATGGCCCAATTGTTTCCATAATACCCATCCTGTCTTGCGGGTCCAAATGCAGGTGGTGCCTCGGCCGCGTTCGTCAATGCCGGATTTTGCTGTGGGCCAACACCATACTTGTCCGCGTAAAGAGTATCGTTTGATGCCAAAATCTGATCGAATGAGCGATTTGAAGGGCCAAAGGGCCGAGGAGGTGGAAAGCCATCAACAACACCGTAACCTGGCTCGGGCATGGCAATACCAGATTCCTGAGCAGAGAGCTGTAGCGCCGTAGCTAAGTCCTCGTCCTCTTGTGTCAAGGCACCACCACCTGCTGCTGCCCATTGAGAAACTCGGTTGATGCTATCGGCGGGATTATTCACCGGAGAGGGAGGCCGGGAAACCATCATTGTGTCGAAGTTGGGTTCTTTATTGTCTGGCCCGTTGAACTCGAAGGGAAGATCTCCAGCACTCTCAATGTGAATAGCTATGTATAATTAGTGAAACGTTCGTAGCTTCGTAACAATAGCACATACCATTCTGTTTAGATCCGTTATCAAACTTCGCCACGTCTGGGTACTTCCCCTTAAACAACTCCGGGCTACCCAGATCGTAGAAATCTGAAACAACCTTCATGACGTCATTCCCATTCATAGCCAAGGCCCTCTTGATAACCTCTTCATCACCATACTGGGTGAACTCCATCACCTGTCGAACATCTTCTTTACTCATTTTGGGAGACGGGGGGTCTAGCCACATATGATCGTTTGTAAAGTCCGGTACTATCGATACGTCAACAGGGCTAGCAGGTTGGTTGGGGCGTGGAAGAATAAAAGAGTCCCGGTGTTGGTAGTTTTGGGAATAACTGTACTGTTCGTGCGTATGTCTAACTTGAGGCGGGAGATCTTGCTGTTCGAAATCAACAACTATACACGATTCGCTGTTTTGGTCGATTGCTCGACGGTCGTCGTTAGGGGAACTACGGGCGGATATTCTGGGGGATTGTCGTTCTCCGTCGTCTATATCTCTGGCCCCGTCAGGATTTGAAACGTCCGGCTTCTAGCTCTGCGATTCTTCCTCCTCTATAGACATGTCGCGATTTTATTCTATTGATATATTCGTCGTTAGTTGGATCAACCTTGGCTATTACTAAACCTAACTCACAGCTGATTAAATACCTCGTTGCTGGCCACAAGTTCTGGACAGGCGAGAGGAAGATATAAAAAGACAAAAAAAAAAGGACGCACTCTGTATTTGCTTTGGATGTCCTTGCAGATACTGTGACTTCCTAATGCGATTGCTACAAAGCACACTTTCCTGCTTGAATCGAATGGTGGAGCCTCACGCAGCGGGGATTACAATGACGTAGTTAAGGGTTCAATGCGTTAGGGTTGTATTACCCTTACAATCCGTCAGCACTCTCTCCTTTGAGAGTCAGTGACATTAACAGATCACAAGAAAACCTCAATATTAGAACAAAGAAAACAAGTCATATAATCATATCTCATAATAAAACAAAATCAAAACAAAAACGCCACCCAATCCAACCCAAAACCTATCTACCGAGATAGGTCGATGTAAACCATAAGCCCCGTGCGAAAGTTGAACATGAATGCATGCTGCGAGCCTTCATTTGCCCGCCACTTCGTCTGCCAACTAACCAGTTCTTCATGCATCTCCCACATGTAATCACGTTCAGCAAGAGGAGTTCGCTGAATCGCATGACGCCAGCCTTCGGAGTCGCTGAGTGGTATGTTGCTGAGAGTCTGCAGTGTGCTATCTGCAGTCTCGAGCGCGAGGATCGACCCTCCCAAAAACGACGACATCAGTGACGACGCAGCTGCGTGAGCTTGCTCGATCACGTGGTGACGGTTGAACTTTTTGCTGCGTGTCTGCCCAACAAAAATCTTGACCTTTTGGTCCGATTTTCTTCTCCCAGCCTCTGCGACATCATCAGCTGCTGCAACCGCCGTACTCAAGCTCCGTGTTTGCAGCGACATAGCTGACTCACGCTCACGCCGTTCATTACGCAAGTGTGAAAACAGCTGATCGCGCGTCACTTCGTTTTCTGATACATCCTTGCGCCAGATCGACTTGATCTTCAGTACGTCGGGCTTAACGATCAGCAACCAAGCAGCATCATCATCTCTATACCGCTTCATAAGTCCTTCCGGACTCCACCGGTACGGTACCGGCTCGGCAGAGTATCCGTTGGCCCATAAATCGGAAACAATTTCCAAACACGTCGGCCGCATGGTCTTGCTAGTGGCCGCCACGAGTACCTCCACACGTACTGGATTAGTACGCCCGATATCCGCAGTGCCGTCTACCTGTGCAGCCTTTTGCTGCCTCTTCGTCAAGCGGCGTTGGATCGGAGGGGCTCTGGCGATGGTCTGCCAATTGAGAGAAAACCCAACAGCATAACGCTCCGTCACAGACATATTGCCTGGCGGGCGGTGGGCCGCAATAAGTGAGTCATATCGACCACCCGCGGCAAGGACCTCCTTAGATCCGTCTTCCCGGACTAATGCAAAAATTAACCCATCCTTATAAAAGTCGTCTTTGATACTGACTAATGGGTTAAGGTGCATGTTGGTAGTAACGCCCATGTACTTACAGTACTCGAACACCTTAGCCATGTGCGTAAGAGCGACCTGTACCTGGGCGAAGTGGGGTGTACCATCTAGTAGACTTCTGATCCGCGCAAGACCCTTGTTGGGAAGATCTAAATGTTCATTAGTATCAGATTGGAAAGAAATGTCATGAATCTTGAACTCACCAGTCCAGTCGTACTTTGCCAACGCATCTAAGCTAGTGGCCGACACACCAACTTGTGGCGCACGAAGAGCTGCTCGAAGCTTACTGAAAGTTTGACCACGAATGTTCAACTTTGAAAGAATCTGAGCAGCGGCTCTACGTGAAGCCATCTTCACCTTGCATGCCTCAAAGACATAATGGAGGAGAAGAGAATGGCCGATGACTAGGCGCAGCTTACCCGTAGCCAGGCCGGGAAATGCCTGGACTACCTCATCCAGCACCTTGATAGCTTCAGCATCTTGCAAAGCATGGCCTTCCATGTCAGTTGACACGATGTCGAAGTCAACTTCATGGGCTATATGAGGTGGGCCTGATCCATGAGATCTATATACAGACCCAAATGAATATGACCGAGAGGGAACATGGCCAGGGCATGTAGCCAGTATCCTCGCAAAACCAAGGGTCAAGTCAAACGGCAGCTGAAGAACAGTGCCTGAAGGATCAAGCATAGTAAACACTGCCGGTTCATCGGGGTAAAAGTCCCGGGATCGTGGGTACAACTCTCCACGATCAAACTCGTAAGCACCATGGCGCTCAAAGACATTCACAATTGTCTTCCGTGACTCAGATAAAACTACTCCTTCCTGGGCGTCTGGGAGACGAGCATTAAGTGAAGAAGCCCAGGTGTAGTCTTTGATAGCCTCGGGTGGCCGAGTAAAAATGTTCCGCAGAATCTTAGAATAGTACGGCGAGTGGGGGTCTGCAATACCAGCGAGAGCACGCTTGATCGTCTCACCTTCGAATTGCACTGGAAGTTTTCCACTTGTGAGCAACTCGGATGAACTAGGACGGATCTCTGGCTCATGCACGAGTAACGAAAGTACGATCTCGCTCATTGTAGCGTTGGCTGGGTGATTCTCAACCGTTTCGGGGAGCTTAGGGGGAGACTCACGGAGCGGTGCACTCACATGAATGCGTTCGGACATTGACTCGCATGGCGTAGTGCACATTTCGAAAAAGATAAGACCCAGCGAGTACATATCAATCTTCGAAGAGTAGCCATGGCTCTCGGAACGAACTTCAGGTGCTGCATAGAAGGCAGTGCCAATAGACTTGGTTCCCATATCTGCCAATGTCTGGGAGTCACTGAGTCCACGCTTATCCTTATCAATGACAAAGTGACCCGACGTGGCGAGACCGAAATCCCCAATTTTGATGTTGTCTTGGCCATCGTCACCTTGACTAATGAATATGTTTTCCGGTTTTAAATCCCGGTGAACGATCCGCAGAGCGTGGATGTGTGCAAGTCCCTCTAAAATCTGACGGAACAAACGCCAGACTTCACTGGAATCGGCGTGCATTCCACGCAAAATATTGTTACGAAGGGTTCGTTGGTCACAGTACTCCATGGAGATGTAGAGGACAGTGTTGTGCTTGGGACCAGCGGGGGCGTTTTTGAGGACCATCGAGTGTTTGCGACGCGGAATTTGAATCGGCATACTCCGGCCATCATTGCTAGCTGCTTCTGAGCCAGAGTCTGAATCAAGAGCATTTTCGGTGTCAGTCTCATCATCGGCTTCGGTATCGTCCTCCGAATCATCCGAATCATCTTCCACTTGGGACTCAGTGTCGTCCTCGCTAGGGCAGAATGAATCCTTAGCAAACACTACGTTTGGGTCATTGGAGATGAAATCGAGCCCACTAGCACTGGCTTCAAACTTGATTTCGAAGCTATCGGTGGCATTGTTGTCACTTTCTTCATCGCTGTTTGAAACGTCGCTCTCGTCCTCATCGCCAGACAGGTAGTCGTCGTCCTCATCTACACTCATGTCGGCATCTTTGACACCCTCAACCCAGGTGTTATAATAACGAACGACAGCAGGGTGACTAATCCGAGAAAGTAATCTAACTTCCTTCAGGGTCGTCGACAAACTGGTTTTGCTCTTCAGAGTCACCTTTTTGATGGCGTAGTACTGGCCATCGAGCTTTTTGCGAGCCTTGACTACCTCGCCAAAAGCGCCCTTTCCCAAAACTCCCTCCTCAAAAAAGTCTTCCGCGTAGCGAGAATGCGTCAATAGCCTAGTTGCCGAGTCTCGGCGGAATCTGTGAGGTAGCGACTCAGCAAAAGAGTTGGGAAACGTAGCGATATCCTGCATGCCATGTTGAAAAGGAGCATAAGGCATAGATAATTGGCCAGTGGCCAAGACCGAGGCATCCGTGGCCAAAAATTCGCTCGAACTTAATTCAAAGGCACGGCTCCTCTTTTGAACATCCGACTTGAAGATGCGTGATACAATTTCACGCATTGGTGGTGACAGATCAAGTGCACGCATGAGTGCGTCCGGCGACTGGTACTTGAACTGAACGTCAGGACCAAAAATCATCTGCAAAAAGACGATTCCAAAGTCCCAAACATCAGTCTTCTGGGTGAGCACTGCTGTCGGGTTGTTCCGCACTTCTGGTGATCGCCAGTGAACAGGCCTCTGAGATATGGAATGGAGGGACGACACAGAATTGGGCTGAGAATCGCGAGCAATAGCATGGAACTCATATTGGAAGCCGCAGTCCGAAAGCTTGAGACCCAATTCTCCGGTCCGTTCATCCATAAAGAGAAGGATGTTGTGGGGATGGATGTCTAGGTGAACAATTCCACGGTTGTGGATATACGAGAGAGCATCCAGCAAATCACGAGTCCAGGCGCGCACCTTGACAATGTTTAGAGCACCAGTTAACTCTAGAATCTCTTCGAGCGAGCCGCGCTCAGCATGGGGCATGAGCACTGAAATGTCCCAGGTCGGGTGGCTGTGTGGGGTAGGTGACTGCTCAATCTTGTAGGCCAAAATGCTAACGATGCGGGGATGGGAAATTTGTTGAAGCTTAATAAGCTTGGTCTCAAGATTCTCCATGGTGTCCCGGGCTTGACTGACAGTCTTGCCAACGCATCGGAGTGACACTTGCTTCAAAACTAAAGCGGGGACAACTATGCCTGTTGTCAGGATGGGTCGTACCCGGTAAAGTCTGGAACCGGAGACAGCACCGTCTTTGAAGCGAGTCTTTTCGGTAACGTCCTTAAAAGTAGAGATGTTACCGGCAGCGTCCTTCACTGTGCAGGTTTGATCAAACTTAAGCTCAGGAATTCCCGACTGTGAAGGTGCGCTAGCAGAGCTTTCCCAAGCGCTTTCTTGGAGAAGTTGCGTGATCGTGCTTTGGCGCTCACGCTTGTTTTTAATCGCCAGTTCTGTCTCCCAGCGGCGTTCTTTCTCCAACTGACGAGTCCATTGTTGGGTCTCTTCTTCTTGAAGCTTTGCCTGCTCGGCCTGTTCTTGTTGCCGCTTGAGGGCAGCCTGGTTGGCAAGAACAGCTTCATGCTCAGCACGTTCTTCTTCGAGAGAGCGCTCGTTGCCACGTTTCTTAGCCACGGCAGCGGTTTCAAGTATCTCGTCAATTCCCTCCAAAATAATGGTCATGGGAATATCCTCGGCGATACGCTTGCGAGGTTCGGTCTCAATGTACTTTTGGACCTTGAAGAGGGCGGCGGGGCGCAAAGTGTCATGATCCTTGAGCGTGATGATTGGCACTGAACGAGGATAGGTCGCGGTGAAAACGACGTGGACGGTAAGGGCAAAGTCGGTGTCTGTTCTAGAGACAAGACGAACTTCGAAAGTGGGCTCAGATTTCTAAAAAAAAAAAAAGGCATTAGTAGCAGATACTTTTAACTGCAGGTAGCCACTCACCCTCATACAAGCATGAGGTGAGTTTGCGACATGCATGACAACTCGAGGGAAAACTTACCTTCCAAGCGGTCGGTTTAGCGTCAACAACTTGCTTGAAATTTTCACCGTAGGCCGACTCCAAATAGACAATCTCGTCGTTTTGAAGTTCTGTGTAGTTTGTTGTATCAGGCAGAGGCGAAATGACTTTCGGTGGTGTCTTTTCAAGTCGTGGGAAAGTGTTTTCTTTATTCTGAGATGGTGCCTGTGTTTTATTGGCCACGGCTGCCGGCTTCTTGTTCTTCCCACGCTTACCCCCAGCCATGATTTAGGGCGGATGTACAGGTGTGAACGAAGCAGCTTGGATGGATGGTACAGACCAAAAACTGAAATCCCGCGATGATGGGATTATGACGAGACAAAATGAAGGGAAGAGGGGGGCGTTGCGATGAATGTCTAGGGTAAGGGTCTTTGTGGAAGCAAGTCAGCGTCAGACATCAGGGCATGGCACATTTATGTTGTGAGATACATACCGAGTTGAAAACAAATTGTGCTTGTGATTTTGAGCGATGAAATGAGAATACGGATGATCAACAATCCGTAGTGTTGTGTTCACAAAGTAGAAGTTCTGACAATCAGAAACAACCGACAAAGCGACGCTATAACGGCAAAGAGACAGCGGAAGATGATATCTGGACGTTGATACCACACGTTTAAAGTTGAATTGTCTGCGAATCTGATAGCAAAAGTCGGGTTTTGAATGATTGTCGGTGTGGTTAACGAGTTTAGAAAAAAGAGGAGAAAGAGAGAAAGAAAATTGGCTAACGTATGTACTTGCCTATGTGTGTCTCAAGTGTGTCCATGATGTAATGTACTTGTACATACAACACATCCTTCATGTCACAGTGCGTCATATTGTGTTAACACTGCCTTTTTGTGTGCTGTTCTCATATACATGTACAGTGTGTCGCAGTGTTTATTCTTCCCCATTTGGACGTGGCTGCACAATGGAACGAGTGGAATTGCTACTTACGTAGGTACAAGTGCTTGATTAGCATAGGTGCCTATCAGTTGGAGCTTGACATTTGCCTTCACTATAAAACTCAAATTAGTTATGACGATTAATAGCTACAGTAGGCGACCCTACACCAGTATT
The DNA here is from genome assembly GCA_002018275.1 of Huntiella bhutanensis. Taxonomy (NCBI): domain Eukaryota; kingdom Fungi; phylum Ascomycota; class Sordariomycetes; order Microascales; family Ceratocystidaceae; genus Huntiella; species Huntiella bhutanensis. Next base: position 319,698 of record MJMS01000004.1, on the reverse strand, counting down.
AACATTCAATCTTTATATCGTGTAATTACTCAACTTTTCTTTGTTGGTCTCCCTTGTAACATACTAGTCTATGGCATGCACGCACATGGAAATGGATGCAACCCCAACCCTTTGGATCGACATGGTTAAATGGTTGCCCCTAGTGAGTAAACAAGAAACTAAATATACCGCCACTTTTTTTTCCGCCATTTTGATCATTCTGAGCTTCTTTTGGTTGGTTATAGTGCTAGACGAGATGCCACTTAGCTATAATTCTAGCGGTCATTTTCTCTTCGGAATACTTAATTAAACACACCACACGGCATTGTTCCGATGCTTGGTTGGGTAATGCGACGCGGTAGTACCGCGCCAGATGACTTTGACGATGCCGGCAAGTTGTCTTTACTAGAACAAGGTTATAACAGTCACTAACGTTGGATGGAATTGTTGGAATACAGGTAACGACACGACACAAATGGACGCTGGATCGAACACACCAGCCCCAGTATTTGCAGCTCGCGCCTTCAAGACAGCAATATTCGGTTCACCAACGCCCGGAGCTCGCGCAATGCGCGATGAAGACATCGCGACTTTAGACCTGACAGCCCGCACGCCTACTAAGCAACCAACCGGAATACTTATGACCCCCGGTACCGCAGCCTCCAAGCGCAAAAAGGTGTCCTTTAATCACGATGTTGTTGAGAAAGCCAGGTTGAATAACGCCATCGGAAAAGACCCGCTTGTTATCCGCAAAAACGGTCGTACGCCATTGTTTGAGGCTATGGAAAGGGCATCAAAGAAACGGTCGCCAGCCCGGGTGACGGAGCCTAGGAAATACGACTGGGAGAAAGTCAGGTCTGCGACTGCGGCGACAACAACAAAGTTTGACACACGACGTCCAGTTAGGACCGGTACCAAGGCGCAAGTCACAACGTCAACAGGACTGAAGGTCAGGCCCACGTATGCTGCACCAGGCAGTGGCGACGAATGGGAAGACGACGACGACGATACAACTTCCAAGAATGTTGGCTCTGGATGCAATCATGACGTTACCATTGACATTGCCGACCCCAAGTCGCAGTCCGGTTCTTACTGGAAGCGCATGCATGAGAGTTATCGCAAGGACGCACAGCATGAAATGGTTAAGTGTTTGAAGAAATGCAAATCTCTACACGAATTTGCGCAGGCCCAGACACAGAAAGCCATTGAGGCCGAGGCCGCCCGCGACACAGAAAAGGCACGAGCGAGGGAACTCGAACGACAGGTTGCTGACCTTAAGGCAAAATTAACGACATCGCGGTGGCAAACCTTTAAGACTCCTATACCAAACATGCCGAACTCCTATGGGGATGACGATAGGGAAGAGCTTATAAGACGCCTACAAGAGAAAACAGATCTTGCGACCGGATATGAGCAGCAGATTAAGCAACTAGAGGGTATGGTGAAAGACCAGAACTCTTATGGGGCTCTTTCTGGACGGACATCGAACGATATGTTGGAGGTACGACGTGAACTACGCCAAGCTAAGTCACAGTTGCTGGATATGACCAATTTGCGTCGGGAGCTAGCCCGAGTCCAAGAAGATCTCGGTTCGTCGGGCCGTCGATCGACGCTACTCGAGAATGAAAACAAGCGCTTGAAGAATCAGATAAGTCATTCTGTCGGCGACACCCGTTTGGAAGTAGTGCAAAGACAACTACGCCAAGCTAGGGAAGAGTTGAGCAATAAGGACGAGGAGCTTCGGCGGGTGAAGGAAGAGTTCGAAAGGTTCCGAGATGAGACACTGGACGCACAAGCCACGAGCAACCGTGTTTTGGAGCGTGCCTCTGAAAAGCTCCTTCAACACCAGGCAGAGATTCGGACACTAAAGAGAAAATCCGAACCAGATATGGCCATCCGGAGGGAGAGAAGCTGGGAGAAGCCAAAGAGCATACCCACTAGAGACGCTCGCAGTACGACACCGCCAGTTGTAGGCGATGAGACTTTTGATTTCCAGCCGGATGCCTGGAATGCCCCTCAGCCGACTAGACCTGTCGAATCTAGTGAATTCATCGACGAAGAGTCTCAGTATCTGCCCGCTTCTCAGAACTTCCCAGTGTCCCGGAACCTTCCAGCATCTCGACATGTTCCAGCTTCGCAGAAATTCCCGGCGCCGCCATCTAGACCACTAGGTTGGTCTGTACACGAAAAGATGGTTGGTAATACTTCACTCGATATCGATTTCAACTCAGACTTTGGTGTCACGGACAAAAACAGCCCTATTCGCATGCCGCCACGCGAGACTGCAGGCCTATCACCACCTAGATTGGGTAACAACAGTGTTATACAATCCCCAGAGCGTAGTAGCAATTGGGGCCTTGACTCTGAAGCTTTTGACCTCCCGGAACCTTTACAATCAACCACCCCAATGCGCACTCCGTACCGGAGTATCAATCACGATTTCGACTCGGAGGATGCTTTTAGTATGAGTGAGACCCCGATCCCGATGCGCAACCGGTCTCTAGATCCACCTAAACCCGTAGCGGCCTTCCCACGCGCACAACCGTTGGCGCAACGTTTAGCTACACGGTCTTCAGTGCCGAATCTTGCTCCGAATATGGTTCCTAGGCGGTCTATAGAGGAAGACAGTGCAGTGAATTCTAGCCTACTCACGCTTGAAAAGACAAGCCGAAGTGCGTTGCCAGTGGACCGGAAAATGGCAGCCATGGCACGCATTCAAGAGCGCCGTGCACAGAAAATCCAAGCAGCAGCACGACTGGGCAAGGAAAATGTGCGGCCATGAGTCTGAAATTTGTCATGATTTTGTTTGGCGTTTCGGGATGTTGGGCTTTTTTTTTTGGGTTTTGTTGCGTTAATGAAATATGATTTTAAACTAGTGTACAAGATGACTAAGCCATGATATGATGGGTATAAATTGACGAGTAAGTTAGATGTCATTATGTTGTGTGACAGTTTTAAGGTTTGTGTTACGATATGGACTTGGATACGGATATGGATGAGATTCGACGGGCGGAGAAGGAGGTTCAGGAGCTAGAAGAACAGTTAGAGAAGGCTAAGGAGCGAATGAGGACTGTTAAGGGACAGTCTAGGTCACCTATGGGTGAGTTGAATGCGCAGAGTTGCGATAACATGGGTACTAACTGACGTAGATACGGCCGCACATTTCATCTATCTCCTATCCGATTCAGCTCTCCCTCTCGGCGCATTCGCATTTTCGTCCGGTCTCGAGTCCTACATCGCTCACACCGGTGGCCGATTCGAGTCATTCCTGCCCCTCTCAATCTCCTCATTCGCCTCAACCACACTGCCCTACTGTCTCGCCGCACACCGAAACCCCGCTGATCTCGCCGCGATCGACGACGCTCTTGACGCAGCTATCATCTGCACTGTTGGCCGACGAGCAAGTGTTGCGCAAGGTCGTGCTTTACTAGCCTTGTGGGAGAAGAGTTTTGCGGCTGCGGTGGTCGGTGGGGAGGGTCGCGAAGTGCTGGATTCGTTTATGGAGACTATGAAGAGGGTTCCGAGAGATTGTAAACCGGGAGATATCCCGTTGGCTTCGGGACATTTGGCAGGGTTGTTTGGGGCGGTTTGTAGGATTGTGGGGGTTTCGGAGGCGGATACGGCTTATGTTTTTGTTTTAGCACATGTTAGGGCTTTGCTTTCGGCGGCGGTTAGAGCGAGTATGTTTGGGCCGTTCATGGCACAAAAGATCTTGGCTTCACCGGAGACAAGAGAGATGATTCAGCAGGCGACACGGTTAGAGAAAGATACCCCATATGAGGCAGCGGGCCAAAGAGTCCCGGTTTTGGATTTGTGGATGGGGAGACATGAGTTGTTGTATTCACGCATTTTCAACAGCTAGTCTGGAATTCTATAAAAAGCAAAACGCTTACTCGTCATCATCACTGTCGCTCCCGTAGCCTACTAACGGGCCCGTAGCTTCCTTCTTTGCCTTGACTGCCACTCGCACATTTCCGAGCGCAGCCAATGTATTACCTGAAAATATCCCAGTGGAAACTGGTGCCGCCTCGATCTGTTTCACCTGTGACTCCTCCGCAACACCATCGTCCCCTTCAAAGCCCTCTCGCCCTACAGCTCTAACTGCATTCTCTCCTCTGGCAAAATGGACCTCGTCAGGCGCTTCATACCCTTCTAAACCATACTCATTATCTACTTTTCTGCGTTTCCGAGCTTCTGGATCTCTACCCTCAAGTTCTGCGACAAAGGCTTCGGGGAGAGCCCGGCGAATAGCTTCGGCGGCTTGTTCTTCGATGCGACGGGCCTCGCGGGCTTGGGCTTGTGGATTGGGGTCGGCGGTGGCCCAGCGGACGTTGAGGATTTCTTCGTGGTCGAGAGATTGGTGGGCCATGGCTTCTTTGGCGAATTGGGCGTTGGCTTCGTTGCTGTAGGTTATGAAGGCTACACCACGGGAGTTGAGAACACGGACTGCGTATGGTTAGTGGATGTTTAGGTTTGGTAGATGAATAGATAGATACTTACTGCGTTCGACCTGACCCCATTCAGCAAAGTGGCGCGCCACAATCTCCTCAATATCGTCAGACACATGAATGCGACCAACATAAATGGTTCTGTTCTGCCGCATGAAACTACCCACACCACCCATATCATCACGGTAGTCTGAGAACTTGTCACGCCCAAACAAGTCGATATTCGGGTTAAACATGTCGTGAATCGTCGGTAACCGATGCAAATACTGGCAATCCTGACCCTTTGGACAAACACCTCTAGCAAAGAACAAACAAAAGAAGCTCCCCGTCACTGAATCGGCCCGGGTGAACCCCGTGTCTAACGCCACATTACACCTTCCCTTAGCCGCCGTCTGAGTCTGGTCTTCCCGGTCACCACCCGACCACTTGTTATACCAAATGTTGAAGGTAGTTCCGGTTTGTGGAGGAGGCTCGCTGGTTATGGTGGCGGGGTCGACTTGGGGGCGCGCTGGCCGACGTTTCCGGCGGATGATCTTTTTGACTTTGCGGACGGGCGCGTCCGTTGGGGCGGCGACTTGGTCATCGGTGGTTGGTGGCGCAATAGCCGTTGTTGGCTCGGTGTCGGACATGGCGAGAATTGGTGGATTGGTGTAGTTGGTGGTGATAGCTTACGGACTGTTGAACATCGCGCGCCTGTCGCAAAAAGTCAAGTGCGCCGAAAAAATACGCCACATGTGACATGGATTACTATGTGGCGTTTAGGGTTGTGTCTAACAAACCCATACTCAAAAGTGACCAAGGTGCCCCGCGATGAAGCTTGTACCACCAGAGAATTGACGACATTGAAGAATATAAGGGCCTGGGATAGCAGCAGACAAAATGGTGAATATTACAGAAAAGATCAAGGAGTAAGTGATGAATGAGTAGTTTCCCAAAGTGAGACGGGTTACTGACAGTTGTTTCTAGGATTGAGGAGGAGATGCGCAAGACGCAGAGTATGTGAATGACGACATGGAGCCTGTGTCCGGGGTTGAATAACTAACATGGCAATGGTTTCTAGAGAACAAGGCGACTGGTAAGTAGGGAGACTCTGTCAAATTCACTGGCAGAAGCTAACAATCTGTAGAGTATCACTTGGGTCTTCTGAAGGGGTAAGCCAAGATACCTCCATTCCATTCGACAACGACTAACCCCAATCCAGTAAACTCGCCCGTCTTCGCGCTCAACTCCTCGAGCCCGGCCCGGGTGGTGGTGGTGGCCCCGGTGCTGGTTTCGATGTATCCAAATCAGGTGATGCACGAATTTCCCTAGTTGGTTTCCCCTCAGTCGGTAAATCCACGTTCTTGTCAAAGGTGACAAAAACCCGTTCTGAGGTCGCCTCGTATGCTTTCACGACGCTTACGGCCATTCCCGGTGTATTGGAGTACGGTGGTGCTGAGATCCAACTTCTGGATTTGCCTGGTATCATTGAGGGTGCCGCCGAGGGCAAGGGTAGAGGAAGACAGGTTATCTCGGCGGCTAAGACGAGTGACATGATCTTGATGGTGTTGGATGCTACCAAGAGAGCTGAGCAGCGGGCTCTGTTGGAGGCTGAGTTGGAGGCTGTTGGTATCCGGTTGAACTGTGAGCCACCGTAAGTTTGACCTCTGGCATGGCGACTTTACATGGAAACTAACACAAACCAGCAACATCTACCTCAAACCCAAAAAGGCCGGCGGTATGAAAATTACCTTCCAGTCTCCTCCCAAAGCCATGGATGAAAAGATGGTGCAAAACATTCTCCGTGACTACAAGATCCTCAACGCCGACGTTCTTGTGCGCGATGAAAACTGTACGGTCGACGACTTGATTGACGTCATTATGAAGGACCACCGCAAGTACATCAAGTGTCTGTATGTGTACAACAAGATTGATTCCGTCTCGTTGGATTTCCTCGACAAACTAGCTCGCGAACCCTACACTGTCGTCATGTCGTGTGAGTTGGATTTGGGTCTTCAGGACGTCATTGATCGGTGCTGGGACGAACTTAAGTTGATCCGGATTTACACCAAGCGGAAGGGTGTTGACCCTAGCTTTGAAGAGGCTCTGATTGTACGGAGCAATAGTACTATTGAAGATGTGTGTGATCGGATTCACAGAAGTCTTAAGGATACCTTCAAGTATGCTCTTGTATGGGGTGCTAGTGCCCGTCACATCCCACAGCGGACGGGTCTGGGCCACGTAGTATGCGACGAGGATGTAGTCTACATCAACAGTGGATGGAGAGCATAGAAGCCGTTAGGGGAATAAAATAAAAACATGTTTGTCTATCTGTATCAAAGTCGAGTACTTGAAAACCAAAACCAAGACGCCTCCAACGCCAATATGTAAAAGCAAAACATCATAAAGACATGTAATCATCGTCCATCTAAGTCTGTTTCTTGGGCGCGAATATATCTTCGCCGTCAGCAAGCTTGCGGGACGTCGTGGCGGCGAAAAGCGACCGTGGCTTCATTCTATCAGACAACATATGTTAGATAAAGTTTCGAGACAATCGAGTGGTAGTGTTGAGCGAACCTGGTAGCCTGCTTGCTGCGCAGGGCGTTGAGCTTTTGAGTGCAGGGGCTCATGACGTTGTCAGATGGCGAAATGAACTTTTGTGCTCTGAAGGACTGTTAGTTTATAATGTCATGGGAAATGTCGACGCATGTTGAATGTACTCAGTATCTTCGTTCATTTTGTTCTGGAGAATTTGGCGATGATACTCCAGGGTCTTCATGGCATTCTGAGCGGCGGTAGAGGCAGCGGTATTGGACATGATGAATGTTGTCAACTTCAAAGTCAGATATGTAAATAACACAGATGTCTCATAAAACGAAACTAACTCTCCAAAAAGAAAGAAAACAGGAATCTGTAAATCAACAACCGGCCAGCCTTGTCTTCTACCCCATCTTTAAGTACCTGCCCATCCTTATTATCCCCAAAAACCACTTAACCATACAAAACGCTTTATTCGCCCATTTGTTTGGCTGCCTGCGACGAAAAAAGAGGGACAAAACACCCCGCCAGGAATGCACCAACACCTGCGCTTTCCTGCATTCAAGTCCAGGGCGAGCATCCAGTGGTCCGTTGTTGCCATGGCGACGAACCATGGATTGGATGGATTCTTGGTTCGGGTTAGGGTTCCGGATTTGGGGGGAGATTGACTATTTATGCGTTGAATATGTGGAATAAGACTAGAGTTTGTGCTTCAGCGAGCGATCCCGTTGGATCTTAGACCCAGGCTCGGCCCTCTGGACTCCCCACTGTTTCAATAGTTCTTCAGTCCGTTGTTTTTGCTTTAGAATGTTCTCGGCAACTTGAAGACCCCGGCGTGCCTCGTTACGTCCCATCTGCTGTAAATGCACCTCATCTGGCCCATCAGCGATCTTTAATGTACGAATACCAGCCCACGATGATGCCAACGGGGTATCCTGACAGACACCTGCCGCACCAAACGACTGTACGGCACGGTCAATCACCCCAAGAGCCATGGACGGCACGAGCACCTTTGCCTGGGCAATCTCGGCAAGCGCCGCCTTAGGTCCTTGGAGGTCCATCTTGTGCGCAGCGTTAAGAACCGTCAGACGTGCAGAGTCAATTTCGAGACGTGAACGAGCGACCCACTCGAGGATTACACCATGTTCACGGAGAAGCTTTCCAAAGGGGGTCTTGGTGTTGTCGTTGATGCGCATCAACATCCAGTCAAGGGCATTCTCGGCTGCTCCAATGGTGCGCATAGTGTGGTGGATGCGGCCTGGGCCGAGACGACCTTGAATGATTTCGAAGCCACGGCCTTCGCCGAGAACGACATTGTCGACTGGTACCCGAACATTCTTGAAAACGATATGCCCATGACCATGGGGAGCATCGTCGTAGCCATATACTGAGAGCATACGCTTGATCGTGATACCCTCAGCATTGGACGGTACCAAAACTACACTTTGTTGTTTATAAGCATTTGTGTTGTTCTTGTCCGTCTTCCCCATGACAATATAAAGGGCGCATCTTGGATCTCCAGCTCCACTAGACCACCACTTTTCTCCATTGAGAACGTATTCATTGCCCTCCCTCCGAATATCCATCTGTACATTCTTAGCATCCGAACTCGCAACACCTGGTTCTGTCATTAGAAACGCCGACCGGATCTTCCCTTCAAGCAAGGGTTCTAACCACTTTGCCTTCTGAGCATCTGAACCATAGCGTGCCAAAACTTCCATGTTCCCCGTGTCTGGCGCCGAACAATTCATTGTCTCTGGGCCCACTGCTGAACGACCCATCCATTCGGCCATCAGACCATATTCGAGGTTAGAGAAACCTGCTCCCTGGGGATATAAAGACTTAGGTAGGAAGAGATTCCATAAACCCAATGACCGCGCTTTACTCTTGAGTTGGTCAATTACACGCGAATGTGTTTCCCATCTAGCATCACCAATACCGGTTTCGGCCTGGACAACCGCATCAGCCCTATAGGGAGTTTGTTAATATAATGTCAAGAGACTATAGCCATGTGAGTCAGTCGAAGGTCAACGTACGGAATACATTCTTCAGTAACAAATTTGGCCACTGAATCGATCGTTTTCTTAGCCCTTTCACTGACTAAGTCGCGCACCTAAAACAATGGTTAATATTTGGGGTAAATTTGTTCCACAAAATGCATACCAAGACAGGAATTTTGTCGCTCATGTTGAATATCAAATTAATACAGATAATGAAAATATACAATCCAAGACGCTCGTGGCTCTTCTTTGGTTTTTATATACACAATAACCAGAATTGAAATGTCTTAAAGGTGTAAATACTTTCTCCAATTGAAAGTCATCTCCAGGTTTCACAGCCGAGGTCTGTCAGTCACTTATCATAGGGTTACATTGTTGTAAAAAGACCCTCGCTTGATCGCGCCATATTTTATTTTCATTTTCATACTATATGCTTTCCTCCTCTAATCTTCGTCGTTATAGTTTTGCCTCTTCTTGGCCTGACCACCCTTGGGGTTGCCCTTGAAGTGCTTCTTTGATCCCTTGACATCATCAATCAGACCAGCGGCCCGCGCCTGTCTAACGCTCATCTGCTTCCGAGCCTGTGCCTCCTTACCCTGCTCCGTCGCCGCAAAGTGGAATGGTCTCTCCACACGGCCACCGCTTCCACTCGCCTTGAAGAAACCCTTATCCAGGTTCTGCGCCTTGCGTGACGCCGGGGCCAGCCCGCCGGTGTACGCCAAAGAGACGCTCTCTGTGTCCGCTACTGACATGTTCTCCAGTTGTGCGGCTAACGCTGTCCGCCTCCGCTCAGGAAGATGCAGGTCGTCGTACAATTCTCTGTTAAACTCATTTGGGTCTATCGTGCCGGGCGGTGGGTGGCAGAAAAGAAGCTTGCCGTTGACGTAGTCCTTGAGAATGTAACGAGCCGCACGGGACTCATCGGGCTGACCAAGACCCTGGGTCTGGAAACCACGTGCGCGAGCGTACGCGGAAAGCATCTCTGATGATGTAGGAATACCGCTACCGCCCTCCTCTACCGGCCGGGTCTTGATAGTGATACCGTAGATGGCCTCGAGGTATGGCTGAGGTATTCTTTGCGCAACAAGGGTGCAGGGACCAGTGTACTCGCGAAGCTGGTCAATCGGCAGAACACCGTTGCAAACCAGGTCACCCTTGGTGAAGGCAAAGTTGGGGAACACAAGACCGGGGCAATCGCACAGAACAACCCGCTCCGAGAGGTGGATAGTCTGGAAGTGCTTGGTCTTTCCGGGAGTAGAAGAAACAGACACCTTCTTGGAACCAACCAGGGCGTTGATAGTAGATGACTTACCGACGTTGGGGTAACCAACCAGACCAACCTGGAGCTTGCGGTCCAGGCCCTCAGGGGCAAAGCTGAGGAGCATCTCCTCAAGCTCGTAGACGGAAAGAATCCGGATGTCCTCCTCCTCAGGGACGGTCTCTGTAGTCTCAGCAGGAGCTGGGGTCTCGGTGGTAGTCTCAACAGGAGCCTCAGTGGCGGGCTGTTCCTTTGACTCCTCCTCGACAGTAGGGGCCTCCTCGGTGTTCTTCTCTTCCTCCTCCTCTTCCTCCTCCTCTTCCTCCTCCTCTTCCTCCTCCTCCTCCTCCTCCTCCTCCTCTTCTTCTTCGTCTTCGCTATCCTCTCCGGCCTTCTCCTGAGCCTCAGTATCCTCAGCCTCAGCCTCCAATTGCTCCTTGGCCAGCTGGGCAGAAAAGAACCGGAAAGCAATACCCTCCTCCTTCAAGTAACTAGCCCACGTCCGTCTCTGCGCATCCGTCATCATATCAGCCTTGTTAATAAGAAGCAGGTTCTCCTTCTTGGAGTCAATGTCCTTGACATAACGATCCAAATCGTCGGATCTGAAAAGAATAGGATTTCTGGCATCGACAATCTGCACGACAATATCGGACCGCTCAATAACACGCCACAGCTGTCTCCACACCTCCAAATTCCGCTCGAATGGAGTCAAAAGTAAATCGTTGTTCTCTGAAACCTCAGCCAACCCACGTCTCCAGTTCAAGAAAGCAGCCTTTTCGGCTTGGTTTAGCTCATCGGGAGTGGTGCTCTTATCCCAGTGTGGTCTACGGGGCACAGTAAGACTGGACTGGAAGGTCTTGTGCTTGCTGAGAACGTTGCGCTCCTCGGTGGCGGAAAGAAGGTAGGGGTTCTTGGTGTCGGTGTGAATGATCTTGACGCTGCTAAGCTTCTCGGCGGTGAAATCGGTACCAGCAAGCTCGGCGGTGGCCAGGAACTCGTCGAGGGCACCCTGCTCGGTGACGGAACGCATTTTGACCCACGAGGCTTCCTCGCGCTCGTTGACGAGGTACTGTATAGTGCTCAGATGTTAGTGCACAGGCTCAGAGAAACCATGTCGAAACTGGAAACTTTACCTCTTCACCGGTAGCATTGTGCACACGGGTGACGGCCGAACTCTTGCGGCGGTCGCCGCCCTTGCCCTTGCCGAAGCGGTCCTTCATGAGCGAATTGCCCAAACCGACACTGGTCTTCGCCTTAGGTCTACCCATTTTGTATAAAGTAGTAAAGTGTAGAAAGTTGAAAAGTAAAGAGTTCGAATTTCAGGTTCAAAAACTGAGTATCAGAATTTATAGATTTCAGGCAGTGTTTCTTTTGGAAAGAATATCAGATATGGTGATCGCAAATCGGAAATCGGTCAGTGCCAAATGCTGATAAATTGCATGCATCATGAAGAGGGGCATTTTTCTCCAGCTTCTTGATGTCATAATGAGTCTTGCCCTACACTGTTTCACACTGTGTCTTATAGTGTCTTTAGTATGTTGCCACACAGTTGATGGGAGATTGATAGCACAGTTCTTATCACCATTTTAACTCGTTTTGTGCCCCTCCAAAATTTGTTAGCCCAGAGCCCGTGCCTTAGACATTATGATCCCTGTCGTTCCGCTCTTGCTATCAGCGAAAGAGGAAAAATTAGAAATCTCTTCCCCAGCCAGAGACCTGTCGCACGAGAAGGGTACAGATCTTTAAAACTTGAAAGCATTGTGGTTTTTTATTCACTACTGTTTGCGACCATTTAGATATTCTCTTTTCTCCACCCCAAATCTTCATCCGAATCAACCGCAATCATGGCGAAGGGAAAGTGGATGTAGGTGTACCCCTAACCCTTGCATTCGTCGTTGAACATCAACAATTAACAATAGACCACAACAACAGTAACAAAAAACAGGCGACGACCTTCCAACTGGTTCATCGTCCTCAGAATGATCCTCTTATTCACGATGAGAGCGCCCCAGCTATGGTTCTCAACCCCGTTTCGGGCCCGGAAGAGCCGATCGCCCAGCCCGTCGGCAAAACCCTCCGCGACCTGACCTCCGAGTTGGGTTCCGCCGCCCACATCCGCAAGAATGAGGGTGAGGCTGCCACCCAGGGTATCTACTACGACGATACCGAGTACGACTACATGCAGCACATGCGCGAGATTGGCAAGGGTGCTGGTGAGGCCGTTTTCATCGAGTCCAACAGCGACGCTACCAAGGGCAAGAAGAAGATGAACTTGGTTGAGGCGCTCAAGAGCATGGAGATTGCCCAGGATCCCGTCAAGAAGCTGGACGAGTCGATCCTCCCCTCCAAGAACCTCCAGCCTATTAGCTACCAGAACCAGCAGGCCATGCCTGATGCTATTTCCGGCCTTCAACCCGACATGGATCCTCGTCTGCGTGAAGCTCTTGAGGCGCTGGACGACGACGCCTACGTTGATGAGGAGGATTTTGAGTTGTTCGACTCTCTGACGCAGGATCGTGATGAGTTGGACGATTACGAATTCGATGAGACTTACGACGAACACTACAGCTACGAAGACGGCTATGAATCTGACGGCACCGCCAAGCCTACCAACGAGTACCGGGACCAGTCCGGTAGCGGTCCCCAGATCCGCAACGAGGAGGAGGATGATGAGGTGCCTGAGCTTGTCAGCCTGGATGAGGACGGCAATGCTATTCCCGCTGCCGAGTCTTCGGATTGGTTGAACGACTTCAAGCAGTTCAAGAAGGACCAGAAGGAGAAGAAGAAGGTGTCATTCCAGCCCCCCTCGGAGATGCAGGCATCTGCGTGGACTACTACTACTAGTGGTGCTCACCGTAAGCGCCGGAAGGGTGCTCTGTCCACCCCCTCGATGACCTCTATGTCTTCGTCGGTGCTGGTCCGTACTGAACAATTGGAGCTTCTGGATCGCCGTTACGAGGTTCTTCAGAACAAGGAATTCACGAGCTGGGAGGGCGCTATGGAGGATGATGTATCCATGTCCGAGATGTCTGCTATGTCCACCGTCTCGACTGTCCAGGGTGATGTCCGCCAGGATTTTGACAACATCTTGGATGAATTCCTGGGTACCAACAACGTGAAGCCCAAGGGTCAGTCGAAGAAGCAGATGAAGAAGCAACGGCAGTTGGACGGTGTCGCTCGTATGGATGAGCTTCGGAAAAGTTTGGGGGCCCCTCGTATCAAGGGTCGGTACTAATGGAAACGGACAAACGGTGATTTCTTGCACGGCGTTTTTCGGGGTATCTAAAAATGGGATATTGTTTGTGCTTTTTTATATGGTTTTCGTAGTGTTCAACAAAGTTCATTATGAAATCACTCACGTGACTTTTTTTTCAATGATGTGAATGCATGTAGTTGGAGCGCGGGTCCTGCTGGTTCGGGGAGCTTGGATACACTGCAGTTTAGACGGATCCCACAGGTTGTCAGTGCCACGCGCACCCAGCCGACGTACTTGGTGTAATTGGAGAACTCTCCACCGGTGTATCGCTGCGACAAAAGTGACGATGTCATTGCAAACTAATACGGCCACTATAACACCTTATTCTTTGTTCCGTAGGTGATTGCATTGTTGTATGCACATATGTAGTTTCCCCTTCGTCAGCACCTCCCGCTTTCGTGCAACCCACTCAATTTTCGCTTCCTTCCCTTGCAGTCCGGGAGCTTTCCTCTTTTATCAATGTTGGCGAGGCTGACACATTTTTTTAAGCTCCAACTGGAAGAACCTTGTTCGTTGATAAACATCCAGCGCTATTGTCACGATTGTTTCTTGTACTCTGCTTGGAAATTTGACATCTTTCCTGGTTAAAAACATTGGTACCTGTTCCGATTCACCTTGTTCCTGAGATTACGAACCGCGCTTTGGCATTATTATCGCCATTACTGAAGTTGATCCTTGGTCTGATTTCTGCGCTTTCTGTAATCGCGTCACTTTTTTCGCCAATTCAATCCGCGACAATATATCCTACCTACGCCATTGAAGCTCCCGCCTTTCCCGCTATTACGCTAAATCGCAAGCACCTACACATGAGATTACCCTTCATTACTGCCGACGCCCACGACTGCCGGTAACGGGACTAGGTCCGCCTTTTGAATATGGCCTTCTCGACTCCCTTCGGCCAGCCCTCTGGCTTCGGCGCTCCCTCTGGGACCGGAAACCCGTTCCAGAACAACTCTTCGGCTGCCCCCGCTGCGAACCCGTTCGCCCAGCCCGCTGCTTCTCCGGCCTCCACAAACCCCTTCCAGTCACAACCAGTAGCCTCCAACCCGTTTGGGGCGTCTCCTAGCCCCGCGGCTCCCGCCGCCATGTTTGGGCAGTCCAAGTCGTTTGGGGCCGCATCGTCGGATGCTCCGTTTTCTGCGCCCAAGGGTCCATCAGGTACGAATGGATGGAATGGCGAGTTTGTTTTGATTGACTAACTCATAAAAACAATATAGCTTTCGGCTCTGCGTCAAATACTGGGTTTGGCTCTAAACCACCAGTACCAGCCTTCGGGCCAGCAACAAGCAGCAGTTTCGGTGCTCCTAAACCACCAGTACCAGCCTTCGGGCCAGCACCAAGCAGCAATTTCGGTGCTCCTAAACCACCAGTACCAGCCTTTGGAGCTACATCTTCGAACCCGGCTAGCAGTTCTTTTGGCTCTACCAAACCACCCGTGCCTGCGTTTGGCGCGACCCCCACCAAAATGACCAGCTCTGTTTTTGGCGGCTTCGGAGCACCCGCTGCCCCCCGTGCTTTCGGCCAACAGGCGACAAGTGCCTTCTCGAATCAGTCACTGTCGAACGGTTTCGGAAACGGATCGACGAAGCCTGCTTTCTCTCAACCTATTGCGTCCTCGACACCGGCTCAGCCTCTTGCTGAATCCGTACCACCATCACAGCCAGTCGTCAATCCCTTGTCGAAGCTCTCAACACGTTGGAGACCAGACCGGCTTGCTCAAAACGCCGAACCAATGGATATGGGCGATCCATATACGGCCAAGATTTGGCAACAATTGCAGTCCGAGGGGATCCACCCACCAAAATGGCCCGCAAACCCTGGAGATCCAAACAACAAGGGGACAATGGCTGCTTTCCGGGAGGACTACAAGGCGTACCGTGACAAGGCGCGTGCTGCACTCGTCAAGGCTTGTTTAATAGACGACCCTGACCAGCGTCGCAAACTGTCAGAGGCCATCGAATTTAAGGGCATATGTTCTGACATGTGCCCGGATTTCGAGAAGATGATCCGAATCACCGAGTTCGATGTCAAGCGCGAAGAAAAGGACCCGGACAATTCTCTCGTCAACACCAACCTGATGGTCAAGAAGTTGGCACGCTCTGCTGCTGGGCAAGAAGCTCCGTTGCCCATGGACATCCGCTCCCTCCGAGCCCTTCGTCTCTCAGTGGACTATCTGCTAGACGATCTGATGCAGACAGAGGAGAATCTTCCAGCTACCCACGGCTATTTGTGGGATAGATTGCGAGCCGTTCGACGAGACTTTGCTTTTTTCTCGAGCTTCAGCGAATCTGAAATGCTTGACCAGATTTACTGCTTTGAGACCATCGCGCGTTTTCACGTTACGGCTCTTCATCTCATGTCAAAGCCAGGATTTGCCCCTGATGATTTTTCGGAACAGCAGGAGCTTGAACAGTTGGGCAAGTGCCTGTTGTCGTTACTCTACGCGTATGATGACTGCCGCGCTCGCAAAATCCAGTGTGTCAACGAGCCCGAGTTCAAGTCATATTACATGATACTACGCGCTTTTGACACCAACATCATGGATGTTCTTGAGACAGAATGGAACATCCAGGCACTCTGGCAATCTAAGCACATTCAGATTGCATTGGGTATCATCCAGTCTTTAAAATCACAAAGGGACTCCCATGGTCCCATTCGTCCCGGACCTGGTTCGATGGCTGCTCCATTCACTTCATTTTTCGACTTGGTTGCCCGTCCAGACGTGTCCTTTACCATGGCCTGCTTTGCTGAGATCCATTTTGTGCGCTATCGTAGAGCCATTCTAAGGGCTCTTAATCGTTCGTTTTCGCGTCCCCGCGGTTCAGCTAAGGACATAACAGCTCAACTATTGAACGGCCATCTCAGATTTGACACGGTGGAGGAGTGTATCACCTTTGTCGAGCAACATGGCCTTGGATTCAGTCCTGACCCTTCCGGAGATCCTGCTAAGTCGATCTTCATCGCGCAGTACGGAAAGGCTCTTAAATATTTGCGCCTGAAGAATGCTTATTCGCAGAGCATCGTCGACTCAAAACGTGGGAAACACGCTTTGCCCTACACTGCACGTCACGCGGTATACTCAAACGGCTCGACAAAGATTGGTCCGATGATCAATAGCAGTAAGCTCTCCGAAAAACTTGCTGCATTGAAACAGAATGGAGTGACAAGTAATGCTGGATCTACCCCGTTTTCTTCTCTGGGATCAGCTGGGTTTGGCTCACAGAACACTGCTTCTACACTGAGCTCATCGGCGCCAGTTCCGTCAACATTTGGATCAGGATTTGGCTCTGCACCAGCAGCTTCACCCTTTCAGCCGGCGAAACTTTCACAACCTGCGGCCGCCTCATCACCTTTCGGCATGAGTGCCCCCAAACCACCAGCATTTTCTCAACCGACAGCACCAGCCCCGGTGGCAACATCATTGTTTCCCCTACCGGCACAAACAGCACCAGCTCCAACCTCGACTCCTGTACTGACGGCATCGTCTACACCATCAGTGCTGTCACAGCCGCCTGGACCTGTGACTGGTATGCCTACGTTCAGCTTTGCAAAGCCTGCGGTACCTGTGGATTCTATGTTGAGTGCCCCACAAACTCAACAAATGCTGTCGGCAGCAAACACGCCGTTTTCCCTGCAGCTTACCACAGCTGCAGCCCCCACCCCCAAAGCTGGTGGCCTTTCTGGTTTGTTCTCCGCTGTAGCGCCTCCGAGCAAAACACCATCAGTTCAAACTTCGATTTTACAACCACCAGCCGCCTCAGTCCTTGGAACATCGGCACCACCAGCGATGCCGACCTTTTCGTTTGCAAAGCCAGCAGAGGCTGCTCCAGCCGTCGCACCAGCAATCACACCCACGACTGCGTACAGCTCTACCGTCGATTCCATCCCGAAACCTGCGTCTACGCCCTCCATGTTTGCTGCTCCCGCGCTTGCGCCTACAGCAACATCAGCGCCATTGGCTTCAACTTCACAAGTTGCTTTTCAAGCTCCGCCTCTAACTGATGATTTCGATATAAACCCCCCGCCGTCCGTCGTTTCGAGTCTTAAACCTGCATCCCGTCTTGCCTTGTTCTCTGGTGCTCCAGTTCGCGACACTACGAAAAAGCCGTTAGATGAGGGCAAAGTCCTGGATAGCTTGTCTAAATGGTACGTTCTTGGTGAAGATGGTATCCTTGGCCAATTCATGACATGGGTGGTCGAGGAACTTGTTGCCGAGACCTATGACCAGTATCAGGAAGACGTACGGCGGGAGGCGGAAGAAGCAGAGAAGCGCGAGGATGAAGCACGTGCTGCCAAGTTCCGTTCTTACAACTTGAGCGTACGTTATTTTTACCGGTGGCGCCGCAACGCAAAGGAGAAGCGACTGGAGTCGTTGCGCAGACATGAACGGGACAAGTTCCGTGAGTATAAACTTCAACTGAGAGAGGAGAAAATTAAGGCAGAGCGGGTGCAGAAGCGGAAGGCGCTGAAGGAGACGGAGGAAGAGAGTGAGAATTTGCGTATGTTCAAAGAGATTTCTGCGAAAAATCTCAAGTATCGAATGGAGCAAGCTGCGACAGGTCACAAGGTTCCGTCAAGTTTCGGCGATGGTTCAGATATTGTGATGAGAATGGACGATGGTGGGTCGGATTGGAGTATCCCCGATGCACCCGATGCCAACGCACACAAGAAAAAGAAGAAGGGCAACAAGTCCCACAAGAAGATTGCCGACTCGATTGCTATGCCTGCGCCCCCAGTACCCCACCGCCGTTCCGGATCGGCATCGTCGACTTTATCTGCCGGCGGAAAGACACAAAGCCTCCTCGACCAATACGCCACATCACGGGCTGGCTCATTCCGCAGATCTCTCGGATCTACTGGACGCATTGGGTCTCCTGTGTTTGGAAGATCCCATATGTCTAGTATATCTGTTGAGCCACCAGCACCAGAGAAGCGCATTAGTAAAGTATCTGATCGGTGGAGGCTCAAGGCCATGGGCTTTAAGTCAATGCCAGATGGCTCCGTCCTCCCAGAGAACATTGCCGATAAAAAGCTCTACGGGACCGAGCTAACTACGCCATCTTTCCGGGGCCGCGAGCGAAGACAATCTGCTTCGGAGTTGGACATGCGAGTTGAACGTGCTAAGGCCCTACTACCCAACGGCGCAACTCCTAGATCCGAGTCGTCTACACGGTTTTCTAGCTCCTTGAGCAGTTCTGGCGCAATACCCTTACCAACTCTCTCATCAATCCGCGCCGCAGCCAAGCTAGAAGACGCCCGTAGCAGGAAGCGTTCTGCCGAAGAGGCCGAGGTTGAAAAAATGGAGGGAATGAGTGAGACGAGACGGATTCTCCTGGAGGCCCGGAAGGCCCGCGAGGAAATTGAACAGGCTAAGCAGGATATGAAAAAAGGCTTGGAGTGGTTTCAAGAAGAGTCCCATCGCATGAGTATGACGCCTCATTAAGGTAGGCCAAGGAGATGGATGAACGGACGACCGTTTAGAAGGAAACTTGTTTATACCATTAGAAATGTTTTTACGGGTGGAGTTTTTTTTTTCGTTTGTCTTTGTATTATTTGGGTTTTCTTTTTTGTTCATGGTAGTTTTGGCGAAATGGAGTTAGTTAGTTTGGTCAATTAGTAATGACCGTTGGAATTTTTTGTTCTTTCTGTGGAACTCAATAAGGAGTCTCGTAAGAGATGACCAGTCAAGGCACATTTTATATACAGTTATATAAGAAACGATTGATCAAATACAGGCACAAAAGTATATTACAAAGGCACCGTCAAACCTAAACTCCCGACGCCACAGCGTAATCGTAAAGCCAAACCAACCGACCCCGGCAAAATAGTCTACTACTTTGTTTTTTTATCTGTGTATGGATGATCTGTATGTACAAAGCAACGGTACAAGTCTATTTCCAACCCGCGCAACCCCACCAAAAGCGGCCACACACAACGTCATATATTTCCCAATGGGAAAGATAAGGTGAAGAGCACTGAGACGAGACGCGGCGGGTGGCCCCGGAGCTCACGCAGGTTCTTCCGTTGTGGTGGAGATAGAGAGGGGTGTTTAGCGGGCGGGCTACTGGGTCATGCACTATACCTTGGTGAATCATGACGGATGACATATCGTGGATATGTCACATATAGTCATGATGCAGTCTACATGTCTGCACGGAAGCCATATGGGGCCAACGCACGCCTTTTACCCCAACCAACCAGCCGAACACACCATCAAAAGAAAAGAAGAAGAAGAAAAGAAACGCAACAAAACGAAATGAAAAAAAAGTCCCAAACGAAAGCCCAAAGACGACGGAATCAAGAAAAAGCCAATGATCAGAGCAAAAAGAAATCACGCTATGCTGGTTTAATCGCTCTCCTCGCCCTTCTTGGCCTCCTTCTTAGCCTTCTTCTCGGCCTTTCTCCGCTTCCGCTCAGCCTTCTCTTCGGCGGTCTCACCGTCGTGCTTCTTGCGCTTCTTGCCCTCATCGGCGGCAGGGGTCTCGGTGGCGGCAGCGGGGGTGGGAGCCTCGACGACGGGGACGACGGGCTTGGAAGGGGTGGCGGCGGGGGCAGCGGCGGGGGCGTCTTCGTAGGGCTTGCCGGTGATGGCGGTGGTGGTGTCGACTTGGCCGGAGAAGTCCTTGTAGTCGGTCTTCCACTTGGCGGGGGTGTTCTCGTTGACCTTGCCGTGCTTGTCGAGCTTGCCGTCGGCACGCATCTTCTTCTTCTCAAGGGCAACGGGGCCGAGACCCCAGCGGCGGGGGTACAGGTCACGCTCCATGATGCAGCGCTTGACCTTGGCGACGACACCGTGGTCGCACGTGGTCATTTCGAGGGTGGACATCATGGCGATACCGATGGCGACGGCCTCACCCTTGGTGGTCATGAGGACGACCTCCTCGTGGGCTTCGATCTGGTCTTCGTAGCGGAGGAGACCGGGAACCATCAGCTTGGCACCGTAGCAGATGGCGTTGACGGTGGAGTCCTTGACGACAATACGCTTGTAGCCGACAAGAAGGGTCTCAAGGGGCTGGATGACCTTGCGGAGGTAGCTCTCGTCACGGGTGTTGTCCATGACCCACTGGGCGTCCATGACGTCGTGGAGGGTAACCAGGTTCTTGGTCTCATCCATAGCACCGGAGCGCACACGGCGCAGCTCCTGCATGTGACCACCAACACCAAGAAGAAGACCCAAGTGAACACAGAGAGTACGGATGTAGGTACCAGCCTCGCAGGAGACCCAGAAGACACCGAGACCGCGCTCGTTGTCGAATTCGATGAGCTTGCTTTCGTGGATGGTACGGATACGGAGCTGGCGCTTGACGGCGGAAATCAAAGGGGGACGCTGGAAGACTGTTGGGTGGGGTTAGATGGGGTTCGGATGAAGTTGGGACATGTAAGTGACTTACGAGCACCGGTGAGGGTCTCAAGGGCACGGGCAACCTGGGCGGTGCCGCCGGGGACCTTGCCGTGAACACGGAGGACAGCAACGCTAGTTTTTGTTAATTCCTGAAGGCGATTCAACACGAGACAAGTCGGAACTTACTACTCCTTACCAGCCGACTGCTGCGACTTGACCAGGCGAGTAGCGCGGTCAATGCAGACAATCAGCGAACCGGTAACCTTGGGATCAAGGGTACCCGAGTGACCAGTCTTCTCGCAACTGTACAAGCAATTCGTTAGCAAACACGACCAAACAAGACAGGTAGATACAGAATCGACTCCTTGAGACTATCGAGGCTGTTTCGAGATGATTCGGGTAGTGGTGATGGCGTACCGGAGAATGCGCTTGACCCAGGCGACGACTTCGTGGGACGAGGGGTTGGAAGGCTTGTCCAGGTTGATGACACCGGAGGAGATGTAGGACTTGAGGTCACGCTGTAGAATAGAAGAGGGCCTGTTAGTCTGATTCCTATGTCTGCGCGAGATCTTCTTCGTCTGGGAATATCACGAACCTTGAGAGGGCTGGAACCGTGGGGGATAGGAGTCCAGTGGTTAGTGCGAATCAAGACTACATGTCGTTAGCAGACCATCCGAACCAATTCATTCATCAGCACATACGCTTGTCATAGTTCGCAAGAAGAAGAGGCCACGAGGAAGTGTTGACCGTGGGCGCAGTAGCAGTAGGCTGCAGGACATGTTCGTCCTTGGAGATTTCCGTCATTTTGAATATGATTTTAATTTGTGTAGACAACAGGCACAAAAGAAGAATAAGACACAACAAGAAACGGGTATCACGGTTTCTTTCAAAATGAAGATGAAATGAAAAAAACAAGCGCAGACTGGAAAACTGCGCTATACAATAGATAAATTTCTAAATCTTGCAACGTTAGAAAGCCTTCTCACGACGCTACAAGTCTTCCCATTGCAATATCATCTGGATTTTTTTTAAAGTGGGGCTCGCATGTTTTCTGCCGGAAACTACCTGATCTGGTAATCGTGGCGTTGGGCGGTCTACATGTGGCTTTATCGATAACCATGGGACCCTAACTGATTTGTCAAAAACCCTGGGAAGGGAAGGATGCAGACCCTGGTAGGTTTTTACCGCCGGTTGCAACGCTAAGTTGGACAAGCGAGCCAATGATGGGTGGCATCCAGATCGGGATATCACACATCGAGGACAGGCGGTTTTTTGCAGTCACATTTTCGGAGGGGGGAGATATATGACCGAGACGAACGAGGTTGTTTGGCGGGCGCTTGGGATTGTGGGGGCTTTTTTTGAATGCGCCACATGGGCGCCCGGAGGTGACATGGCGTGGCATGAGGTGACATGCGTTTGTGTAGTTCCTTGAGGGAATTTGTAGGTGGGAACTTAAGATGGCTGTTCATGCACGGTTCCTGGTGTCTATGTAGATTGATTATAGATAAACTCTCTTCCGCCGTCTACGTCTTCTTCACGTTTTCGTCATCCGTTTTTATCTTTGGTTATTGCCATAATCGCTTTGTTCATCTTGTATAACACTGTTTCTTTACAAGTCAAGTTTCACCAAATGAAGTACTACCTCCCAGTGTTGGTAACTGCCGTGGGGCAAGTACATGGGCTCTTGTCGCCGGATAGTTCGCCGTGTGCGGTGAATTGCGGGAATGCGTTGGGGTCGACGGCGAATGATGAGATTCAGTGTGAAGAGAATAGTTTTGGAAGTGGGAAAGGGGCGATCTTTAAGACGTGTGTGAATTGTCAGGTGGGGAGTACTTATTATGATGATGTGTTGACGGATACCGGGGCGGGTTTATGTAAGTTCGGAGTACGTACGTACGTGATTGTGCAATGGGAAACTAACGTTGTCTAGATAATGTGAGATACGCGACTAGTTATTGCCTGTTTGGTGAACCAAACGGTACTGCTATTGAAACGCCATGTATCACGAGTACAGCGTGCGGTCATCTCCTCGAGGCAATCGACTTTGAAGATCTCGCTACAAACACCTCTTCATTCGATTACTGTTCTCTCTGGTCGTCAACCGACTCAAATAAATGCACCCAATGTCTCCACGCCGCCGACCAATCCTACCTAGCCAACTGTATGTTTCCCAGTCTTCTCTAGTCCTCCAAAATCTAACATGTCTAGATATAACCCTCCTCAACGCCGGCTGCAACCAACTTCCCACCAACGGAACTCCAATCTCAATCCAAGGAACCCTCTTCTCCACCACCACTGTAAACGAAACAACACCCAGCGCCATCTCCACATACACCGCCGAATCCTTCGTCCACAGCGGTCTCCCGCTCCCCGCCAAGGTAGCTATATCCTTCGCCGGGCTCCTCGTAATCCTCTCTCTCCTGGGCACCATAATCATCTGCAACGGCAAACGGACCCGTCGTGCACAACTCCGCTCCTTGGAGAAGAAACCGTGGCCGCAGGGCGTCGATCAGCCGAGGTGGATGGCGGATAATATGGCCATGAGACAGCCTGGGTCGGGGGTTAATGATACGCCGCTTTCGCAGAGGCCGTTGCGGAGTTGGGGAGATTCTCCGTTGGATACGGGGGTTGCGGCGTGGGCTGCGTCGTCGCCGGTTTCGACGGAGGGGAGGTATTTCTCGCCTTATCATTCGCCTGTTGATGGGGGGAATGGCGGTGGGTTCATTGGGATGGCGGCGACTTCGCCGGAGCTTATTCAGGTGGTTTCGCAGAGAGAAATTGAAGTTGGTTTGGCGAGTCCCACGGAACCGGGGATTGAATTGGAGAATGTAGGGGCTAGTTCAAGTCATAAGCACTAATCCCTTATATCTTGAATCGTAATAGTATTAATTCCAACATTAAGTTAACAAAAGAAATCCTTCCTATATCACCACACTATGGCTCCCGCCTAAAATCATAGGCCGTACCCGTTCCTTCTCCTTTCTCTTCCATCCACTTTCCGATCCCGTGTCATCACCGATTCTCCCACCAGGATGTCTCCGCGCATTCAACGTAGACGCCAAATTATTATCCGCCGGAGTTTTAGGGAACGCAGTACCAGGAGTAGGCAACGTTTCAGTCGAGTTACTGAATGCCGGAACCAAAAGGTTCAACCCAGGTCTCCCAGTAGCCTCCTTCTTGGGGTAGAAAGTAGTTTGTTGCATACCTGATGCAGCAGAATCCATGTACGGAACTTCCCCGGGTGGTGGCATCCACCGGTCAACCCAATTAACTGGCTCAGCCATGGCCTCGGCACTCCGGAGAGTCTCATACGGTCGGTGCATGCGCATTTGAGCTGCGGAGAGGATACCGTTGGTGGAAGAGGCTACTGAGCGGGTATACTGGGTCGAACTAGCCTGGGAAGAATATAAAGATGGCGACGGAATAGGCGGGTACATGTTATCAATCTGGGCCATGGCCACCTCCATTGATGGCTCCTGTGGGTATGCATATTGTGGTGTTTGTGAGCGGAACCTAGGCGCAGCAGATTGTGGTGTCTTTGTCCGTTCTCTTGACGGAGCGCGCGCCTTGGGAGCCTTCTTTTGAGGCTTCAGTGACTGTGGGCGAAGGAAACTAGTAGAGCCGAACCCATCGGTTGGCCGTTCAATAGCAGACTGAGGAACTCTCTCCATAGAAGGAGAGAACAGCCCCGAAGCATCCCGTTCTCTACCCTTCATTTTTCGAATGTCACCTTCCCATGGCTTCAATACACCACCACCGGGGACAGCAGACCAAGGTGCCGTCCGTGCAATTGGCGTCCGGTCGGCACCTAAAGTCCGCTTACTAGCATTTGCGCTACCAACCTGCAACGTGTTTCTCTTAGGCTGGACAGGTTTAACATCATGTGTCGTCGACTGATACCAGGATTCTATCTCTGTAGTATCATCCGGCTCCTCAGGAGTATCACTCATCATCGCAGCCTCACCCAACGTATGTGAAATCGAAGCCAAATTGAAAGCCTCGGTATTCGCCGTCTGTGGCATCACCGCCGTTCTCCAGAAAGCCTCTTTATCCGTCCTCGCCACAATCGGCGTTTGCGCAACCTGCTCTGCTGGCTTATTCGATAAACCAGGCCACATGGGTGCCGGTCTATCAACAGCAGACTGTAGACCTCGTGGCGGCGCGCCGTCAGTTCGCTTCCATGCACTCACCTTAGAAGTAGCAATGGAAAGCTTTGGCTTACGGCGCACCGGGGTCGCTTGAGGAATGAGTGCCGGCTTTTCAGGCGTCTGCTGGACAGTCTGGTGTAGCGCCAGATTGGAATGTGACGCAGAGAATGAAGACGCGACAGTTACCGCAGGTACAGGGTCGGCAACAGCCTGTTCCATCTTCCGCCAGTCCGCACGGAATGGTTGAGCATTTGGATTGACGTTGGTAGTTGTCGTGGCAGGGTAATCCCGGTCAACAGCCGAGTGTACGACGTCAATAGGATGCGCTGACATAGCGTAAGGATGAGCCTCTTGGTTAAAGAGGTTCTCCTCCATTTGGTAGAGTACATCTGGATCCGTTGTCACGGTGAGTTTGGGTAGCGCCGTCTTCTTCTTAGGTATGGCCGGCGGGGCGCCAACTTGCGCGAACAGGGTCGGTGGTGTGTACATTGCTCTAGCCAGTGGGATTGGCTTCTCCGTTGGTGGGCTTGGAGGTTTTCTGGTGGTTGCTTTTTCCATGGCGGCATCGAGACTTTGGTGGCGGGTGTGTTGTGCTGAGCCGGCAAATGGAGATCTCGGGGTTAAACGACCGGCTGGTGATGGAGATCCAGGCTTAGGAATGGCGTGGAAGCCTGTGCTAAGGGATGCTCCACGGCGGTGTACCCCCTTCTTGGGCGTGTTGACTCGTGGTGGATTGGGGTTACCATGACGAACCTGGTCTGAGGTTGCCCGTTCAGACTTCATCCTACGCTGCCACTCCGCAATCAAGTCTGATTCCTCATCTCCAGTTTCCACGGTTGACTCGTCTTGCTCTGGCACAACACCCAACTTTATGGGGTCCTTGGCAAGCAAACTAGGTGACTGGAAGTCGGTCTCAGATGACTGGTCACCGCTAGAATCCTGTTGGGTAGAATAGAGTAGGGATGTCTCGGAAGGACAAAATGGAGGCACGCCTTGGCTTTGTGGCGAGAGAATAGAGCTTGGAATCAGACCGGGAAGTTCTTCTTCGGACATGGTGGTATAGCTCACCTGTTCAGGGCGGTAAACAAGTTTACCCATTGGTGGCTTTTCGGTATCCACGATGAGCAAGCCCTTTTCTCCACGGCCAAGAAGGTTGTACAAAACGACTTCTCCGCCACGGAATCCGAGAACGGCCGATGTCCCGGCAAATACCATGTCTCCCTCAACTCCCACGCGGTTACTGATAACAACCAAAATCTCATATTCTGTCTCAGCACGAATAAGTGGCTCCAAACGAGCAATCCAGTAAGACAATGAGTCCATGTCTGGTTCGTGGGGTGTCTGAGACCATGTATGGGCATCACTGCCAGTGACCCATGCCATGGAGATGATAGCCACACTGGCGCCACTCCGTAAGACATGGTTTGCAAACTCAAAGTCTTCCCATGGGGCGGTAAAGTCATGAGGGCTGTATGATGGCAGAGTCAGTGATACCGTGGCTACTGCGCACGCTCGTGTTGATATAAACTTACTTGAGATCCATGCAAATGCCTATAGCCACTCTACCGAGGCCAGGAACCCAGTCTGCGAAAAAGCCATGTCCTGGCATGGCCCAGTTACGATCGGTATCAAACAAGTGTGTTTTTTTGTAATTGGCTACCGTTTCGCCTTCACGCGTAATCATCATTACACTGTTATAGAAGCCCATACGGGCCTCGGATAGGTCGCTCGCATCAACCTTTTCGGGATATCCAACAGCTACATGACAATCGTGTCTAAGAGCAGCGGTACGAGCCCATAGAGCGGATATTCCACTAGTTGAAGGCTCAAGATATGGTTGAATTGCAGATCGTGAAGCAAAGTTGTATCCTGTAAATGACATTTCAGGAAGAACCAACAAGTCCAAATCACACGACTCGGTAGACTTGAGAAGTACCGAGTCAGCGCGCGAGAGGTTATTCTCGACATCACCGACTACGGGAGAAAACTGGAGACATCCGACCTTCATGATGGACTAGATTGGGGCAACATTGACTTGTAAATAAGTAAGTGGGGGGTCGTCGTTTTCTGTTGGCTGGTAACTGTATGTATGACAGTGGGGGGTAATTGATTCCAGTCAGATATGTAAGGCAAAAACGAGAGACAATAGTTGGCGAATTGACGTTGAAGAATAGACCTGGAGCCAAAAACCAGGCGAAACAGGAAGACGAGACTGAAGATGAAAAAGAGTTTGGTGGTTGGCGAAAACAAAATTGTACTTTCAAGACAGGCTTTTTTTTTTGTCGTGGTGTGGGTGTGGGTGTGATGGGATTTGTTCGGGATACTCTGGCGACGTGGGAAGGCCAGGTTCTCATTCGATGCTTGTCACCAGCAGCACAGCAGGCAATCCAAAAGGGTAAAAGAAGCGAAAATCCTAGACTAAACGGTGGAAAAATGTAACAGTAACATGTCAAGCCTAGGAGATTTGCAACGTATCAAGCATTTGATTGTCTGAAATTATCAAGACGGGGGAGAATATAATGCGTGACTTTGGTGATTTGACAAAAACGAAAAAGAAAAAAAAAGTGAAGCTTTCCAGGCGAACAAGTGGTGTAGAAAGAAGAAGAATGAAGAATGAAAAAAAAAAACAGACAATCACGATAATTGTCACGTTGCACGCACAAAAAGAGGGGCGTTTTAAAATAGATGGGAAACAGCACAAACGGTTGTAAAGCGTGAATCAAGGAAGCGATGAACGAATGGGGATCGTCGTGACGCAGGTCGTTTCGCTTTCTTTTCTACCTTGTAGATGACGGGAAGACGATGCAGATTGGTTGGATAAGAAGGAAGGAGGGGACGGAAGTGGTTTCGGGTTTGATGAGGCGGTTGATGATAGCGGTTGTAGTTATGGATGCCTGTATATCTAGCTATGTATGGACACATGTGAATGAAGAAATGAGATGCGTATGTATGTACTATTCGGGTGGATATACTGATTATGTTATACTGTGTGCCATGTTCATACTGTCAACATGCAGCGCAGTATGAGACATCTAAACCACACGACACAATTGTATATCACGTTTGATATGCACATATGTGTGTGTACAAATGCACAAAGAACCAACATAACCAGACCATCGCCCCCTCTAAGCATCGGTTATCCACGTCTTCAGCCCATAACAACACCGCCGACAGACGCCATCCTCCCTCCCTCGTCACCACCTGCACAATTGTTGAGGCCTACCAAATGGATTGTCTGTATAGCCACGCATATGGTGTATCCAGTAGTGAACCCATGCGCACGTATTACTAGACCCTCGGTGGCGTGTCGTGGCGTGCCTCCCATATTACCGACGAACTCATCACGTTTCCCTCCTCGCTTCATTTTCGATATGCACATGGAACCCGCCTCACTATGCAGGAACCTCAATCTTTCCAAATATCACGGTTATATTCACACCCTATGATTCTGTCGTATGTTATATGTCCTGCCTCCTTCTTTCCCTCTTTCCCAGTGACCATTTCTCTCGACCGCTTTGCCATGTATCCATTCCTTCCTATTCTCGTCCTGAAAAAGAACCTCCTGTCTGCATACTCACCTAACCCGCCCATGAAGAAATCCTGCAATCCTCTGCAACCCCCCAACTTTTGTTCCCCACCAACCACACGATTCGTTTCAATTCCCCAGCAAAATAAGCCTTGTCGCCCAGCCCTTCGCCAAAAACCCCGCGGCGGCTATTCTCGTCATCTGATTGGTTGGAATCGTGTAAGTCAAAAGTGGGGCTCTTAGGGTTGGGGTTTTCTGATATTACGAATGGTTGCACATGACAGGAAACATGCAGGTACAGGGAATAAAGTAGAAGAGAATAGTAAGATTCCAGTGTTTATTTTACATGAGAATGCTTTGAAATGGGGCTCATGGTGTGTAGTACTTGATTCGCGGTATGTACATACTCACCTAGATACACACATGTACACATGCACGGCACTTCCCAAGTAAGGCGACGAGGTCTGTCCAATGACCCACACTACATCTCTCGATTCAGCGTTACATTTTGGTACAGGTGGTCTACAAGTCATCCCAAAGTGGATATGACATCCGGGGACAGTCCATCCGGTCAGACCTGAATGGTTGGTTATCTTAATCACACCAGTAGTTTAAAGCGGCGTGAACGTGATAGGCTTGCATTAGCGGATTTGGTGCAGTTTATTAATAGACTAAAGGATTACTCAAGAGGTCGGAAATCCTAGTATTAAAATGCATCTTCGGGACAAGTGCACATTGTCTTGTCCGTTGACGTTAACTCTGAACATCCTCCTTCTCCCTTCCATCTAAGGCTAGATGGCCCTGGTGTCGTACGGGCCCAAGTCAGGCAACTTAGTTCCCCGGTTAACGTCCTGCCATCCAAACCACGCCGCACGCGTCTTTTCAGGGCTACACATGTGTTAGTAAGAGTCTATGTGCATATTTCAATGGAAAAGGATCAAGCTTACTTTTGCAACGTCACAACCCCACTATCACCCTCTGGGTTGTACCCAAAAGAAACCATCCAATAGATGTCGTTCATACACTTGACGTTATACCAACTAGCCGTGTGCCAGTCAACACCAGGCTGTAGAATGGCAATAGAGTTGCACTTTATGAGCTCATAGCCAGGCGAGTAGATGTTGAAAGTCAAAATAGCCACACCAATATCAGTGTTAGCCTCCCGGGTGACATTCTGGATAGTCCAAGTCGGAGCATTCTCAAGCTCAGCGATAGTCTTCAATGCACGGCTCTCAACGGGGGCACTGGTGGGTTCATTCGTAGAAATCTGAGGAGTGGCCGTAGCCGGTAAAACCAAGGTAGTCCACCCCGGTTCTCTACCACCTGCAGCCCCCGCTCTAATAATAGCTAGAGCGGTCGATACCAGGCAGACAAGCCGGAGGATGAAAATGTGCATATTGGCGAAGTGACGTGGTGGTCGAGGTGGATCGGCGGACGAAAATAGATTGAGGATGGGAGTGTGATGGATGGATTTCGATGGTACTGTTGCAGTTGATGATGGTTTTGACGACGTCTACTAAACAGGAAGAATGAGAGTTTGTTTGTGGATAGATGTCTTGTTATATGTCCCTGGAAAGCCATGTTTGTTTACGGTGAAGTCAATAAAGAAGTCACCTGCGTTCTGTCGTTGAAAGAAGAATCTACATACGAAATAAGGTTATTGTCTTTGAAGACATTCACCTACTTACGTACCAACTTGACATACATATGTATTTGCTTTGTCCACGATGTTCTTTCATTGACTTCTCCTTTTCAGGCCAGTCTATTCCAGTTCTTTCACATATGCACACCGGCCCCTGTCAGACATATGTAAGTACAGTAGTACTTTTCAAATCCGTGTCGCAATTGATCCTCCTGCACTTTGTAGTCCCAAAATAACCTCGCCCGACCCACGTGAGTGAGTGTCTTGCATACACGTGTACATCCATATCTTGTCATCGGTCTACGCTGACTGTTTGTAAACCCCGGACCGAGCGACAATTTGTTTTCGGCAAACACCATATACGATCCATTGAATGTGGGTCATATCATGAACTATCTAGTAATGGGTGGAAGAAGTTTCTTATCTGCGATTTTGTCTTTCAGGGACGTGGGTTTCACGGGGATCACGTGATGAGATATTGATGGAACGACATGTCACGATGATTGAGGAGATGGTTCTCTGACCCTGGCTTTTGGTTGGGTTTTGGAGATAAAGGGATGAAGTCTATTTATGGGTGTCTTCGGTTCGGTCGGGTTAGGTCGGTTAGCAATTGGAGCGTAGATGGTACGGTGGATAGGTACCTTTCTCGGCGCTTGATCCAGGGATGTGAGGTTTTGATGATGACATCGGAGTCCGGGATGTGAAGGGACACTACGACGTTATCACGGAACTCGGCACCGCAAAGCTATCAGTATACTCAATAGTCTATTCAACAAGTCGATCAGTGTACACTTTGGCTAGTCTATGATTCCTATTCTTCTTATAATAGAAGCGTGATCCACTTCCACTCCTCATGTAACAATCAAGCCGTGGTGGAAGATATTGGGTTGATCTTCAAGGGATCCCCCGAGGTCTTCAATTTACTCTAGGGTATACAATCAGTGAGTCAATGGGATCGTAGACTGTAGAAGGAAGCAACTATAGCGGGTATACTTTCGATCATGATGTAGGGATATGCTGTTAGTTCGCGGTATCACGACAGCAGGTTGGGGTTGAGGATCATGTGACAGTTGCAGTGTGAACACTCGGTTGAATATTGAAAGTAGGACCTAATATAGGATGAGTGATGCTGTAGTGAATGACACTTGGCCTAGGTCTCGAAATTTTACAATCGGTCTTGCCGCTGATCTTGAATCACAATGTCTCTGTGATGTCAAAGTGATTAAGACGCTAAAAGTAAACCAGTCGCCCCATGACCATGGACGTTTTGAATCTTGGCATTAGTTGAGCCTATAGGTGGATGGCGTATCTTATGATTTGACCTTGTTCGGTCATCTCCTGTCCGGTAGCCTTTGACTGTAGCTTCATACTTCCCGTTTGTCATCTCTTGTCCAGTATCCTTTCAGTGTAGCTTCATACTTCTATGTCGTCACCTCCTATCCGGTAGTCTTTCACTGTAGCTTCATACTTCCAGGTCGTCATCTTGTCTAGTATCTATAGTATGCTTAACAGTGACACATGTCTACATATTATTTCAAGAAGCCCCGTCCTATTAATCTCCCCACTACTCCACATCTAAACATCGCAACATCCAACAATGTCACCACAACCTCCAAACCGCCCGAATATCCCAGTCTTCCACCTAAAGATAGCCCAAGGTATCACTACTCAACACATGTGTCCATACCAATGACACATGAACGTCACATCTCAAAGTAACTTTCCAGGTAAACATCCAAATCTATCTACTTCACGACAAGTCACAATTTCTCGGACCCCTCAGCAAATCCCAAAGCCATCCCTATCGAATATCATCGCCAAGAATAGCCTTGACCTCACAAACACTCAAGTTACAATACCCCTCTCCCCGGACAATCCTCATTTTCATGGTCACGGGAAACAACATTACCCTTCAAATAACTTCATTGACTCTTCCAAACCACCACAAGACTAACATACCATACCTTATCTTATCTTACACCAAAATCAACGTCGGCCCCGTTAACCCACACTCACGATCGTAACACAACTAACCCTAGCCATACACCGACCTCACTCGTCAGAAACCATAAAAACTTTATTCTCAATCTCCTTCCTTTTGAATCCCTCCCAACCCCTCAAAAACAGAAGAATCCTACACACTCAATACTCCATCACGCTCGTCATCAGCCAAGACTAAAACCACTCTTGGCATCGAATTCCCACAGACCTTGTTGAAAATCACTCTCCTAAGAGGGCGCTTACACCCCATGTCTCGACGTCTCTGATTGGTCGAAAAGCCCCGCTCGCCGGAAACCATAACCGAAACTTCCTGTTTGGGCAAATTGGGAACCGCGAATGTGGACTCGGCGTGAAGATTCACTGTTGTATGGTCGGGTCGTGGGCCCGGGATATAGGCTATGTATAGAATTTGAAGACCGCATTCTGAGGGCTAGAGCATGGGGTTTGGCGCTTCTGAGGGGGTCTTGCGGTGGAGACTATATAGAGAGAGATTGGCCACCTTGGCTGGTCTGGATGGTTCAGATGTCACGAGATGTTTTGTTTTCTTGTCAATGAATAACATGTTTCTGATACAATATCTCCTGTTTCTGACTCCGTGGGTGGCGGCTTTACAAGTTACCCCGGGGTCACCATGTGCCCAGCATTGTCTGGATGATACCAGTCTATCACCCTTCCTAGCGAATTCGTCATCGACGTTGCCCGAGGATATCGTTTGTACTGATGACTCGTTTGATAACTCAACCGTGGGTGTCAAGTTCGTTGAATGCATGACATGTCTCCAAAAGAGTGACAAAGTTGACGGGGCAGAGTCGGATCTTGCCTGGCTACTATGTAAGTTTTTTCCTCTCATAGTACCTGGATAACTAACTAACAATGGCTAGATAACCTGAGATATACCCTCGGAACATGCCTTTACAACTCTTCACTTCTGGCAAGTGACCAACGAATCGATTCGCCCTGTCTAACTCCATCTTCCTGCGGGCCCTTGGAAGATACCATTACCAGCGGAAACGTCACTGCCCTCGTACAAACCCCCACCGACTCAAACGATGAATACGCCTTCTGTGATTCTGGTCTTCTTACCGGCAAATGGGAAAGTGCGTGTACCAGTTGTTTCCGGACAACCACGAATCAAATCTACCTTGCCAATGGTACGTCTCTTCCACAGCGATTCAAATATGCTTACTAACCCACAATAGTCGTCGACACTCTCAAAGCCTCCTGCCAACAGAAACCCACATCCGGCTCCCTCCTTTCCCTTTCCGGCGACATCTTTTCAACTACCGCGTTAAACCTGACAAGCACCAGCACCACTGCCAGCTCATCCTCCTCCGACACTGAAGCCTCCTCATCAACATCTTCTCTCAACATCCCCACAATCGTCGGTATCTCCGTCGGTGGTTTCCTCACATTAATAGGTGGACTTGCTCTTTTCTGGGTATACTTCCGCCGCAAGAAGCGGCCCGTGGTCCTCCCCACCACCTCCGTGAAAGCCCGGAATCCCCACCCAGATACCTCTGCAACCTCCTCGCCGACCTCCCCCGACCAAAAAGGCGGGATAATTTCCTCTGCCGCGTCGATTTCCTCGTCGCTTCCTCCGTATACTTCGCCTCCTCACTATATGCAACATACTCGCAGTATCTCTGCCGCTTCAATCCGGTCTAATGGTTCTTACCATACCATGACCTCCGCGGACCTCGCAATCCTCGCTGCCCAAGCAGGTCAAGGCGGTCCGCCTGTTCCTCACCCGGCATATATCCCCGGCCGGTCCTCTCGCACCGCGTCGCCCGCTCCGTCAAGTCACTCGGCAAGTAACTCCATCGGGTCCTCAGCCAGCTACGCCACCTCCTCTCGGAAACGGACCCGTCCATCTCCCTTGGGAATCGAGCTACAACAATCACCACCTTCCAAATACTCCCAAGTCGACGGTGTCCCGACAGTGGGACCAGCTCCCCAGGCTACATCGGCTACAATGGAGGCGGTCCGCTCGGGTATCCAGGATGGAACGTTTACTATCCCGCCACCACCACCACCGCCTAATAACGTGGCGAGACCGCAGGTTCCTACGTTGAGTATCCCGAACTCACGGAACATGCGCGGGCGTCGGTTCGCACCGCCGGCTATTGTCGTGCACGGGGCGAGTCCTATTGCGGAGGTTGACGAGGGACAAGCGGAGGCGTTGGGTGTTGCCCGGTGATTACTTGCGTCAGGACGCTTTACGAATTATGATTAACGATTTCTTTATGACGAGCTTATTTTCTTAATAACTTGAATATGTATTATTGATATAATGTAATTATCAAAACAGTGCTGGTTGATTGTTTGTCTGTATAGAATATGAAGAACCCAAAGTCCAAGACAATACTCTAACCCAGACGATGACCTCTCGTCTTCCACGCATCAGGAAGAGGTCCTGTAGAAACCCCCGTCGAAGTTCCCTGACTAGGCTCTGTAGTACGTCCACCAACAGTCGGTCCAGCAGCAGATCCATTATCCAGCCCATGACCCGATCTAAACAGACCCGAAAGCCACAACGGGGTACGGAACATTTCCGAGCCGCCACCAAACTCAGGCCACAGACGGGTTACAAAGTCGTAGAGATGGGCAGCAAGGATACCCGAGACTTGCAAAGGGAACAGGTAGAGACCCACATCAGGTTGCTGGATGAAGCCGACGGCTATGAGAGCGTACGGCATCAACTGGGTAGGAATCTGGAAGAAAAACAGGGTTGACTTCTCGTGACGACAGTCTTGCGATGTAGTGTAAGTCAAGGCAATGATCAGACCCTGGAAGTAAAACACCATAGGGTAAGCCCAACCGATGAAGACAGCTACTTGAAGTAGACCCTACATTGACCAGAGATTAGTACTAGTCCACTTCTACCAGCAAAGATCCACGACGAGAGAGACAGATGGCAAGAAGAAGAAAAGTATCTTATTAAAAAGAATTTACAAAAGAAGAAATGTAGGGAGCTAAAAAAACCACCTGGACAAGTATCAAATACCCGCCAAGCCATCCATATAGACATCCCACCAATCCACACCTCTTTCTGGCCGTTATTTTGCGAATGATGGACAGTCAGAGGGGGAGTTAATCTTCCCCAATTTCAGGAACCGCTTCAGTTAATTTGACACTGGGCGGGCAGATAGTCGGGGTGTTTGAGAAAAACAAGAAAAGGAAAACATGCACGTCATAAAAGTCATTACTCATAATGTTAAAGCAGTCAACAGCTTTGTTGCCGCCTTCTTGCTCCCGTCGCCGTCTCAGCGAATACTTACAAGAATCGCAATTGCCAAAAACACAAGGTACCAAACCACATCAGCACGTCTCGGAAACCGAGGGCTTCCAGTCTCCAACGCCACCAGGCCACGATACAACATGTATCCATCAAACAACATCGAGAAGCCCGAGCCCAACAGCAAAAACGACGTAGGTAAACGCCACAGCTGCGGAGGGAACGCGAGAAGATGCATGGGAGTAAACATGACGGTGGCGGCGTAAATGAGACCGGTATGGACCAGCGCTGAAGTCACGACAGCTGCGCTCGTCACTGTACTGGAGGTACCATGGCGTGTTAGGGTAATGCCGATGCTTGTATGTAACGCGGAGTTCCGGGGCTGGTGCTTACCGGGCCACGGGAGGCAACCCCCAAAACATGTCCATGACCGACATCTTAAGTTGAAGATGAAGCGCTATTGAGGCGTCAAGGTCGGCTTTAGATGGTATGTATGGAGGCTGCAAAACAAAGAGAGAAGAAGGCGGCGAAAAAGAAAATATTGAAAGGCAGATGCGTTGGAAAGAAAGACAAGTTGAAATAGATTGATTCGGGGACAAGACTGTCTATTTATATGTGTGGGCGCCGGCTGGATCAGTCGGTGGAGCTCTGGATGAAAGATGAATGGTGCAGAGTTTTTACCTACCAGCCTTGCGACTAAAGGCCAGTTGGCCTACAGTGGGGCAAAAGTGGGGTCGGTTTGATTACATTTATGTAGTCACGTGTAGATTAAGATACGGGTTTGTTGAACAGTAACCCTTGAACGACGTCATTTCGGGCTTCAGAATGATAGCTATCGCCGATCGGGAAACCAATACACTTACAACACTCAACAACAGGATCCAGTAACCTTGCAGAATTGACTGTATCTGCAATGTAACTTAGAACCTGATATTACAAAAACATTAAAAATCCACACATCACCCGCACAGTCCAGGCATCAAGGCATCCGTATCCCGTCAGTAAACCCTGACTCGCCGCTCTGATTATATACCTCATTCTGCATCCCCAAATATACAGAATGTCTCTCGAAGCCCGCCGTGTCGACCGCGACGCCGAAGCCACCGCCGCCGCCTGGGAATCTGCCCGCGGTGCCGTCGTTGGCGCGATGAAATGGGGGGTTGGCGCCGGGTTACTCTCTGTGGTTGGTTATCGGATGTCGCCTGTCTACCGGGGTTTAACTATCCAGTTCAAGGTGTAAGTTATGCTGATTCTATGGAGGCGGGTTGACTGGAACTGACTTGGAAAAGGTACATTCAAATGTCGGCCATGGTTATGGGCGGTATGATTGAGGCGGAGAATCGCTTACGAATGTTTGAAGCACGAATGCGTGCGATGAGGAGGGAAGAAGCGGAGAGACAGCGGTTTAAACGACTCATGGCAGAATATGGGGAAGATGAAGAGTAAGATTCACCAAACACTAGATACCATCAAACCATACCATCATTGTCTATATATCATGACTCCTAAATGCAATCCGCAAACAACGCCAAAGACATTATACCCAGTAATCAAATTCGTCTATACTCTGAACCTCTTGGGGTCCATGTTAAGCTTACACAGCTTTACCACGCAGCCACTAAGCTGCAAAAGCGTCTGTACACCCTCCAAAACCTTCATGTGCGTAAAGCCAATAACCTTGATAAACTCCAACTTGGCATGCTCACTCAATGTGGGAATTGTCTTGGTCACTCTGAACATTGTGCTGATAATGTCGTGTGCCGAGTATCCCAAGTCCCAAAGTTCTCTCAACGCATCCAACGCCACATCCACCTTGCCCTCGTGACAAGCCTTGAGCATAGCTTGTACCTTGATCGGGTGTGGCGAGTCCACCACCTTGAACACATTATCTCCCGAGACGAACCCAAAACCAGCAAACGTCGATTGCAGGTTATTAATAGCCTGTCTCATATCACCCTCTGCTGAGAACACCAACGCTGCCAGACCATCATCCGAGTACTGTACACTCTCCGCCTCAATAATCTGCATCAAACGCTTAACCACCTGCTCGTCGGTTAACCTAGAGTATCTAAGGATAGCACAACGAGACTGCAGGGGCTCAATGATCTTGTTGGACTGGTTACAAGCAAAGGCGAATCGGGTAGTGTTGGAGTAGATTTCCATGGTACGACGAAGAGCTTGCTGGGCACCCGACGTCATACTATCGGCTTCATCGAGAATAATAAGTTTGTGACGGCCGGCGGGGAGTGTGACTTTTTTCTGGGCAAAAGTTTTGATACGGTTACGGACGACATCGATACCTATGTTAGGTAGTTTTGTTAGTCTCATGTTAGGCTATACGGTGCCAAAAAAAAAAAGCTTACCTCTTTCGTCACTGGCGTTCAACTCCAGAACAGCTTCTTTGTATGTTTCACCAAGTAATTGCCGTGCCAAACACAACACACTGGTGGTTTTACCGATACCTGGGGTGCCGGAGATGATCACATGGGGCATGTTACCCTCACGGGCAATGATCTTTAGACGCTCAATGGTTTCTGTGTTGCCGACTACGTCGTCCAAGAAAACCGGACGGTACTTTTCAACCCTACGTTTCGATACATGTTAGTCAATGGGTTCTTGGCCATCTAGGTAGTTCATGACAACGGACCATGGAAGCTCATAGGTGACAGTGGTGGCGGCCGAGGAGGCCAGGGCCTTGGTGGTGGCAGAGTTGGATGACTCGCCGGTTTCAAACTTTGCTTTGACTTGGGACATTATGTTTCGTTGGTATTAAAGGCAAAAATAAGTTTGCAATGCTATGCCAATAGACTTCTCGTGATATCTATTTCTTGACGCGTTGGACCGCGTAAATTAGTTTGTGGTAACCCTTGATGTGTACGTGGCAACCCTACTATTGACCGGGCTGCCCCTGACGGAACATTGCCGGAAACCCTGGTACAGAATGACGACCACTCGCCGCAGCAGTTTAATAAAAAACCCGTTAAGTTCTAGGCACTCACTAAATTGTGAAATTGAATCAACATCAAAAAGAGACGATATCTCGTCATGGATTCATAGATATAAATGATAGTTTCCTGTCCAACCAAACATCATTAGGCAGCTATATTTCCCAACTACCTTTAAAGATTAGCCTATACCTTAAACATTTGGGGTTTCCATTGGCCTTTGAATTGTTTCAACGACACAGCCTTCGACGGTGACTCTCAAGAGACTTGGAATTTGCAATCCTTCTTTAATCAATCAACCAAAACACATCATACTCTCGAAATCATCCGAACCGCTCCATCCGATTTCTTCCACCCCTATATTGTGCGCCTTCACTATCCTAGTATCGCTGAATTGACTACTGTACGTTGAGCCGACTTACGAGTTATTGTGGCGGCTGGTTATCCCCCTGCCTGGACGTCAATGTGGCCTTCGCTACACAATTGTACACAAGCCGCACCGGAACCCTTACTGATAGACTTGACCGGCGCATAGAGGTACAATCACCACCACGTGCCGTAATTTTTGCGGCTGACTCGATAGTGTATTGCCACACATACATATGACTTTATAGCCTTGATCCGCCATTCTTGAAGACTGTTTTGTTACTAGGTCTCGACATATATAGTTTTGCAACCCAGACCGTTGATCTGCACTACACTGCAGCAGCCTGTCATCTGACAACCCACGACGAAAAAAAAGGCATACGAGCCTTGGACCTCTGGTCCTCACCATACATTATATAGTTTCTTGCGTATTATCGACACTGAAGCTGTGGTATGACTCGAGACACAGAATCGCCATTGGTGGCGACTCCGTCTGTATCGGACTCCGATTCCGACCTCGACTTTGAACTGGAGGAGCTTGCCCCGCCAACATCCTCCACCCCGCCGCCACGAAACTCCCACATCCAAGATACCCCGCCATCACGAACGGTTTCCCCAGTCACCGGCGCTCGCCATGCCATGCGGAAGTTGAGAATGGGAACTAGACGGTCGACCCGGTTTGGAGACCTTGGCCAGAACAGAGATGATTATGATGGGGGGGATAGTGAAGCTTTACTCGACAACCATTCCCGGAATAACTCGACGCATATTGAGGACGATGATGCTCCGTTATTGGCGTCGAGGGGTGGTGGGAGTGGAGGGATGTCTACTGGTGCAAATATGAGGAAACCAGGGCTTGGCGACAAGGTTAAGTCTAAGTTGCGGAATATCATTCCGTGGGGTTCACGAGAGCCTTCGCGACTGAGCAACTCGGCAGATGACGAGTCAGATACGGAAGAGACCGGCGCCTCAGATTCGGGATCAGCGCGAGTAATAGCAGTGGGCTCAACATCGCAGTTCTCAAGGTTCCCGCCAAACAGTGTTTCCAACGCCAAGTACACCGCCATCACCTTCCTACCCATCTGCTTGTACAACGAATTCTCCTTTTTCTTCAACATGTACTTCCTCATGGTTGCGCTATCGCAGGCGATTCCTGCTCTTCGCATTGGTTATCTTCTTACTTACATCGCCCCCCTGATCTTTGTTCTGTGTATTACCATGGGAAAGGAAGCTTGGGATGATATTGAACGCCGTCGTCGCGATACTGAGGCAAACTCGGAGGGGTATACGGTACTTTCTTTCGACGAACCTTCTGCTAGAGCCGACGCGCGTAACAAGCGCCACGACAACGAGAGGTCTTTGAAATCTGAGATGTTGGGTGTTCCAGGACGGGGAAAGCGCAGAAGCAACGTCGACCGTCTTTCGGATGTTATTGAAGAAGAAGAGCGTCTGGAGAATGATGGGAGTATGCTATCCTCGACTGTCCGGGAGACATGGAGAAAGGCCAAGGATTTGAGAGTTGGTGATGTCCTCAAGCTCGGAAAGGGTCAACGTGTTCCTGCCGATGTCGTCATCCTCAAGTGTTACAACGACGACGCACCCCGGTCTTCTAACGTACATGATCTCGATGACCACTCTGACAACGAATCTGCGCTTCTCGATATTGGCGATGATGCGGAAGCTTCGAACAAGCGTGAGACTAAGAAGAAGACTTCTGGTGGCGTCGAGAAGGTTGCTGGCGGTGAAACGTTTATCCGGACTGATCAACTTGATGGTGAAACCGACTGGAAGCTTCGTTTGGCCTCGCCATTGACGCAGAATATCCGCACAGAGGAATTCGTTCGGCTGCGTGTGACTGGTGGAAAACCGGACCGTAAGGTGGGCGAGTTTGCGGGTACGCTGGAACTTTTGGACTCCCGGTCTGCGGCGCAGAGTCATGCCGTTACAGGATCTAACCCGACTGCTCTTGCGAACTCGGCGGCTCTCTCTATCGACAATACAGCTTGGGCTAACACGGTTATTGCGTCGCATGGTGTCACTCTTGGTGTAATTATGTATACGGGCCCTGAGACTCGTTCTGCTTTGTCTACGGCGCCATCTCGGTCCAAGACTGGGTTGTTGGAGTATGAGATTAACTCGTTGACCAAGATTCTTTGTGGGTTGACGTTGTTGCTTTCTATCATCCTGGTTGCCTTTGAGGGTTTTGAGAATGTTGATGGGACAGTCTGGTACGTCAAGGTTATGCGCTTCCTCGTTCTGTTCTCGACCATTGTACCTATTAGTTTGCGTGTCAACCTTGACATGGGAAAGAGTGCATACTCGTACTTTATTCAGCATGATCCTGGGATGCCTGGTGCGTTGGTTCGTACAAGTACAATTCCCGAAGATCTGGGCCGTATCGAGTATCTCTTATCAGACAAGACAGGTACACTCACCCAGAATGAAATGGAAATGAAGAAGATTCACGTCGGTACGGTTTCCTATGCTAATGAGGCCATGGACGAAGTCAACGATTACGTCAAGCAATCTCTTAGCCACGTCATTGTCGGCGGTGGAAATAATCTCGTTACTCCTTCTAACACTACCATGGGCGGTATCGGTACTGGCGCGGGTGGTGGTGGACGTACCCGTCGTGAGATTGGTTCCCGTGTCCGCGATGTTGTCCTTGCTCTTGCTCTCTGCCACAATGTTACGCCAACTGTGGAAGATGATGTTAACGGAAACCAAACCGTTGGATACCAGGCTTCGTCGCCCGACGAGATTGCTATTGTGAGATGGACTGAGGCTGTTGGTCTTCGTCTTGCGTATCGTGACCGCACGAGTATGACTCTTGAGGCTACGGATTCTGGCAAGACTGTGGTACAGGTTCGTGTCCTGGATATCTTCCCCTTCACCTCGGAGGGTAAGCGTATGGGTATCATTGTGCAATTCCGTGAGACTACTGGTTCTGGCGCTATGGATCTTGACGACGGCGAAATCTGGTTCTACCAAAAGGGCGCTGATACTGTCATGGGTGAAATTGTGGCTTCTAACGATTGGCTTGACGAGGAAACTGCTAACATGGCCCGTGAGGGTCTTCGTACTCTTGTTGTTGGTCGTCGTCGTTTGTCAGCGGCGCAATACCGTGAATTCCAAACCCAGTTCCAAACCGCGTCAATGTCTCTTGTTGGACGTGACGCTGGCATGGCCTCTGTTGTTTCTCTTCATCTTGAACGGGATCTTGAACTTCTTGGTGTCACGGGTGTTGAAGATAAATTGCAGCGTGACGTCAAGCCCTCTTTGGAACTTCTTCGGAATGCTGGCATTAAGATTTGGATGTTGACGGGTGACAAGGTTGAAACTGCCCGTTGTGTCGCTGTTTCTTCTAAGCTTGTTGCTCGTGGCCAGTACATCTATACTGTTCAAAAGATGCGTAGCAAGGATAACGCCCAACAACATCTCGATTTCCTTCGGAGCAAACCCGACTCTTGTCTTCTCGTTGACGGCGACTCTCTCGCGCTATTCCTTTCCCATTTCCGCCACGAATTCGTCTCTGTTGCCGTACGTCTACCTACCGTCGTTGCCTGCC
Organism: Huntiella bhutanensis; assembly: GCA_002018275.1. NCBI lineage: Eukaryota > Fungi > Ascomycota > Sordariomycetes > Microascales > Ceratocystidaceae > Huntiella > Huntiella bhutanensis. The sequence goes on along the minus strand of MJMS01000004.1, from coordinate 277,464 downwards.
GTTGTTCACCGGGTCAAAAAGCCGAAGTTGCCAAGTTGATCCGGGAGTTCACAAAGAAGCGGGTTTGCTGTATTGGTGATGGTGGTAACGATGTGAGCATGATTCAAGCTGCTGATGTTGGTGTTGGTATTGTGGGCAAAGAAGGAAGACAGGCTTCGTTGGCTGCGGATTTCTCGATTGAGCAATTTTTCCATTTGACCAAGTTGTTGGTTTGGCATGGTCGGAACTCGTATAAGCGGTCGGCTAAGCTGGCTCAGTTTGTTATTCATCGTGGGCTGATTATTGCGGTTTGCCAGACGGTTTTCAGTATCGCGATTAAGTTTGAGCCTGAGGGTCTTTATAAGGTATGTTTGAGGTTGTCACCTCACTGTTACACTGATATAGTTACTAACACTGTATAGGATTGGCTTATGGTTGGTTACTCTACCATTTACACCGCCTTCCCAGTTTTGTCTCTTGTCCTCGACAAAGACGTCGATGAGGATCTCGCTACTTTGTATCCTGAACTGTACAAGGAACTTACATCGGGTCGCTCTCTATCGTACCGTACCTTCTTCGTCTGGGTCTTCATTTCAATCTACCAAGGCACCATCATTCAAGGCTTCTCTCAAGTCCTCACGGAAGTTGACGGTAACCGCATGTTGGCAGTTTCTTATACAGTCTTGGTCCTCAACGAACTGCTTATGGTTGCAATTGAGATTGTCACGTGGCATTGGATCATGGTTGTCAGTATTGTCGGCACGTTCCTTAGTTACATTATTTCCGTGCCATTTTTAGGCTCGTACTTTGATTTGAAGTTTGTTGCGTCGGTCGGCTTCTTATGGAGATGTTTGGCTATTGCCGCTATTTCCTTGGTCCCGCCTTATGCCGGGAAAGTTATAAGGCGCACGATGAATCCCCCTTCGTACCGTAAGGTTCAGACTTAGGTGTGGTGTATATGGATATATATAAAATACAGTTAATTTACAAAGTCTATCTTACATGACGTGTTGTCTCGCTTGTGTGTTAATCAAGGTTGACCACCTGCCATTGTCCATCCAGGTTCCCTCCATACCGGTCAAGAATTCGCTCAACCATGCCGCCTTCCCGTATTCTCCGAAAAGCAGGCGCATTATCTTGTACAATACCACCGGCAAACTTCTCCACGAAGCCATCTGGTCCGGAGACAATAACCAGCTTATAAGCTCCGTCACCGGTAGGCCGAGCAACGACCTTCGGTTGATGTTCTGCATACGGACCCTCCGCTACAGGGAGATACGGTTTAGCAGGTGGCACCGTAGAATCCCGTCTCGACACCTTCGCCTCGGCAAGACCCAACGAGGCCTTCACCACCGCTTCATCAATCGCGATATCTTCCCCCGTGACTGCCACCCGGGCGTCAAAGCGGTCTCCATGTCGTAGCTTGAGATCTCTCAACATGGCGGCAACCGGTGTAGGCGTTTTAACGTCGCCCGCGCCAACATCTACTAAGTCGGGGTTTCCCGGTTTACTCTTACCAAGCCAGCTACGCGACTCGGCCATCTTGACGGGTAACCTAGGTGCTAGGGCGTCGATATCCGCCCGGGAATGAACGGACCAGAGAATTCGTACTTTTCCGGGGGTTTCGGCTGTTAGGAGGGCATGCGCGGCTTGTAAAGCCGGGGCAATCGATGATCCACCGGCTATAAAAAGGATTTCATCGTCGGTCCGGGTAGGTGGGTTTGTGAAAAGGAGGGTGGGATATGGACCACGGAGTTCCACCTGGGAGGCGGGAAGTAGACGGTCTAGATAGCGGGAGACTTCACCGTCGGGAAGTACCCGGACGAGAAGTTGCAGGGTACCTGAAAGGGCCGTGGCGGGGTTTGTCGGCGGGAGAGGCGTGTATTCCCTTACAATCTGAATCTGTGGCTGTTTCGCCTCGACACTCCAGAAGGGGAACGCCCAGAGACCAGAAGGCTTTTCCTTCCCCGTTGGTGGTTGGAGGTATGGAGGGATGACGTCGGGTGGGGTAGGTTCCTCTGGACGGAGAGTCATAATGAAGGTGTCCGGGGAGGCACGGGTTTTCTCATCTATGGTGTAGGAGAGGAATTTGTCGGGGTTGAGTGCCTTTTGGTACTTTTTGTTGTCTTTGAGACCTGGGAGGACACCGGCGAGCATGAAGCCTACTCCGGCGAGGAGGAAGTATTTTGTGGTGTTGTCGATCGGGCGGCGGGGCGGCGGGGTTTTGCTGTCGGAAGGGGGCGTTGGCGGGGTTTCCGGGGGTGGAGTTGGTGATCCGGTGGGTGTGGTGGCGGTTGTTACCCGGCGGTAGGGGGTCGTTAGCCGTGGGAGGGGAAGGGTCTGGCGGGGGTACCCGCGGAGAACGGTGGCTGGTATTTTCATTCTAGAGGGGAAGTGATGGATATATTACAGCAATATATACAATTGATGGAGATTTCCCTCTTTCATATGATATGACGTCGTCTATTCACGAGGCTGAAATTTTCACTTTTTCCACAACCAATTGGCCAATCATGGCCCTGGTAATTCCGGATATATATGGGGCCGTACATTTGTCGGGTCAACCAGGTAGCAAGGCTGAGAGGAATGAAAACAACAACAAATGGATATTGCGAAGGGTATGACGCAAGTTTGGGAATTTCGAGGTATACGGGAATGGAATGAGAAGTTGTAGATTAATGAATTTATGAAAGACTCTTTGGATGTGTTTTGCAGTTACTGTTTGTTAGGGATAAAATTCTGTGGCTAAAATTCTTGTTGTGAATATTTTATGGGTGTCCTTCTTTTTCCATCTTTTAGAACAAAACTTCTTTTTTGGTTCATTGATTTTATCAATCGGGAAGCAAAATGCAGAGTTTCTTGAGAGATTGGCGCCAGGACGCGCTGAATAAAGCACAATATGACTCTGCAATTTTCCTGGGTGATAAGGTGTTGGCTATAACGAGTATGTCTTGATCATCATCACAAGTTCCTCAATAACTGACCATTTCTAGATGATGACAACGACGCTTTTTGGCTCGCCCAAGTACACTTTGCTACTGGCAACTATGCCCGTGCCTATGCCTTTCTAACGAAACATGACTTGACGACGCGCAACAAGGCCTCGCAGTATCTATCTGCTAACTGTCTCATTAAACAATCGCACTTTGATGACGCCCTTACTCTCCTGGGGGAACGGAACCCTACGCACTTGATCAACTCAGTCACTCCCAATAAAAGAAAGGCAGCACAGTCTTCGCGAGCAGGAAAGTCCCATGAGGGTTCCTCGACAGATCGGAAATATGAAGCGGCTATGTGCCATTTACGTGGACTTTGCTATACCAAGCAGAATGCCTTTGATAAGGCTAAGGAGTGTTATAAGACGGCGGTGCAGATTGACGTGCAGTGTTTTGAGGCATTCCAACAGTTGATGAGTAACTATATTATGTCGCCGTCGGAGGAGTGGACTTTTTTGGAGAGTTTGGACTTTGATATGGTACGTGTCCCAGGTGACCCTGCTGCGTCACAAGAAGCAGCCGAGTTCACCAAGATGTTTTACACGACTAGATTGTCCAAGTACAACAATCTCAATGAGTTCACATCAGCGTATGAGTCCCTGTCGACTCACTACAAGTTAAAGGGGAACCCGGATTTGCAACTTTCACTGGCCGATTACAAGTACACACAGTGCAAGTTCCATGAGGTGTTGGCTATCACAGAGTCTATTATTCGCGAAGATCGCTACAACTTTTCCGTGTACCCGTTGCATCTGGCTGCTCTGTACCAGCTGCGTAGGGACAACGAATTGTTCCTAGTGTCTCACGACTTGGCCGATCACTACCCGGACGAGCCGTGTACGTGGCTGGCTGTTGGAACGTATTACTTTGCTATTGGTAGGATCCCCGAAGCCCGTCGGTACTTCTCCAAGGCGTCCATGATGGATCCGCATTTTGCACCTGCGTGGATTGGCTTTGCCCATACGTTTGCAGAAGAGGGTGAGAATGACCAGGCTATTTCTGCGTATTCGACGGCTGCCCGGTTATTCATGGGGACGCATTTACCTCAGCTCTTCTTGGGCATGCAAAATCATGCTTTGAGTAATATGTCAGTTGCCAGTGAGTTTCTCAAATCTTCGTATGCTTTGTGCAAGACAGATCCACTCCTTCTCAACGAAATCGGAGTAGTCAAGTACCACCAAGACAACCTTCGTGACGCGTCAATCGCTTTTGAGACAGCGTTGAAATTAGCAGCCGACTGCGGATCCGAACCCGATGCCTGGCTTGCCATCCGTATTAACCTCGGCCACGCCTACCGACGAATGCGCGCCTTCGACCAAGCTCTAGAATGCTACGACGAAGCCCTCCGTCTAGGTGGGAAGAACGCCGCGCTATTCACCGCCCGTGGCCTCATCTTCTTGGAACAAGAACAACCAGATGATGCTGCTGTGGAATTACACCAGGCCCTGGCAATTTCGCCACAAGACGCTATTGCCACGGACTTGCTTAATAAAGCGTTGAATGAGAGTCTGGCTAAAGGGATGGGGATGGGGGCTGAAGAAATGGAGGGCTGGGATGATGAATTGTTGGGTAGAGCTTCGGGAATGGCGTTGGGGGTTGGCATGGCGAGACGACAGAAGAGGATGGAGTTGGCGGCGGCGGAGTTGGCGGCTGCGGAGACGGTGGCGGAGGCGGGCGGAGGGCCGGATGGGAGGAGTGTCATGGATATGTCGGATGATGACGGACTGTAAGGTACATACATACATTGGCTGGTTCTTTGGGTTGGCGTTTGGTGTGCTTTTATATTCTCTAGTTATTCACGATGGATACATATGTTTTGTTTTTTTACGGTTAAACAAGTCTCGGCGTCTATTCATTATGTGGTATCATGAGGGTACTTATCCATCCTCGCCAAGTCTATAAAATTTCAAGTCTTTTATTGTACGACTCTTTGTCATGTTCTATTTCCCCGCTGACGGGGACTTCCTCATGCTTCTATCTCCCGTCGTCCACTTAGTTGTCCTGGCTTTGCCACTTAAGGGCACCGGGCACCTTGTGGTCCTTAACAACGTATCTGCAGTTGTTAAAGGTAGTCCACAGGGACTTCCAGAAGTTGGTCTCCTCCTTGTAGTACAGGTCACCGAGCACAGGGACCAAGGCAGCGGTAGCATCCTCAGCATAGTAGAAGGGGATACGGGCAAACAGGTGGTGGACCACGTGGGTGCCAATGATACCGTGGAATACGTAGCGGTCAACCCAGCCGAACTCACGGTCAACAGTGGCAAGGGCGCCCTTGACAAAGGTCCACGAGTCGGCCTCGTAGTGGGGGACGTCAGGGTGGGTGTGGTGCAGGTAGGTGATGGCCACGAGCCAGTGGTGAACCCAAAAGTAGGGGACGACGTAAAGAAGAGTCATGTTGGTCCAGCCAACGTGCAGACCAAGAGTGTACACGCAGTACGCGGTGATGGCCAAACCGACATCCGACATGAAAATGTAGAAGGCCTCGGTGGGGCGGAAAACGGCCGACCACGGGTCGAAGTGGGACTGGCGGTACCAGGGGAGTTCTCTCTGGCGAGACGTAGGTCCAGCGGTGGCGTTGGTGAGGAGGTACAGAGGGAAACCGACAAGCTGGTGGACAATCAGGCGGAAGAGGGTGACGATGGGGACATCCTCGAACAGGTCGGGGTCGATCAGAGCGGTATCCTTCTTGTGCGAGTGGGCAGCCTCGGTGGTAGGGACGAAAGCCATGTCCTTCTCCATGTGTCCGGTGTACCGGTGGTGACGAGAGTGCGAGTACTTCCACGAGAAGTAAGGGACCATGAGAAGAGAGTGGGCAGCCCAACCAACAATGTTGTTCAAGCGGGGGTGCAGAGAGAAAGCACCGTGGCCGCACTCATGGGCCAAAATCCAGATACCGGTACCAATGAGACCCTGGACGTAGCCGTAGGCAGCCCAGGCGGCCCAGCGGACATATTGGTTCTCAAGAGCGGGAATGTATGTGGCGCCAGCGTACATGACACTGAAGAACATGGCGAGGTCCTTGAACAGGTAGGACATGGAAATCCAGACCTTGGGCTGGAAGCAGTAGTCGGGGATGGCCTTACGGAGGTCATCGATGCTAGGGAACTCCTGGGCCTCACGCTTGGAGGGCTCGGCGGCAGAAGCAGCCGACTTGTTGGCCTGGTGAGAAGGATATATGTCAGTATTTCTAGACGGGAAACATGTGAGACTGTCTTGGTAGGAAAACATACCGCGGTGGGCCGGACGGTGGAAGTAGACATGGTGATAAAACGGACAAAATAGACCGTTCTCTAGTCAACACAGCAAGTATAAAAACCCAAGAAGCTTTTTTTTTTTAGCTGATGAGGAACAAGAAGAAGAAGAAAAAGAAAAAGTAGGAAGAGGAGAGGGGCAGGACCCGCTGGTTTAAAGGAAGCTTGGTTGGTTAGGTAAAGAAAGGGACAGACAGGACAGGCTGGACACAGAGACAAGGTAGATTGAGCGTCCAAGCTATCGGGGTCCAAACCAGCCAGGCTCAGATGTTGACTAGCTAGAATCAGAGCAAACAGCGAGGCGGAGAGAGACGATAGGATGATCCAATTCAGTTGATGGACTTATTCGGGAGACACAGGGTGGTGTATGTGTTTTTGTGTGATGGCATAAAGCGTGTACAGAGAACCAAGGTTGAAAAAGAATCCGAACAAGAATACAGACAGACAGTATATCATCATGCAGCTATATAACTTACGTGTTGTTATTTTTTACCCTTTTCCGGTTTTTGTGCGGTAAGCCACCTCTCTTGATTATTTAGAAGTCTCATACGCAACGCTATAGACATTTTTTTCTATATGTTTTCGTATGCACATACCTAAAAACCTGCTACGTTCGTGCAAGCCAGAAAAGCCACTTCAACAACAAAAAAGCTAAAGTTACACCCAATTAGGGATTACCTAGATTGGAAGGAGTGGTCTCTAGATTGGGGCTTATTCCATGTTGCTTCCATTGGCTGGAGGATCACAGGCCATACAGTGGAAGTGGATTAGTTAGTTAGGGTTAGCTTGTGATTTACTTTGACAAGTTGGTCATGTAAGGGGGTGAGGAATCGGGAATCGGCGACGACGGTGGGTTGATTTGGGTTTTTTTTTTGGAATGGTGTTCGTTCGTTCTTTTAGCTTTATGGGTAAGACATTTTGAATTTTAAATCGGTGTCTAGACTTCCTTCCTGCCCTGGCTAAAGCCCATAAGCAAGGCGTTTTTTTTTTTTTCATCACATCCATCAAGTTCCCAACAACATCCTTCCTAATTCCTCTGCCTCCTTCCATCCTGACCATCCTATAATGACCTTTCAATTAGATCTTTTCTCGTTGTCTTATTTTCTCATTCTCGTCTATACGTATGTACCCACCTCCTCTCTTTTTTCCACCTACTAGCTAGTACTACCAAACCCTCCCGGAGGTCCCTTCCCTTCTTATTCGTAACCCCTTGTTCTCCTTCCTCCCATTAGCAAGAAACCCAGGAAGTGGCGGGCAATCAAGCTAATGGCAACCGCACACTCCGGATTGGCTAGACGCGGGGATCTGGGGACAACAAAAGGGAAGTGCAAGCGTATTTTGGTATGTGCGGGTGTGGATAAAAAGGGTAGTTTCGTTTTTGGGGGAAGGAAAGGGTCTTTCAAGTCGGTGAGTTCATTTTTTTTCCCCCACTTTGCCGGAATGCACGTCGGCGAGATACAGACAGGGTGGGTTCTTTTTTGGCTATTGCGGCTTTCACGGGTTGGACACATACGTCTCCCTGTGGATGACACCTGCAGACAGTGTTTATGGATTAGTCTATACACATGGTGCATCAAGCTTACATGCGTACGGCCTATTCCTTCAAATTATATTACCTGCACGAAAGTATATGTAAGTCCTAAGACAAATTCTCCAAAGGGAGACTCAAAAACAAAAGTCTCCGGGGTTTTCTTGTTTTTGTCAATCACAAGATTGATCTACCCCATTCCATCTGTCAAAAAGAAGCAAAATAAAAAACAGAGCCGCGCCACCATCAAAGGGGAATCATGTAAGATAACCCTAGTCAAACAAGGCTAAACCAACCACCAAGAACCAGCGCCCCAACTTCTGGAAAAGCCATAATCTATGTATGTACATACATACATAGTGTCCGTGCAAAGAAACACCTCGGTACTCGTCCTAATCGCACCGCGTCTAACTGTGGCCCAGGCTTTTCTTATTCATCCGGGGCTGATTTCTGGAAGACGTTGGTTGTATGTATGTATGTATGTATATACATACATATGTATGTACATATGTCTGAATACAATGTTCAAAGGCCCGGGAACTCGCCCGGGCTCGAGGATAAGGAGAAGTTGTCCAAGCGCGGGGTCTTTGCTACGCTTAGTTGGATGGACACTTGTAGATAATGTGCCCATAACGATCATAGACTACAGACATACTTGCATGTGATAATCCGGGAACCTCATATAATAGGAATCCACAAGCGACTACCGTATCTATGTGAGTGTGTATGTGTGTACATACTACATACATATGTAACTCCCCTTTCCCCCGCTCCCTTGACCTGCAGAAATCCCTCGATGCAAGAAACTGTTCCTCGCATTAGCACTAACCCGGCCCCAACAAACACACACTTGATGGATAGGACAGTCTCCGTAGGATCCAGGGGCTGCAAACTTTTTATCTGACCGTCCTAGAAGTAACAAAGAGCGGCGTCAAAAAGAAAAAAAAAATCTTGCTCTGGGGTTTGCTAGTCTTTTTAACGGCCGGTAGAAGGTCCGGAATACATGAATAACTCGGGCTCGCTTAGCTCAGTTGGTTAGAGCGTCGTACTAATATTCCATCCGAATGTTAAGTAATGCGAAGGTCGCCAGTTCGACCCTGGTAGTGAGCAGCTCATACTTTTTGATGTTCCCTTCCAAAGAGTTGGTTAGGTTAGGTTTTGTCTTTCTTTTTCTTTTTTGTACCAATGTCGTGTGAAAACAAGGTTACCAAGTTCCCTTCAAGGAAATATCAGATTGTACCACCATACCCTCTGATCCTCCTATTCCATGCATACAATGACGGGGAAAATTCCTTTTATCCAGACATGTGGCGTGATAGAATCCCACGAGAAACCCAACTTTATTACCCAACCAGCCAGTCTAATCTAATCAATCTGATCCCCCCGCACTGCAACTCTCCATCGTAAACTCGCTCGCTACCTGGCCATCCAAAACCGCCAACTCCTCCTCGCTAAACCATCGCGTCAGCACCCACATCCGCAAAGGAATCAACGCCATGATAACCACCGGGAACCCCACCGCCGCAATCGTCTCAGTAATGGCTACTGTACCCGCCACAGCAACCAGTTGTACCGCTACAAACGCCCACACTGCACCGTCACGCACGCCGTACCAGCGGGGAGAAGCCGCGGACGTAGAGCGGTCGTTGAGGGCTTTTAACGGGCGGTGGGCGGGAGAGGTGGGGAGGGTTGTGTCACGGGTTAGGTAGGTTAGTTTGGAGACTATAGGGTTGGATGAGAGGGCTTGGATGGACATGACAAAGAAGAGGCCTGCTAGGACGGCGTGGGGGACTTGGTGGAGGACTGTTTGGAGGGGGGCGGTCATTGTGATTATCGTGAGGAGACCTTGTGCTAGGTTTGAAACTCGTTGTTCAACGACATGTGTAGCGCCTTGTTTCGTCGGGGAGTACACACATAGTGACTGTGTATGAAACGGGGCTTGCGGTATAAGTCCGTTAGGAAAGGGAAGACCTAGAAGACCCGCAGTCCCGGTTGTCAAGCCTAGAAGGAAGAGATCCCAATGGAACCCAGCGGGTTTCCGAAGGGGATATTCCGAGTCTTGGGCAATCAGGGAAGACACTACGGATGTTAGCAACGACTCCCACAGACGTCTATCCATGATATATGTACATACCATTATGATCAAACCAAAACAACACCGTCAACAACACCCCAAACGGCAACGCCAAAAATACATCCCCAACATCCAACCTCCCCGGATCCACAAACCATCCCGTCCGTCCATCCGGTTCAAAAGCCCTCCCCCCCGGCAACCTATCGACGGCCACCTCCTTCATCCTCCCAACCCTAACAAACCCCGAAAAGAAAACCACCGCCAACGGCGTTCCATAATCCGTTAGGAACACACGCACGCCTCTAGAAAACAATCTACTCCCGCCGATGGCTGCCATGGACATGGCGGAGATGAATACTAGCAGGGAGATCATCACGGAGAGGTAGAATGCCTCGTCGTGGCCGAGACGCGCGAGGACTTGGATGCCTTTTTGGAGGTATATAGTGGCGACGTAGAAGCCGAAGACCTCGCATGGAAACCTGGTGACATGTCGTAACAAGTTACACGAGTTGCCCAGCGCCAACAGCCCATGAAATAGACAACTCCACAGTCCCAGCACACACATAAACTCCATATAAACCTCCTTCTTCCCCAACGCCCCCAAGATGTCGTAAACCGTATAATTAAACACCGTAATCGGCCCCGTAACTCCCACTATAACCAACGGTTGACACCCCAGCACCGAGAATACAACCGCCCCCAACACCGACGCAAATAACACCGCTTCAACCCCGTACTGTCCCTCTGTCGCCGTGAACATGTCCAACGAGAACGCCAACGCCGGTAGAATACTAGGGTTTGTTAGGCTAGGGTTGAAGTTATCGGAATGGTGCACACTTACTTTGCGAAAAACATGTATATCGTCGCTGGAATCACCCGATAGTCCCACGCATCCGTCCAGTCACTGAGATAAAACGGTGCGCGCCGTCTTATATCACGAACCATCCCTCTAGCTAGCCACATGATTGCGATAATGATGATACTATGTAGAGGAATTTACAAAAGCAGTTTTCATTTTTTTCTCCGCAAGGCTAATGCAGAGGGAAAAAACGGTCGCAGATGCATAGTATTGCTAGATATCACAAGGGTTAAGGGTTTCTTTTATATGAGAGATTCGAGAAACTTGAATAATACAGATGTATAATATATAAAGAAAAAACGGTATTGTACATGGGAAGTAAGAAACAAACAAAGACAGCCCGGAATAGCCAAGAACACCAGAGAAGAGATGATGCAAACAAACAAAACTAAAAAAAGAATGTGCGAAAGAAGAGGAAGACCAACAGACAGACCTAACCAAAGAAGGAATCTTCTAAGGAGGCGTCTGCTTATCTTGTGGTTTACCCTCCTCGACCTTAGGTTCAACCTCCGACTCACCCTTAGCCTCGGTGCCCTTAGTAGCCTCAGCAGCCGGAGTACTCCGTTCCTGGCCTAAACCCGGGTTATCACCACCAAAGAACTTCTCAAACTCCCCCTTCTCCTCAAACGGCCTGGGACCCAAAAGACGCACCATATCATCACGCGTCAAGACCTCCTTAGTCAAAAGTTCCTCAGCCACCAACCCGACTTCCTTCCGCTTACTCTCCAACAGTGTCCGACACTTCTGGTATGCCTTCTCGATGATGCGGTGCACCTCGGCGTCAATAGCCTGTGCTGTGCTTTCGGCAAATGGCTTTTGTACCTGGTTGGGGTTGTTTTCGTAGTGGACGGGGCCGACCTTCTCTGACATGCCCCATTCAGTAACCATGCGTTGCGCCATTTGTGTCACCTTCTTGAAGTCGTCTGAGGCACCCGTGGTTACCGTAGGGAAGTGCATTTCCTCAGAGATACGTCCACCGAGAGTCATAGCCATGCGGTCCATGATTTGGTGGACAGACATGAGGTAAGCGTCTTGTGGGAGATACTGAGCGTAACCCAGAGCACCCTGGCCACGTGGGATAATCGATACCTTGAGAAGGGGATCAGCAAACTCAAAGTACCAACCGCAGATGGCGTGGCCGGCTTCGTGGTACGCAACAGTGCGCTTCTCCACGGGGTTAAGAACCAGAGACTTGCGCTCTAAACCACCAACGACACGCTCAATGGCCTTCTCGAAGTGCATGAGAGTGACCGATTCAGCGTTGGCACGAGCGGCTACAAGTAAAATATGTTAGTTTGTGACTGGGACACATCTTTTCGTTTTTTATATATAAAAACTTACCAACAAGAGCAGCCTCGTTCACAACATTGGCAATATCAGCTCCAGAGAAACCAGGAGTCAAAGTTGCCAGACGACCCATCAGATACGGCATATCCTCAGTAGTCACAATCCGATTCAAGTGAACCTTAAAGATATCCTCACGACCCTTCATCGTAGGCCGATCGATGTAAATGTGACGATCAAAACGACCAGGACGCATGAGCGCTTTATCCAAGATATCCGCACGGTTGGTACCAGCCAAAACAACAATCTGTTCCGCCGTGTTGAAACCGTCCATCTCCGTAAGAATCTGGTTAAGCGTCGACTCACGCTCATCATTACCACCACCCATACGGTTCGAGTCCTGACGAGCTCTACCAATGGCATCAATCTCATCAATAAAGATGATGCAAGGCGCGTTCTTCCGGGCTGTCGCGAACAAATCACGCACTCGCGAAGCACCCACACCAACAAACATCTCAATAAACTCAGATCCAGAAACACTGAAAAACGGCACTCCGGACTCTCCGGCCGTCGCCTTGGCCAGCAACGTCTTACCAGTTCCAGGCGGTCCCGAAAGGATAGCACCCCTCGGAATCTTGGCACCAAGACGGACAAACTTCTCGGGCTTCTTCAGGAACTGCACAAACTCCATAATCTCCACCTTGGCCTCATCCATACCCGCCACATCAGCAAACTTGACCTTGACGCCCGTCTCATGGTTAAACTTCTTCGCCTTGGACTTGCCGATGCCAAACATCTGATTTCCACCGGCACTGCCCATGCGTCTTGTAGTCCAGTATATCAGACCCACCAACAGAAGCGTCGGACCAAACGCCATCACCAGGTTCATGGCGTTATTCTTGGTAGTGCCGTAGCTGACGGGGATCCGTTGCGATGGCGGGATACCAAGCTCGTCTTGTGCCTGCTCCAGGTTCTTCTCAAACGACTCCACCGATCCAATCGAGAAGAAATATGCCGTTGCCGCATTAATGCTGCCACCATCACCATAGATACTCCGTACCGACTCGGCATTAAGTTGCACCTCCACCCGGCGGTCCCGCACAGTAAACCGTTCCACCAGGCCCTTATCAAGGAACATCCTCCGTAACTCCTGCCAAGTAATCTCGCGCTCTGACGAGGAAAAGACGCCCTGAAAGAAAGGCGCAACCACCATGAACGCTACAATCGACAGGATAATATCATTGGTGCTAGGCGAGAAGACGTACGTCTTGGACTTGCCACTGTCCTTGTTGTCTTTACCTTCTTTGCCCTCCTCCCGGGGAGCTTGCTTGTTCTCGGTAGGTTCGTTGCGGTTGAAAAACGAGGGTTGCTGTTCAGACTCGTCCTTTTCGTGGGGTGGGTTTTCCCGTTCAAGTTCTTGTTGTTTGATTTCCATACGTCTCTCAGCATAGTTTTGTGCCATTTGGTGTACGAGTTTCATACTGTAAGCCCATTCTCTGATTGACGATGGCCGTTTTCCAGTCGTAAGGAACTGCTTGAACTCAGCCGGCACACCATACGCCCGAACATCCTGAAACACCGTCTTCATCAGGTTCTGCTGCAGACCCTCGGCCGAATTCACCATATCCTCAAAGGCCTTCAACTCCGCATCCGACAGATACACCCAGCCCTCTGGCAACTTTGGTTTGTCCTGGTTACTATCCGGGGTCTTTTCCGGCTCCTCTGTTGGTGGCCTGTTACCAGGCGAATCACACCGACGTGTCGACGTAGAGAAAAGCGCCGCTCTCCGGAGAAGCGGGGTTGCCGTGGGAAGAGGCCGAAGCATGGGCACAGCCCTCTGCATAGCGGGACGCGCCAGACGGGCCAAGGAGCCCGGGCGGAGAAGGATTCGAGACATTTCGGGGATCGTGGAAATCGGGGATGTCGCCGGTCGTTTTGGGAGACGAGTTGGTCTTTCGAGATGGGCCAATGGATGGCGGGTTGGCGGGGAGAGTTCTGACAAATGATGGGACTTCACGGGTACTCAACAGTAACGGAGGAAGAACAAAGGAAATGGGGTACACACCCGGTAAAAGTGCCAATACGCTCGGCAACTCTCACTGAATAAATGGCGTGATGTGCAGGTGCAGTAATATGGCAATTGACAATGATAACTGCAGGTCGGATGATGGTACGTGAGGTGAGCCTTTACTGCAAATGGCCGAATTTCTGGTGTGATGACGGACCTGGTTGCACGGTAGATATTTGTGGTTGTAATTTAGGCGTTTGTGGAGCTTGGTGACTGCGTCAAACCTGTGTTTAGGTATTTTACCCAATACGGAAGTCCTCAGGCCGAGATTAGTATTTTACCGTTTTTTGGCGACCTAGCGGTTAATAGGTTGGCTTAACCCTTATTAGACGCGGCTATTCGTTCAAATGATGTCTCCATCCTCTGGATAATATGTTGTAAACCCAACATTTCTAAAATCTCCGGGTGAACTGGACGTTTGTTCTTATTAAGTATCACGAAGTCTGCTGTTTACAATCTAACATGTCAACTCCCCATGTATGTACATAACAAAAGCATCACTAATATGTACAGATATATACTCAAAAGTAAACTCCCCAGCAGAACCACCAACACCTGTGCTACCACCAGAAAACCCCACGACGAGCCTGTCCTCTACCCCTATCGACCTTTCTTTCCCAAATAGGAATAGCCAAGGTTCAACAGCCACCCCGAGTCTCCCACTGTACCTAAAACAGCCCCGCAGAGCCACCATAAACGAACATCAACGACCAGAAAGTCTACCCAAGATCCCCACTCAGAGCCTATCTACCTCTATCCCCCATGCCCATTCCCAAAAACTCCCTCCGAGTATTCCGCCCGGGTTCTCCTCTTCATATACATACATGGCGGATTTGGTTGTAGCTTTTAGACGGCATATCTTCGTTATAAACCCATTAAATCACGTTTTTATCCTTTGGTATTAAGATAATATGGTCACTTACTTCGTATGATACCGGATCAGGATTCATTCAATTAGAATACATTCAAATACCCTCAGTCTTCGACCTCACAATACTCATATTCATCCATTCCCCATCGTCCCTAACCCTACCTCCACCAGCCCATCAGTTAACCCTCTCATAGCCGCGACTAGCGCGCACCCAATAAATCCCCATTAATCCACAGCCTCCCCGCTTACATAATCACCCACTGTATCCAAAAACCAACAAATAAGCAAATCTCTCTTCTCCTCTCCACGCGAACTTAAACCACCTAAACCACGGACTCGGCCTATCTCCTATACCCGCTCCAAAATCGTCATCACCAGCAGCCTATTCACTTTCTCCAACTCCGCGACATAGAACCTGAGGTGTCAATTTCCCGGTAACCCCACTAATAGTGTAGTATTTTCCTTAGTTACTTCTTGGTAACCCAGGTTAGTTACTGTACCTCGGAAACCCTAATATGGACTTGCGTCTGTGTGAAGAGACGGATGAATACATGTCGCCGGCCACAGACTTTGATGAATCATCTTGTTTAAACAACACCGTGCATATGCACATTCATCCCACCAAGACGAAGGAGAATATATGCAGCCTCTTATGCTTTAATGCAGGGGTATGCTTCACAATACACTCGGTATGACGTATCTGTAAAACCCTAAATCATCATTACATGACTATCATGAATCTATTCTACCCGTCTATCAAATGCAAAAACTCCTCTTCTCTACCCCGACATAGGCATAAAATTGCCATTCTCCACCGTAGGATAAGCACCCCCACTCATCTCCGCCCAATCCCAATCTAGTCCCACGGGCAGCGAATATAAATCCTGCGGCAACAACGGCTGTTGGAACCCATCAACGGGCATCTGTCCATTCGCGCCATATCCGTCTCCGCCCATGACCATCTGATCACCTAGTTGGTTACCCATATGGCTCATGATGCCCTCATAGTTAAAGTTCCCGTTGGAATCGATAATATTGGGGAATTCACTTGGCCAGCCGGCGGACATGGGCGAGATGGCGTCCATGAGGTTCTGGGGTGGCATGGTTACCTGTGTGTAGGCCATCTCGGGACCAAGAGATGTCATTGGCATGCTGACATTCGGAGGCGCGTGTTGTGACGGGACTACACCGTGGAATCCCTGTTGCATCTTGTTTGCCAGTATCTGTTGCTCCGGGACAGCTTCCATCTTAGCCATCGAGGGTACCGTAGAAGCTCCAGTTGCCGACGGGACAGACGAAGCACTATGAGACTTCCGCTTACGCCGTCCAGCATTTTCCTTTTCCGCCTTTTCAATAACCTTCTTCGCAATACGTTCAAACTCCGAACATACACCCAACATACGATGGACACCACCCGACTCAGCTTCCGGTCCCAACATGGACAAAAATGAAACTACAACCGCCATAAGTTGTGTATCAGATTTGGCTCTGGCGTCCAATGGGTTCTGCAGAATATTGCCAAATAGAGTCATAAGCGCCGATACAGGGAAGTATAAACTCATCCATACACAAGCATTGTCACCCGGCGGTAGATACTTGATCAGAGAAATCGTAGCCCGGGCCGCCGCTGTACAAAGTGCCGCAGACGAAAAGATGCGAGGGTTAATAGGCTTCGAGTTAAGGCCTTGAAGTGCGTAATTTGACAATCGACTGGTCCAGTAACCATGGTGGATAGCCATACGGTGGATCGTCGTCAGACAGTGGTAGTACGAGAAATGGAGCATGACCACGTGTAATATCATTGGCGTGTGTGACGCTCTAATGTCATGTTCTGGTCTAAAATCGATTGGAATCCGATCTTTCCATTCCTCAAGCTCCTGATCCAGTTCGCCAATGACGTTGAGGTACTCGCCATCTGTTTGTTTGGTAGCCTTGTTGGAGTACAATTTCTTGTACACTTTGCCCTCAATGACAGCAAACTCACTAACAATGCGGAACAAATTCATTTTGCCTTTACCGTCAGCCATTGGGACATTTCCTACATTATCCTGTGGATCATTTTCTGGTAGTTCGACATTGATATCATCGTCGTCTTGTGCTGGTGGTCTGCCCGACAGTAATGAAGAGTGCTTGTCCAAGGTATAAGCAATCCAAAATACTCGTCTACGCTGCTCAATCTCAATAGGATTCAGGTTAAACCCAGTGCCCTTTTTGTGAAGGCCAATGCTATGACTAAGTTTGATAGCCGTAGTAATGAGAAGAGTATTTGGTTGCGGATTAGGCGTCCCCTGCATAAACAGGGCCATGCCAAGAAGTGCCTGAACACTGAGTAAATCGGCATTGCGCATCACCAGCTCAGAAAACACGCTCAAGGCATTTTTAAGGTATCCCCAACCAATGTCGTCGTCTGACGGGGGAACCAAGCCACTCATGACTCGTATTCTAGTAGCAATCGCCAATGCAACATTGAGTGATGCCCACCAACCGGCTCCACGGTATGGGTTATCCGAGTAATGTCTCTCAGCAAGCACCATAAACGTTGGGCCATGGAACAGTGGAGTCATACAATTGAAGTTTTCAAAGAAATCATTCAAAAGAGACATGGCTTCCGGCTTACTGGGTAATGGCCTAAAGATGGGACGGGGAAACAGATCACCAAAGACCTCGGGCTTCCATGTGGACCACTTGTGATCATCAATAGACACATCGGAAATCATACGCTGGAAGGAATCATCGCCAGTCTTTTCCTTGACCCATTCAATACCTTTAGGCGAAAAGATTGAGTAGCTAGAAGACGAACCTGTGGAGCCTCTCGTTAGTCATGAGTCACGAACGCTATAATAGTCCAACAATCCTTACCAATGTAGTTTGTAGCACCGTCTTGGTTCGTTACTAGAGAACACATCATCTCAGATAGTGCCTCCACTTCCTCGTGTTTTTCAGCGGTAGGCTCGGATTGTACCGGCGTTTTTTTAGTTACCACGTTGTTGATGGCGGCTTGATGGCTGTTGGTGGGCGATAGCGTTGTTGTTGGTTCTGGTGAATCTAGATATGTGTGTGGCGTACTAGAAGCGGTTTTGAAGTCTCCATTCTGAGAAAAGTCAGCTGGTGAAGCATGACTAGAGATGCCACTGGCTGATTGTGACGTTTTTCTTTCACGATTAAAGCGTTCTGCCAGCTTCTTTTCCAGCTCTCCTAAATCGGTAGATCCATCGTCATCTTCAAGTAACCCCGACAAACGCAATAAACTTTCCATGCGGTTCAAGCGGTTCTCCAAACCCTCGATATATTTGGCACTACATTGTAAATGTTCAGTATATAGTACCAGAGTAATCATGTATGTACACCAACGGCGTGTGACAACTTACCCTTTTGGTGGAGTCCGTTTTTTCTCAACCTGAGTGAAAACACATGGAGTCTTATAGTTAAGACAATGTGAACAAGCCGGCATTTTTCCATCGCACTTAATCTTTTTCTTCCGACACATGTCGCAAGCGCGGGCAATTCTTCGGCGCTTTTGGTCGGTCAAGTCATCGGTCTGTTGGTCTTGAAACAAACCGGCAGCGGAGAGTTCTGGCGGAAATTGCGGAACAGCCATTTGCTGATCGGGTGGGAAAGCTCCAAAGATGCGGGGTGGCTGGTTTACCACGGGTGGCGGCATCATGTTTGGTGGCATATGAAATTGCTGTGATCGTGGATCCATCTTGAATAGTTGTATAATGAGCAATAATATAGACAATAGGTCAGTGTCGGATATAAGGAAGTAGAATATTGTAGTTGACAGTGTGAAAGCTTGAATGTATCAATTGGCTGGTGAATTGTAGGAATAAGAAGGCGGCTAAAAGTGGCTGACATGTATCAGTCCTGGGAATCCAACTGAACTTGTTGAATCGCACGTTCGACCGATGATGAGGATCGAGGTCGGTAGATACTAGTTTGTAGATTCTATCCAGTAGATACTAAACACAACTATAAAAACTACAGTCGTTTTGAAGCGTTGACAGTGGATAACCAGCGAGCGGGTGGCGTCACAGGGAGAAACCAAGCAACAGGGGCCAATTTTGGAGCTAAAAAGGCCAGAATCGCCCGAGGCCTACTGCACGATGATGGTGGGGTGGGACTGTAAATGTCACAGATTTACAGGGTGATAGGATCTGTCGGTCGTGATGGATTTGATGGACTAATTGATTGAACTTTTGGCGCTGAATATATGGTGATGTCAAAACGTGATTGAAAGGGAGTTCCGTCGTCGTAGTAGAGCAATAAGTCGGGTTTTGAGTGTATTTGTCATTCAAGATAATATATGTAGATAAGCTCGGTGGTTACATGTACCGATGATGGTCCATTCGTTATGACGTCGGAAAAGAGCGATGAAGAAAAGATGTCAGAGAAATTCACGAAAAAAAGAGATCCCGTGAGCAGGAAAATCCTATTCAAGGTAGGAAGGAACGAATTTGGCCGGCTAGTGTATGTACCAAAATAGGAAAGTCGAGAAAAAGGTTACAGAAACCATTAGACGGGGTAAGGTAATCACAAACCGGTCAAAAAAAAGGTCTGGTTCTAGGAATATCAAATGTAACTATAGTGCTGGCCACGTTCCCTTTTTTTTTTTCTTCAGACGTCAGTATCACAGGTGCCGGATCAAGACAGATACAGGAAAAGTGGCTTCTTAAGAGTGTTCGGTAACAACGGTACCTAACAACGGCGACTCATGAACGGACCACGGCCAAGCACCGGCATAGAGGTTGATGAGCCTGAGAAGGTATGTGGGGGGCTTAGAATCAAGCCAGAACAAAGCAACAAGCACGATCAAACAGGGGCTTAACTTGCGAACAGGTGTACCTGAAGTATCAGATGTTATCGAATAATGTGCGAGATGACCAGCCGATTGGATTCCGGAAGACGTGCATGGACTTGCATGAATCATGAACGGGCGTATACGGACAAGCGCGCAGAATTCATTGTACCGAGTCGGACCTGGAACGACAGTATTCCGTCGGTATATATGGTTCTGTGCGGGGCTCATGGATAGTCTATCCGTCCGTCGGTTCGGTTGATGTTCGTCGACTATGCATACACCAATGCTTACAAAATCATAACCTTACCAAAAACTATCTTGATCTCCCTAAAGAGGCCAACAATCCGCCAAGTCCCCATCTTCCACACAAACCCGTCGATCTTGGCATGATGCCAAAGGATCTACATAGCGACGCTAACCTCTTTACAGGATTGTCTGCCAAACCAACCATGGGGCTCATCTCACGAGGGAAAACCACGCTACCTAATCCATCTCAACTGCCGCGATCCGAAAAAAGGGACCATCCCACAGCTATAGAAGCCCAACGAAGCCAAAGAAAAGCATCTCCCAGACATACAAAGACAAAAAAAACTTGTTCACGCCATGACGCCATCTACATAGCTTTCTGAGCCCCCACTCTGGGCTGTGCCAAGGGTAAGCCACCACTACGGTTTCACTGGCCTTGACCTCGTAGTGTACGGGACTAGATTGGCCAGACCGCCTTGAGATATCCCTGTGCGAACATGCGAGGTAGTGGGATGGACTTGAGGTACTAGGTGTATCATCGGAAGCTTGTTGTTCACGAGGGCCGGTCGCCGTGCGTCGTGCGTCCGTCACCGACTCACCTATGTACATACATACAATACACCACCTCTCGTGGCTCAGTCCTCCTCGGTTTCCATCCACCCGAACGCATAAAAGTCCAAGCACCCACCAAAAGCACCACAACAGCCCTCCAAACCAAGCAAATTCCTACCAAGTCTCCTCCCAAGAAGAACAATGAGAGGTCCCATCTTCTCTCCCGAACTAATTGCCGCCAGCCAAACCAATAATCCAAACTATCATCCACCAGCACGCACCCTCAAAAGAAGACAAGGGAAAACCCGAGGTCTCGTTGACTAAATCCATCTGTACAACCCGAGCTTCCTCGATTTACCACATCGGGCATTTATGGGGAGAGGAGGCAACTTCTGCCCCTTTTAGGACGAGGAGGGGATGGAGGCCTCCTGTTCGGGAATGAACGGGCCCGTATGAAGGTTTTGTTTCTTTGGGATAGAGTCGATTATGAACTTGTATCGGCCATTTTGATGGATGTCCACGGAACGGGATGTATCCGGAGTATAGATAAACGTTACCGGTATACATCACCAAGCCATTCATGCATCACCAATACCTGACATCAAAAAGCCCCAAAGTGGAGAATCAAGACGTCTCATATCTAGACCGCTCCCATCCGGTACCTTTTCACATTTCCTTGGAAAACTCCACTTTCGAGTCTCAATCACCTAACATATGCCGCAAAGATTAACTCACCCACACGTACATGGCAATTCTTAACTCCCAGCGTCTCACAAATTCTCCGTCGAGACATCCACCGATCCGATGGCATAGATACCGGCCGGACGGGCCACGGAATCATACGATGCGGTGTATTAGGGTCTAATACCCTTGTTGATATACGGAATTGGTATGCACGGACCTGGTATGCACAATATCTAGCCTCGGGTTCCTCATGATATCCTCCGTTGATAAGTCTACTCTTTAAGGTGGTTATTGTATATCTACATATTCCTCTTATAACACCATTAAAATAACGTTACACGGAGTTGAAAAAGAAGATCCTACAACGCAACCACTTCAACAACATGCACAGACCGCCGGTTCATCGTCCCCTGAGTCTCAGGCACACCTATGAACTAATAAACGTGTCATAATTACATTGAGCATAGGTAGTCATTTATTGTGAAAAATATATACAGAGAAGAGAAACCACCCAAGAAGTATCCCCAGGCCGGGAAGAAAAGAAAAACAATAAAGACCTAAAAAAACCAACAATACAATCGCTATCTGGGTATGAAACAACGACAACAAAGGCAAACGGCCTTGAAAAGAAAAGGGAAAGAAAAAGAAAAAATACCAAAACGTCACACGGCCACCAGAGTCAAGTAGACTCACAATTACTATACATCCTCAGAGAAATGGCCAACGGCTGAATGCCGCTGAATACCTGGATGTACAAGCGTCAAACTCCGACCCACAGTCTCAACCTGTGGCATCCCACGAACCACGAGCCCTCTACTTTCTTCGTCGGGGCTCTGTGGTGCTGATGCGAATGTGCCCGTACTACTAGGAGCGTCGCTGGCCGGACTATCAAGGTATGGACTAGTTGGCAGCGATCGCGCCGGCGAATCCTTCAACACAGGAACACCAGAAACAGGACGCATAGGCGAACCAAGGGCAAAGCGCGCTTGTTGGCCAGGAGACAGGTGCGTCCCCTCGTACACAGAGTCGCGGAAGTTAACCGTCTCCACCGTCATAACACTAGCGCGGGGGTCCGAGTAACCATCGCCACCATGCTCCAACACCGACGGCAATTTCCGCCCAGACACCTTGACGAAGGCGGGTTCGTTGATTGTTGGGGTGGCTGCGGACGAAGACTCGGCATTAGGAGCAGCTGCGATGGCCTTGCGACCGGCAAGAGCGGCCATGAGACCGGGAGGGATGTCGGTCATGGACTTGGTCATGCCGCGCGAGGGGTCGGGATCGGAACCGTGGGCGGAGCCGGCGGATGGGAGGAACTTGCCTGGGGAGGCACCGAGAAGCTTGATTTGGCCGCCGTTACGCTTGTACTTCAGAAGGGTCATGATGACAAACATGATCAAGGCGGCGCCAGCCATGCCACCAACAACACCGCCGATTACAGATTGTGTTTGCTTGGCAGTGAGACCGCCACCAGAAGACTTGTCTGATCCTGAAGAACTTGACGAGCTATCACTGCTAGAGCCACTGGAACTACCAACGCCGGCAGCGGCTGCCGCGGCGGTGTCAGTGGCTGACTCTGAAGAATAAGTGGAAGTCCAAGTAGAAGTATCAGATGAAGTCGAAGTGTGTGTGCTAGAAGAGTAATACGATGAAGAAGAGGTAGAAGTGGAGTAGTCAAGTATTGAGTAACCACTAGAACCACTGGAAGTCACATTAGAGTACACTAAGATAATGTTAGTTGTGTGACAATAACCCAGAATTTGTAGATCTAAACTTACCAGCAGCACTATATGTAGAGTTAGAAGTAGACGTGCCATTACTGGAAGTACCAGTCACGGTAGGATATGGTGGGGAGGTAGTAGAACCAGTTCCGGCGTAAGAAGCACCCGAACTGTAGTAACTAGCCGTGTATGAAATTCCGCTAATTACATCATCGATAATAGAAGAACTCGACGCAAGATCTGCATCGGCAGTACTAGTAATCGATGCTGAAGAATCAGCGGCGTCGGTGACTGTTGATCCAGAGACAAGGAATTCGCCGACAGAAGAAGTCACCGAAGCAACGACATCTGATACTGAAGCTACAGCATCTGATACCGAACTAATTGCAACACTTTCACTAGTCGTTACTTGAAGGCCAACGGTAGTTTGTGTATCGTCAGATTCGGCAGTCGTTTCTGCCACTTCACTAGCGGATGTCTCCGCAGTTACAGCAGCAGAAGTAGTAGCTTCCTCCCGGACAAAATTGACAACGTGAACAGTTTGAACCACCTCAGTGATATCGTCAAGAGCTTTATCTGATCGTCTTCTAAGTTCTGGTTGGTCGGTAACTGCGGCGGGTGCTGGGCGACCTTGACGAGGATGTCTGCGGAGGTGACTGCGAAGATGGGCGGTATTACTTTCGCTCCGTGCCACGGAATTGCGAATAGAAGAGCGGGACATTATGAGGCTCTGCTTCCTCGAAGTTGTTGAATATTTTGCAGTAATCGAGTATAGTATTTTTAGCGCGCTAGGATGCGGGCGATCTCAGCCGTAGCTTGAGATCGGAACACAAGCTCCAAAACAAGTTTTGGAGATTGACGGGTAGATTTGCCAACTCTGGTGGCAATAATAACAAGGCAATATGAGTGGTATACACAGTTGAGGCGAGAATTCGCTATGTGCTAGTTTTACGGGATTGTGGCTGTGACTTCTGAGCGAGAGAAAAGGGTCGGGTGGTAGTTGCTTGATTAGCCCGGGCAAAGAGGCTTGGATGCTAGTCGATTGTTGTTTAACAAACGAAGAATTCGATGCGCGTAATGCCGATTAAAAAGATGATTTTTTGGCGTAGGAAAAGGAACGTAATTGGACAACTTCGGACGATGAATCGTGAAGTTCCGGGTAGCGAAAGAACGAATCAACGAGTGATTCAATTTGGAGGGAGCAGATTCTCGTAGATACGTCGAATGAGCAATTGCGGTCGATTTGAAGTTGATCGGGATACTTTGTGGGTACGATATTAAGTCGATATGTAGACAAATAGTGGTATTCTTTTTTCGGGATTCGATTCGATGGCGACGAATGATTAATGGTGCAAAGCAATAGCAGGAAAACAAACAGATACAAAACGAATGACTGGAAGCGTGCCAACAACAGGCGACGTGAGGCCGTGAAGTGAAAAGCAGCAAAAGAAGGAAAAGAAAATCAAATGAAAGACAAAAAAGAGTGTGTTAGTAAAAGATATTAAACCAGGGACCTGAGTGAGAGAAAAAGGAGAATAAGCTACAAATCAACAAAGCACCACAAATGGAGACAAACGAATGACAGCGTCAAAGTCTGGAGTATCCTCAAATCTCGTGGTCCAAGGCGTTGAGATACCCTGTAAAATTACCAAATGCAACGGTAAAAGCAGGCTAGTGGGGCCAATAATCACAAAATATGAGAAAAGAAGAGTTGAAAGCACAGGCGACTAAGAAAGCACAGGCCAATTCAAAAGGATGCGTTAATAGTAGTCAAAGTGGAAGAAAGTGACGATGATTGGTATTGAATGAAGAAGAAGACTCAACGACATGAAAAGAAGACGGCCACATGGAATACGTGAAAAAGTCTGCATCATGTTACCACAAAGAGGAAGGCGTAAAAAGCCACAAGTCCGTACATTCCACAACAGATTATGACCAGCATACCATTTCCATGACTGCTTGCAATTGCGAACCTGGGGTTACCTTTTTTCTGCGAACGATTACTCACATCAAAGTCATTAGAAGTTGCCAGGAAAAGGGACAAGCTTTAGCGGCAACTACTACCAGCCCTGACGAAAAACAAAAAAACAAAAAAAAAAAAAAACAAGCAGAAAGATTCAATTTCTCATGGCGCAATCAGGAAGGGAAAAAAGGGCGGTTGCCCTTTGGGAGCCGTCACGCTAGAAGATGACAGGGAAAGGGGTCCCTGATTGTTCAATAGGATGAGGAAATGAGGCTAATAAGCAGTTGGATGACAATTTATGGTGGTGGTGGTGAGAAAAAGTTATGTTGGATGCATGCTTATGATATTGTTACAGCTTTAAACGATATCTACATCACCAACATAATATCAACTATTATTAAAGAACCAATGATCCCTCACTCGACTCCACTAATCCAAACTGCGAGCTCTTTCCACGATGTATTGTCTTAAGGTCAGGATGGGTACCTGCATGAAAATTACCTGACCTGACATCCTTCCAGCATGACGACCCTGGTGGATAACCCTATACAAGACAACATTATAGTCGTCAAGCAAACACCGGATAATCCGAGGCCGTGGCTCAGGCCCAAAGCACGTGAGGAACAAAAACACAGAGCTAAAACTTCCCAAGCGGCCGACACAACATTAAAAGACGTGCATGCGGAGTGACAAAAAGGAAGAAAAGTCTGCATGCGAAAGTCAAGTCTTGGTGTATAGAAGCCCACAGGCCGCGTCAGAAGGCCCGTCTATATAGGTGGGTTTCCACTCCTTAATTTACTAGGTACACCAGTGAGCGGAGTCAAGGAAGGTTTTTGTGAAACAAATACTACAGGAACTGTCATGAGGATTCGATACGAAGATGCTGAAAAGGATGTTAGTGTCTGATGTTGTGTGGGGACAAACAAAGAGTGGCAGGAAACACAAAGAAGTTGTCATGTCATTGAGAACGAATCTGTCACTCAGCACAACAAGCCAGGAGTATCACGCAGCTCCCACCGTCTGGACCGTCTGGATAAGAAAAACCTCGCTTATACTCAAATCCATACAGACCCATTATACTCATCTCGCTTACTATTCCAAGAGTCAAATCACCGACCCCCTTCCGGTCTAGGTCACATTATCTCCGTCCGTGTGTCTCTAAACAAAGCTAAACCCAGATAACTTCCCAATCCAAAAACCCAAAACCATTCAGCATTTGCGGTTATTCTAATCGTAAAGACCTTTAAGATCCCGTCAAACCTACAAAAAAAGAACAAAAGCCGCCAGACACGGGAACCTCGCATGGATACGAAAGCCATCAAAACCCCCACACTGTCGTAAACTTCCCATCTCTTCGTGTCCTGGATACATGCAGACGCCTTCAATATGTGTCTCAAGTCGACCGCTACCAAGTCCCAGTGAAGTGAGGTCAATCTTCTCTACTTGTACATTCGCATGTTATACGAGAATCGTTCGAGAGCACTGATTCAAACGACATGTCAACGTGACACTTCCTACAGGGGATGGAGAAATACTTTCCCATGCGGAATGAATTGCGGCTCGGCGGAAGCTGACACTTGGAAACGCCGGCCGTACATCACACCGAGTTCTCGGCCGCACAAGCCGTTTTCTTTATATATTGTGACAACACCACTATTCACAACAACAAGTCAATAGGCACTATGGCCGAGTGGTTAAGGCGCGCCCCTGCTAAGGGCGTCCGTTCGCGGGCGCGTGTTCGAATCACGTTGGTGTCGACATTCTTTTTTTACCCATCTTTTTGCCTACTCAACCCGTCACCAACGACCCGACCAACTCAACCGGCTGTCCGACAAACATGTTCTGTGCGTGCCGCACAACCGCGATCGCTGATCCATCGGGCCGCTTACATTTCTATCACGCGGAACTAACGCTTCCAAAGCGCCGGCCTATCAAAAAAAGGATGCCGCTAAAATAAAATAAAAGCCATCTGACAGGTCTAGACATGGTGGAGGTGGATTTTCCCTTCGTTTCATCGGTGCCTGAGTGTTGTCTGTCTCGTTTGTCGGTAGTTTTAATGTGATGTTGTACGAGGCGTACGACGTATGCATGATCTTAGGGTCATAATGGGACAATGATGGCTGTGGCAGGCAGCAGGATATTTCTTAGTGTCCTTTTTTAGGATGCTTTGGTTCCGTGATGTGGGATGTACTTATACATGAGGGGGCGATGGCGATTTAAACAGGAGCAGGAGTTTATATGTCTATTCTTTTTTGGTTTATGTTTGGTTGTCAGCATGATGACTGGATTGTCCGATACTAGACCTTCGATGGAGGAGGCGACATGCTCAAGCTCAAGGACCCTTTTGTTGATATATATCCATGGGTTCCTGGGCACTCCTACTTCTTTTCACACTTTGCCTGAGACTTTACATGCGTTACTTCCTCCTTTACTCCCAGCGACATATCGGCTTTCAACGAAGCTGTACCCACGATATAAAACCAGTCATAACATAGCCCAATCAGCCAGTCTCTTCGCCGACTGGCTCCAGCCCCACCTATCCGATACCACCGATGTGATTCTCCTCGGCCATAGTCTAGGAGGGATTCTCGCCGCCGAGGTAGTCCGCTGTATCCCCGCGACAACCGCTTCCTGTATAATCGGCGTAGTAGGTCTCGACAGTCCCTATCTAGGCCTCTCCCCGCGCCTCGCGGTATCCGGACTCGCCCGTCTCTTCACAGGCGGCCACCCGGAAAAGAAATGCATCGACAAGACACATCTCGCACCACCAAATCATACACCATCATTTAACCCCGCCTTCGCCAACGACGTGACGCTTCCAAATCGACCACTCCTGGAAAACCTCCGCCATTTCTATCAAAAACACGTCACGAATGGCATCATTGGGGCGGCGGGCGATGTTATTAAGGCGCATTGGGAGTACTGTGAATGTTTAATCGACTATGGCGAATTACAAAAACGGTACACGTGGTTGAGAACGACACATCGGAGAGGCACAGGACCAAAATTCGTTAGTTATTTCACGGAGAGTTCGACTAAGGCAGATGGCTATTTGAATGGGGAGGCATGTTCATCATCAGCTTCATTTTCGACGGCTTCGTCTTCTGCAACTTCGTTCTCTACGGCGTCTTCTTCGTCAAGCTCGACTAAAAGACATAAATATCGACGATTCTGCACAGTGCCGAGTCAACATCAAGATCGAGATATTTGGGTTCCCGTTCGAATGCACGGGATTGACTCTATCGGGGCACATTGCGGGATATTTCTAGAAGGAAACCATTATGAATGGTTCGTATCTGAACTATCTGAACGAATTAGTGGTTGGATAAATCAACGGTGCAGTTAGAAGTTAGACTATAATAATCATAATACATCATAGAACACATTCACAGCATGAGATACATTGACTTTTTAAAAAGTAATTTATTCATCGCCACATTGAACCCTTCCAAATCTCCAGTTACCCAACCAGACGAGACCGTAGTCAACGCCGAAAGTAGTCAATCCCGTTTTGCCCATAGAAAAAAAGTAAAAAAAAAAATCAAAAAATCAAAAAAGGGATTAAGAACCCAATATGAACGTCGCGTGATGCTCCTGAGAACACTGCGGCCCAAAGTGTTTAAGTGGTAGTGTCGACACCACATTTTTTACAGATAAAAAAAAATCAAAAGACGATAACAAGAATAAAACAAGAAGATCAAAACTGAACAGTAAAAAGACAAAAAACAAATATATCCGTGTTCCTTCAAGGAACCCAGTTGAAGTGACCATCTACCAAGAATCTCAGTAGACGCAATCAACAACAACCAAGTTCCATTCCAGTCCACTTCGTAAAAATACCGGTGTTGAAAACAAAAAAAGCAAGAAATGATGATATCCGAATAACCCAATAGTGCGGTGGTAATAGTGGTCCCCAAAAACGCCATGCTAATAAAAAAAAACGCCAAATAAGAGCGATAAAAATGGGAAAATGAAAGTAAAACAAAGTAGTGAAATGATGTCACTGATGCCGACTCCGAAATCGTCCAGAAGACGAATGAAAAAAAGCACCAATGAGACGACAGAAAAGAGTCGCCACCTCTTCACAAAGGAGTGAAAAAAAAAAAAGCCAATTTTATGGGAATGAATCATCGTGACTAGATGAAAATGAATACAGTGGTGCGTAGTGATGAGCAATCCTAACCCATGACTGTCATTCGCAGTAAACGTCTCTGCAGTTCCGACGTTGTGCCAAATTGCCACTCATGCCATGACCCCTTTATGTATGTCTCTCGTAAACCAGCCTCAGTCGAGCCAAAACAACGACTTGAGCCAATTTTTGATCCAACAATAGTACAACAGCGAAGCCCAAAAAAAGACTTTATAACGCAAGTGACTTAGTTCCCCTGACTCTACCATTACGTAGTAAATGGCATACCATCAAGACACTCAATGTTACTCTATTGGACAAGGGCTAAGTGGAGTCGGTACCGTTGTACTCGGACTGCCTAACCCAAGCAATGTCCAAACGAAACACAAAAGAGTGGAGGCTGGGAATGTCACCGCTGTTTGACTTCACGCCGCATAAAATGGCCTAGCTTGAGCAACCATTGACTCAGCTTCAAAACAAAGAGACGACGATACCCGCAAAGTTAACAACTGCAACCAAAATGAGTGAAACTGCTACTTCATAGAGCAACCAAATGACACAAAGCAACAGAGCTCAAACTCGGTGCAAGTTGTTGTCATGGCCATAACCGTGGTCCATAACTGCCAATTATGGCATGTCCGTGGCTCTTTCATCAAAACGGACCACAAAAAACGATAGACAAAACCGAAGTGAACCATGTAGTCGCCATGTAGCCAACAGAAAAAATCGGTAGAGAATGTTCCTCACTGACTATAATGACGAAACCGGTGTTGTTCTTGGGTTTGCTTGACAATGAATGTAAGTAGTCGAGCAATCCAAGGTTGTATGGGACAATATGGTTTGGGGTCGTTGACGAAATGATTTGTCAAGTCCAAAGCCACCAACCTTTACCGGCCAACAAGTAGAAGAGCCAATATAGTTGAGACTATGCCAATGTTCAACGCAGTAGAAACCTCTACGCTACAATGACCCCGTCACCAAGTGCCAAACCAGTAGATTGCCAATGACTTGACAAAGATTGTAAAGAGTGCTGCTGATAAAAGAAGGACAGATTGTGTAAGCAACAACGTTGGCGGAAAACGGGAAAAACGGAATGCGAACGGGACCAAGGGAGCCAACAAGACAAAGTAACTGACAACGGCGACATCTCACACTTTGATGCCCTCAAATAAAACAACATCAGTTACCAGCGAGTTAGACCCCCGTAGAGCCGTTTTATGGTCATGAAAACGCTGAAGATATGGGTAAAGCAGAAGCACGCCATGTGCCATGTGCGATATGCCTCGACTCCTCAAGCCAAATAAACAAAGTGGAATCCGCAGGATTATCCTCAAGACCACAACCCACACGTACATCCTGTGACAACAGAGTGATGCAGTGCCCGAGCGAAATCAAAAGAATTCTTTGTATCAAAGGCAAGACTTGGCGAGACAGAATCACTTGGGACGTTTACACGCCCGAGTGAATACCGCTAGAGCTCGAAGCCATAGATCCAGCATTCTAAGACCGGTTAGAGGTGCACACTTATAATGTTTGAAAATACTCACTTTCTTGCGGCGCTTTACGTCATCTCCCTCTACGGCAGAAAGCCCATCTACCGCGTCTTCTCTCTCCATGCTGCTATCGACATAACTGCGCTTCTTCATCTGCTTACGCAGACGCGCATCAGCGCCACCACTCATGCCAGATCCAGCTCCCCTCGGAACCCGGTTCAACCCGTTGCCAGGTGTATGGGCAGCGGAACCGGACGCCGAGGAATCACCTAAAAAAGACGACAACTCCAGGCTCCCAAGCACATATGGGTCCCATGCCTCTTTTCTGACCTTGCCCCGAGCCATGACACAAGCTCTGCGGACAACTTTTTGTTGGGTTTGGCTGACGCTCAAAGACAGTTCACGACTCTTGACGTTGTTGGCATACCAATAATCATCTGGCATACCCAGAAGGTATGGAAGGCTGTTTGGATCATCGGCAGGGCGGGAATCCTTCTTAGTGTCGTACCCACCCTCAATCTTGAGATCCTTGAGCTGGTTCTTGAAACTCTTACGGAGAATGTTCTTCTCACCACTGGGCTTCTCGCGAGCAAGCTTGGTAGCCAGGTCAGTCAAGCCGAATGACTCAAAGAAGTCCGTGGTTGGCATGTACTTGGGGATAGCCAGAGCACGCTTGCCAACCAAGTACTTAGTGCCGACGTCTTCATGTAAAGTCTCAATACCGACGTTGCTAATGTCGACTTGGAGACGCTTGTTGGCATGTTCAGCGAGGTCTTCGGACACCCGCTTGCGCTTGAGGTGGGCGGAATCATCCATGGTATCCAGATGTGAGTTACCTCCGTTTACGCTATGAGCAGGAGTAGGCAAGTTTGGTTGCAAAATAGAAGCGATGCAGGAATCAGTTCCTGAAGAAAGCTGAGAGGGACTCTGAGGAGTCTGAGGATGACAGTTCATGGTGAAAATTGACGAATGAATAAACAGTACAAATGAAGCTCACAAAAGCAGCAAGAGTACCCAATTAATGGCAGCGGAAAAGGCTGTATCGTAGAACTGGGGGTTTCGCAGCTCCGAAGAAAAAGGCGGTCGGTCAAATGAAGACAAGAAAATCGACGACAAAGTGAATGGGCGACGAATAATTTGTCTGTATATTGTTAGACCAGCACACTCAACGAACTACGACCCAAAAACGCGTAGATATCGCTTACGAGTTCAGTGTCGGTAGGCACGAACAGTCAAAACTCTCTGCAATTGATGCGAGAAAAATGGCAATGCTCGTTCGTTCGATAACAACAGAAGTCAATCGGTCGTTTTCAAGTCTACTAAGCACACAACAAAAAGCAGAGTCGTGTCAGCAAAAGGGTATGTTGGTCTGCTACACCAGGAAGCGAACAAACGTACACCAAAAGCTTCGAGATATCGGCGATAAGTCTGGGTCGTTTCAGATGATATCCTATTTCCTTCAATCGTGTCGGTCCAGATCGGTCGCCACAGGCTGTTGTCTGGTACGTCGTTCAATAGCTGGCTCCCACCTGCAGAGCAGGACTAAAAGTCGTAGACGGAAGGGGCGTTGGTAGATGCCTCTAGTAATGGGTTTATCGTGTTGGTGATGTCTAGTAATGAATCGGGGTTGGTGGGCGTATCGCAAGAATTGAAAGTCGTGGTACTCAATCCGTCGGTTATCAGAGGGTGTCGACGCGGACGAGGGGCGATTTTTTCTTTGAAAATCGCAGCCGAAAAATCTGTGTGAATGAAAAGGATAACTATCAACCGGTCGATAAAAAAAAACAACAAAATAGATTGCGTTCTTGTCGACGATGGACGATATGATAGTATGAGAAGATGTGATGTAAGAAGGAAAGATTGGAAATGCTGGGAAAGATGGGGGACCGCCCAGATACAGTGTTGGCCAGAGGGCAGCCCAGTGGGCGACCCAGTGAACAAAAGCACTAGTGCTAGTGCAAAATGGCCCAAACCAGCAGGGGGGGCGCACGAAAGAAAAAAAAATGAATTTGGGGGGCCAGGGCAGTTTTACTTGAGAAAAGAGAAACCGGGGTGTGGCAAGTCTGGGGGTGAAACTAGTGCATGCCAAAACGCTACAGAAGGCTACAAGGACATTTAGGCGACTACTAGGCCGCTGAGCCTGAGTTATAAAAGTCACGGCTGGGAAAGGATCACATTTTGCAGTGGGTCGCGCTGCATTTCAGTGGATTATCTGGGAGCTTTGGTGGACAAGCACTGAGCAATGACAAGGTGATGAGTGATAATGGGCGGTCAGCCGCACACCATTGCTCACCTGTCGAGCTACAACAGTCACGCTCTAAAAAAGGCGTCTT
The DNA here is from genome assembly GCA_002018275.1 of Huntiella bhutanensis. Taxonomy (NCBI): domain Eukaryota; kingdom Fungi; phylum Ascomycota; class Sordariomycetes; order Microascales; family Ceratocystidaceae; genus Huntiella; species Huntiella bhutanensis. Next base: position 244,635 of record MJMS01000004.1, on the reverse strand, counting down.
TGACAATCTATCGCGATTACAGCTGTCTTTGTCTATTTGTTTTTTTTTTCTGGCCAGATTGTACATGAAAGAACATGTTCGTCAGTGCGGTGCATTACACCAACTGAGGCGAGACGACGACTTTGGTTTGGGGATTGCAGTTTCTGTTCATGCAGTCTGTGATTTCTGTGAGGTCGATCAACTGCCCTGGCAGTATTTATTCCATTCTGGCCGGTTTTCCCGGTTTGGTTGGCCGTCTGGCATCGAATAACCTAAAACGGATTTAACTGCTCGCAGTCCTTTGCCCGGTTGGTACCGGAGCTACTCAATTCTGGTCGAGAATACTTACAAAGCAGCCCTTTCGAAAACAAAGGAAAGAGGCCGATATGTTTGTTTCCATGCTCCGGGGAGATTTTCCGCTTCATATCGGGGTCGAGCGTCCGTTCCCTGGTATTCGACGTGGAGCGTTCTTGACCGCTTCAGTTTCAATGGCATGTCTTTTGTTTACATCAAATTTCGTCAAATGCCATTCTCGTTTTTTTTTGTTCGTTCGCCTACTCTCCAGCTTGGACTGTCCCATTTTAATCGAGCTTCTAGTCACACACCCTTTGGACAGTGTGTAGAAACTTTTACAGGGCCTCCCACTGGTGGCCATGCGCTGAAAGTTGGAATGTGCAACGCAACCGGCCAGGCGAGCTATTGGCACCGGGTTGAAAACAGCGTTTTGGAAAGTGCGTTTTAGGGTCATGTGACTGTTAACGTGACCTACGAGTTCTTTGGTCCAATCACATGTCGCGTTGAGACCTGCTTGGGGATACAAGCTTATAGCCATTGACCTCACACATTATGGTACTTGACATGACTTTCACAGTTTGAGCATGAGTATTTATTATGGTAATGATCAATGCAAGGTCCCGCGCATAAAAAATTGATTTTGACGTGTCATTGAACCGTCAAAAGTGTCGACAATCAGCATTATCGCAATGAATTTCATCAGGAGAACTTATCCCTAAACTATGTAGTGTAGCCGAAGTAGGAATATATTCTACACCTACACATGCGCATACACCAAACGAATGACTACTCGGTGAGTCGAGCCTAACATGTGTTGATGTGTATAATGCAGACAAGAGCCAAAGCTTATGTACAGATCCGTTGGTCATCTTCTTGTTGTCAGTACCTCCCTTTCTATTTACGTCACTTCAACAGCCGAACCACGACACCACAGATCATCAGTCTGGTCAACGTAAGGGTTCACGACATCAATAACTCAGAGACCGTATCCACTATATCATCACGTGACTAGATATAGCCCCACTTGGCCAACCAAATATCAAGACGAAAATCTTCCCGCTCAATCCCAAAGATGGTTTTCTTCCTCTTTCTTCTTCAACCACGACCTCTAAACCAAATCATCGTCAGCCTGCCCCAACCCGTCCAGTAATCATTCTGGGCGTCAACGCGGCAGACGATTCCGAATGTGGTCAAGATGAACTCCTCAAAATTGCCCTTGCTTAAAACCATCGTTATGAGGGCCCTTTACTGTGTGCACCCATGATGTGATGATGACCTGACGCAAGATCTGGACATTCCCATTTTCTACAACATTGTTTTTTTGACATTGTTTTTGTACTTTTTCTCTGGTGGGTGTTGGTTTTTGGCTACCTGAAATGGTATTGTCAATTGACGCCGTGGATGTGGTTGATCGAGATCTGGACGCTCTTGTAGCGGCTGATGGCCGATTGATCGAATTTGATTTTCATATATGCTTCTTGTTGATACATGCCTGGGAATGATGACGAAACATCTGGTAAACCGACTTGTTCTGGAGTTGTTCTGCATCGCTGCATTGTAAATGTATGAACCACTGAGTGAACTGCGGATTGTATATGGCCTAATAGTCTGACCCAACTTCCAACTTGTTCAACAACATTGCGCATGTAGTTTCCATCACCACGACAAGATGACCAACCTCTTTTATGGGACCTGCCATCTCTACTCATTTGCTTTCAGTAGGCAACAGTGATGGTCAGCCTCGTCAGACCCACCGAAAAGTGCATGGCACCCTGTAAACGAAAGCAGACCCACTTGTTTGTCCCCTATTCGATCTCAAGCGCGAATGACTAAGCAAATCTCAGAACTACTATAAATTGGCAGCCCTCCCGCCTTTCTTACATTTTCTTCCTTTTCCTTTCCTCTCCATCCTAGTGCACGGGCTTTAAGTGTTACAGTGAGGATTCGTCCGAGTACACTTTTTTGCTAGTTGAAAACTATACAATGACCACTCCGGCTTGTAGCTTGTCTCTTGTCGGGAATTTTTGGCGCCTTTTCTTTACCCTCTTTTCTTTCATTGCGGTTGACTCCTGGTGAGTCGCTTCGAAGAGGGATGTGAGATGCGATGTGTGGGTTTGTGCCGTCTCAGGAACGAGGTTTCGCTAATGAGATGACATTGACTTGACGCGTTTGGTGTTTGAGGCACGATATATTTGATATTAAGGGGTCTGTGGCGTTGTGGTTGGCGGTCGTTTGGAGAACAGGGAGCTGGATAATGGTTGATGCTACTGGAGTACCGCATTGTTTTTCCGGTCCAGGGCAGGGTGATACTTGGCTGTTGCTAGCTCTCTGTGACCGGTGAAAGCATTGGATAAATTAAATTAGTCGAGTATTGTCAATTGGTTGATGAAAGATAATGGCGCTAAAGCTCAAGAACCTATTGCCAACTCACATGTCTATGTTTTGTAGTGTTCACGGGTCCCTTTGGATGCTGACAAATTGTGGGGTGTAGTCAAGTTGACTGACCCGTGTCGTCAGAATTTTGCATATATTCATAAAGGACGAATTCAGGCGACGTCAGTTGAATGTTCCGGCCAAGGCGGTGCTACTCAGGGGATGCAACATCTCATGGCAAAGTGGCAATGTGAGGTTGGTGATTGACCCGGGCGCTAGATCCAACACAACCCTACCGATGTCACAGCCGCCAGATAACCCTATGGCATCAGCTCAGCCTTGCTAGCCCCCACATTGTCAATGTGGAACGAAAACCCGTGCGTGATAATAGGCACTGCTCATCACCGGCGGGTTATTGGTTTAATGGTATGATTTGTATTTCGGACTCATTCAGGTTCTTCATCGGTTCATCGGGAATGTGTCAGATCTCGGGTTCCATCCCCGAATAGTCCCGCATATACTTTTTTGATGATGGAGGTCATCATGTACTCTTTTTCCATGCTTGGCGGCAAGGTGGTTGGTGAGGATGTTTGTATGTACATACATGTAACGTCATAAAGAGGTGGCGGGATCTCAAGTGGGGTAATGGAGACATAGGCCTCATTGGAGCTTATTAGGTGTCGTCATAGACAATGGTTATCTAGCTTTGTGTGTACGATGAATTGGCACATGCCAGCGCAGTTTCTGAAATGTGAGATACTGCAATAAGTCAATATATCGACCTCGGGGAATTCCTGAAGTGGAGGCTAGGCATAGACTCATGATACATTGCTGTGTTGTCCTGTGTAATATCGTAAATACATAACTAGTCATCATATGCTTATAGAGACAACATTGGAATGTGGCAAGGAGGAGCTATTGCTTTGTCTCTTCATACAAAGGGATTGTCGATACACAGACTGATGATGTGAGCAGAGCCGCAAAAATAGGTGTAACGCAATCATCAAAAAACCGTCAAGAGGGAGGCGGGGATAGTAGGAAAGAACAATGTCGGGTTATTGCGTCACCAAGTTTAGCGGGCGGGGTGTATATTTGGTTCTCTGATTAACGCGCTTGTGCTTTATATCCAGGTATAAGCACATTCATACATGCATGTACACTGTGTGTTGTATGTCAAGAGACTTATACATATATAAATACCTGTGTACATACGTACATACATACTCATAGACACTGTACCGTACAATAAACACCTCACTCTGATCTACACTGGCTGTCCGAATTTTGGTACCTTGCGGCCCAAGGACACTAAAACGGTTCCTACTTACGGTTCCAATTGCCACATCGGAACCCCACTTCCCAAGCTTCGCCTTCCGAAATTCCCACCGACCCTTACGGCTACAAAAAAAGCAAAGCAAAGCCTTGCCGACTTGATTTGAGTCTTGATATCTTGTTTTATTATTCATTCACTGTGATTACCCGAAGTAATTCATATTGACCATCGATTTTGTTTGATTTCATAATGTCTGGTGCTGCGCTTATTACGGGAGCTACTGGCCTGCTTGGCCGCCAAGTGGTGACGGCTTTTGAAGATGCTGGATTTGATACCAAGGGATTGGCGTTTTCGCGCGCCGATGGGGTGTCCATCCTCAAGGCTGACCTCGGAAAGCCAGATGACATCTCACGCGTCCTGGATGAGGTCAAGTAAGTTGATATTGCTAGTTGGAGATGTATATGAGGCTAACAATGTGGTGTTTGTGTATATAGGCCCAAGGTTGTTGTACACTGTAGGTACCCGATGATGAAGCGGGGTGTTTCGTAGACCTTTTGCTAACAAGGCTTACAGGTGCTGCCCAACGTTTCCCCGACAAGGTTGACAAGGACCCCGAAGCTGCTCGCGCGCTCAACGTTCTTGCCACCCAGTCGTTGGCCGCTCAATGTGCTTCTCGTGGTATTCTCCTGATTTACATGTCAACCGACTATGTTTTCCCAGGAATTCAGGGTGAGGCTCCTTATGCGGCGACTACTGCGCCTAAGCCACCCAACTTCTACGGACAGACTAAGCGGGACGGTGAGATAGCTGTTCTGGAGTCGTTTGGAAAGAACAAGGCCGATTCTACGGGTCGTGGTGTGGTTTTCAGAGTGCCTGTTCTTTACGGGAAGGCCGAGACTCCATCGGAGAGTGCGGTGAATGTTCTGCTTGATTCACTGTGGAAGAGTCAGTCTCTGGAGGATGACAAGAAGGTCAAGATGGACGCGTGGTCTGTGAGATATCCCACCAACACTGAAGATGTCGCTCGTGTACTCAAGGGTAAGTTGTATGAGTTTGTGTTGACCGATGTGATACTAACTAAAACTTTGCAGATGTTGCTATCAAGTACCTTGAGACGCCATCGACAACAGAGCTTCCGACGATTCTTCAGTTTTCTAGTGAGGACCGTACTACCAAGCAAGGAATTTGCGAGCGGTTTGCTGAGATTATGGGCCTGCCAACGTCGGGTCTTGAGGCTCAGACTGACGGTGTCGACCCGAACGCGACTGTCCAGAGACCATACGACTGTCATTTGAGCACGGAAGAGTTGAAGAAGCTTGGGATCAATGTAGATACAGTCGACTTTGTGGCATGGTGGAGACGGGAGCTTGGTGCCTTCCGTAAGTAAACATATCGACGATGGAATGTAGTGTATGGGATGATTAAAGGAAGAGAAGACGGACATCAAGGGATGTATCTATAGCAACCTGGAGTTGGGAATGTTTACTTTCCAACTGGAGTCAAAAGAAGGTAGATTACGGGGCACAAGTCGCCCTTGAACTTGGTATAGCCGAAAGTAGAGGAATACATTAATGTCTAGGCCACAGACCAAGTGTGTAGCATTCATGGTGACGGAGCTGATTCATGAAAGATAGTTAACAAAACTACAAAGTCATTTATGGTTCGAGTGACCCGAGTTATAGGTCACATGCGAGAATGATTTAAGAGGCGGAGATTCAGAGACACACCAACGATTCAGGTGGCAGACAGGGTGGATTATGTGGATGTACATACATACATAAGTTGGAGACATAAGTTGGAAGTGGTGTATCAGAAGCATGGCATAACGGGAAGCATGGGTTTAGGATATAGCAAGAGAAGCCATGTAAGCGGATAGAGATTACGGAGGAAAGAACGGGATTATGCGGAGACCCAGCGATGTGGGATGGATTTTTGGCGATGTAGCACGGGGGCATGTATTTCCTCTGGGGTTTGTTTTTCACTTTTTCTTGAATGGGGTTCAGTGAGAGTCTGAAGGAAGAAGTCTGGTACGCGCATGGTACAAAGGTATGTTGTGGTTGACGCTTTGTATGATGCATATCGTCATAATAACTTGCATTGGGTGATCCTTACATTTAACAGTGTACATGCATACATATGTACATACATACTGCGAGACATACACACACACCCATGTGCTTATAAGATAGTCCGTGATGTGTCTCGCACAAAGATGAAAAGGCGAGAAACGGGCCAGACATATACGAACAAACAATTATAACGTCTCAATGAATGAATACCACACAAGAGACAAAGACTGATTGTCCGTAATAACGGTTTTTTTTTGTTGTTTCTTTCTGTTCGTGCAAATGGCTCGCTTTGATCAGCAGCGGCTACCAGCATCTCATTACGACGCAACGTAGCAATTGATACGACAATTCCATCTCAGGCACCCGTACAACACCCCCAAAGGCGGCGTTGTTAATGTCGTGCAGAGTTCTCATATGTGACTTATTAAGCAGGATCCTCCAATAGGCTTGTACGACGTGGTTTATTTTGGAGTGTTGGGCGAGTGTGCGATATATGGGCGGGTTGATGCCATTTCATTGGTTTTCAGGTTGTATCAGGGTTGGTGACATTGTTGGCTGGTGTTCAGAGTTAGGAGGTTTAACTGGATGATTAAGAATAAGCTAATATAGGGGAACACTAGACTATAGTTTTGTGTGTTAAAGGGTTAAACCCTTTGTGTATCACGAAGTTAGTTTGTGAGTGAGAAGACTCGTGTTTTGGGATAGTACTGGTGTTTAAGGGGTCAAGTTGTCGAGTTTGGCAAACATTGGGCTTTGATATATTGAATTGAGAGTGTACATATGTAAGTCCATAGGCTTGACTAAGGGCATAAACAAAACATACACGCCCATATACGTCATTGCTTTGAAGATGACGAAGGCAAAGAAGGACAAGGTCCCAGTACTTTTTCACACAAGGGAAGATTTTTGTTACATACAAGTGGGGATAGTGAAAAGGGACAAGACAAGGGAAGCTGAATTTGAATTGGTGGGGAAGAGGCAAGAAGCTGGGTTCTCTTGAGTTAGCCATGGCCGGGCGAGTTTACCTGGCAAGTTTACCTGGTAAGTTTTGTTGGCAAGAAAATGACCGAATCATGCAGATCGCGTGGGGGAGTTGAATCCACGTATCTCCGCCGTAGTCAACCCGGAATTAGAGACGAGAATTAGATGACGGACTTTTACTGTTGTATGTATCTACAAAGATCGTGAGACCGAGAAACAAATCGGATGGTTTAGAGAGAGTAAAAAGACTAGACTGATTTCCCCTCTAAGCTGCAGCTGTGTGGTAGGACCAGTAACTGTATGTAGGTACTAATAGTATATTCCATTCCAGGTATTTGGGCTGGTCAGTAGCTTCTGACATTCCGGTCAAGCAATTTTAGAGGTGGTAGTACTAGGGCGAAATTTTGGGCTGGCGCTGATCACGGAGTTCCCTTGAATCAGGGCTGAGATTTAGGCATGTTGCTGGCCTTGTTGCCCGTTGGCATTTGTTGTCAAGCAAGCAAGAGTACATACATACGGCCTTGATTTGAATAGACCGAGACTTTTCCCTCTTGTCTTCGCTGTCTGTGGCGTAACATGGTGTGTCAGGAGTCATGATCGACCGAAAGGAAGAGATCATGCAGCGGCCCCATCTCTTTTCCACCTGTGACAGTGACAAATGGCTAGACGGGCCGGATCGACCAACGGGATTCCGGAAATAGAAAACGTAGCAAAGACCTCCAAAACCTGCGGGGGAAGCAAAAGAAGCAAAAAAAAAAAAAGTCCTTTGTTGTTGAAGTCTAACTTTCCAAACCCAAGCGAAAAAAAAAAGGTCTCTGCTGGTTATGTTGGTCATCAGACTTCGGAAGATCGGTCAAGTAGTCTATAAAGAACGGCTAAAGATACCTCACGATGGGAGGGCAGGCTAGTTAGGGCGCAAACGAGCAAGCCTCCCACGCTGCTTACTTCCATTCCTTAGGGACAAGAAAGAAGTCATGAACATCAAACTTTCCCAATCCAGTTAAAATAACCAAGCAGCAGGGGCCATTTATCGACTTGAGCATTCTTTCTTTCTCGTCTAAAAACTACAGACGGGGCCCCTGTTGTTTCTGGAGCGAATGCACAGGGATATACCATAGGAAAAATAAGAAGGAAAAAAAGGGACAACAACAGAAAAGACATCGCGCCTTCTGCCAATTTGCGTGAGAGTTTCAGAATGGAGAAGTAGCACACACGAAGCATGGTTTCTTTTCTCAGACCTGCCTGTAGACGGGTAAACCGGGGGAAGGAAGTAGAGTAGAGTTCTTACTTGTTTTCTTTACGCTTTTTCTTTTTTTGGAGATTGATTTAACAAGAGGGGAAGTCCCACGTTGTTGACTTCTGGATTTGATTCTTTTTGACTTTTTCACGTTTTTTGTGAATTTTTAGGTTTCTATTTTAAAAGTTCTTTTTTTCCCTTTTCCTTCCTCTCTGAAGTCTTCTTAAGTGTTGGTTTTTTGAGCTTCACGTTTGAGGATATTAGGCTAGTTTTCAGTTTGCCTTGTACCATATATCCATCTATTACTAGAACATCAACTTCACACATTATGAACACTGTCGATACGAGATATCTTTAGACCATCCTCTTAGTTGTTCTGTCGTATCCTACACAATCATTTGACCCGCAACAAATCTGATCCGAGCTTCCCCGACATTGTTCTTTACACGGTAACATCCGGTCTTCAAGTTTCGGCATCATGGCCGCTGTTCATACTTCTCCAAAACACTTCATCGCCGTGGGTGGCGGTGGTATTGTCCCGCAGATCGACGCTCCCACAACTGCCAGTAACTCTGGTGAACGTGTAAGTCCAAGTTACTCTTTAGGTTTAGTCTAGACCTTGTCTGGAAGCATCTTTAAGCTAATCACCATGGAAATGTCTCTCTTGCGCAATATAGAGAGTTACAGTTGCTTGCGGTACCTCTGTTATTTCACTGCCAGTTACTGCAGATACCACCCCAAATGATTTACTCTTCTCGGCTGCCAATGTTATGGTACAAAAGATCAATCCTTCATGCAGCATCATTGCCGAATCATACCGTAACTTGTTCTTGGAACGTCGTCTTCGTTACTATGAACCCATCAAGGATGTCTTGAACTCTTGGGACTTCGACGCTCAAAATACCTTGTCAATTATCCCACGGGATGAGCCAAGGCCACATGATCAGGACCTTCATCTTTCCCGGGTTCCCCGGACTCTGGATGCTCCGAGAGGGTTCACCATCTACATGTACCATTCAGGCCGCGCAGGAAAGTGGCAGAAACGATTCATTACTTTGCTTGAATCAGGACAAATGTTCATGGCTAAGAAGCCAGGAGGCAAACTGTCAGATAAGGATTCTGTTAGTTTATGTCATCTTTCTGACTTTGAAATCTTTGGACCACCAGTAGATGTTGGTCCTTCAGCTTGGAAGGTTCTAAAGACTCCTAAGCGGTACTGCCATGCAGTCAAGTCCCTTCAGAAACAAGCAGTTTTCCCCAATGGCGAGAACTTTGTTCACTTCTTCAGTACAGATGACCCTAAACTATCCACTGTGTTCCACGATACTATCCACGCCTGGAGATCATGGTACCTAGTTAACAAGCTTCGTGTCGTCCCATCTTCACCCACCAGTCGTACCTCGCCAAAATCAAACAACCCAGCCCGGAGACCTGGCGCCGGACCTACCGAACTTGTCAAGGCCGAAGTAGCTGCCCTCGGTCATCACCGGATGAAGGTCTCTGTCGACGAAACGCCATATACTATCGGTGAATTTGCCCCATTGATGGACATGTCCCGCTTCGACAAGCCACTAGAGGACTTTGGAAAGGAGTTTCTCCCCGCCCCGAAGATCAGATCTGCACGAACTATGCCGCTGGGAGACACACAAAAGACTAGTAGAAGCACCAGTGGCGGTGGCCTCAGTCGTGCAGTCACCTCAGCTCACAAGGGAATGCAAAAACCTACGCCTAAACGGGCCCCAACCTTCCCATTAGTCCATGCGGCCGGCAACCTTAATGACCCTCTTCCTTCCTCCGTTCCAATCCCATCAACCCCGATGACGCCCCGTCGCCCACCAACTAGGTCGCAGACCCTCCAAACAACACCCTCCTATGACCCCGACTTTGCATCCAGCGGTCTCCTCGGCCAAACCTACGAAAAGCTCCGTGCCGAACAAGGAAACATAATAGTCGGTACACCCACCGGTCTCTCTCCATTCACCGCCGGTCCATCCCTCCTCAACGGCGGCATGTCCACCCCTACAACCCCCCAAGCCCCCGGCATATCACGCAGCAAGAGCGTCCGAAACCCTAAAATCCCCACCAGCGGTTTCCACAGCCACTCCGAGGCGCTCGCCCTCCAAGCGCCCCCGCCCCCCAACGCCTTCGCCGTCGACCAAGCCCGCCGCGGCCGCGCCGAATCCACCGGCAAATCCAACTCACGCTCCCGTTCTCGCGGCCCCCAAACCGTCAAGCCCCTCCTCGACTTCGACCGCCCCATGGTCGCCACGCGTCCCGAACGCCCCGGCAACGCCGTCCGCGCACCCGCCGGCGTCCCCCTCGTCGAACTCGCAGGTCTCACGGCCGGCGCAATGGCTAAGTCTTCGTCGGGTGGGAGTGTTGGCATGGGCTATTCTACCCTTGGTAACACGAATCTCGGCGTGGGAATGGGCGGTGGTATAGGTCTTGGTAGGGCAAACACCGTGCGCTCCACGGGCCGCTCGGAAGGATCCCGTGGTCGGCCGGGCACATCCGCACCTTCGTACGTCGCTTCGGGCTGTGACGGGTCCACACGTAGTAGAAGTGCCGGCTTAAACGGGTCTTCTGTCCGTCGGCCGGGGACATCCGGACAAAATGGGGGTGGCACCATTCATCATCACATGGGTAACATGCCGCCGGTTCCGCCGTTGCCTCATGCGGTCTCTAGTAGTGATCCGTATGGAAGGCGGTTCCATTAGTTTGCTTTTCCTTTTTTCATTGCCATTGTTTTATTGGGTTCCTTGGTTTGCATATTTGTATCATGGCGTTTATTCTTTTCTTTTTTGGGAAACTGGCTTCATGCGGTTATATGGCATTGCATGTTTGAAATTTGGTCATGTACACTTTTTGCGTTTGATTTTACCGGCTGGCGGATACCAAGATATCTCTTGTTCAGAGATGTCATGTTTCTTTTTGTTTTCCAATTTCCTTTGTTCAATACTTCAATTCACACTATTACCATATACTCTAACAATTTGTTGCCATTGTTCGCCTGATGTGTTGCAAACACGCCACATTAATTCTGTAATACTCGCTTTTGTCCACGCCATCACTGACTAGATTTACTTGGTACGCTTGTAAATCTTCTTGAGGAAGGCCGCCAGAATAGACTTCTTCAAGCCCTCAGACTCATCGACCGCATCAATCTTGGCACGAATCTCGTCGGCACGCTTCTCCTCAAACTCGAGGTAAATAGCCTGAAGACCCATGTCGTCGTACAGCTTCTTGACAACAGCCTCCTTGGCGGCGTCCTTGCGACCGTAGTTCTCGTCAAGGATAGCACGCTGCTCGGGAGTGGCCTTGCTGAGGGCCAGGTTGATGAGCCACGAGCACTTGTTGTCCTGGATATCAGTACCAATCTTGCCAATGTGCTCAGGGTTGCCAAAGTTGTCAAGGTAGTCATCCTGGATCTGGAAGTACTCGCCCAGGGGAATCAGGACATCCGAGCATTGCTTGAGGTTCTTAGGAGTGGCAATGTTGAGCTGGAACAGAGCCAGAGCAACGGGGAGGTAGAAAGAGTACCAAGCAGTCTTGTAGATGACAATGAAGGAGTGCTTGTCAAGAGAGAAGTTGTTGAGATCAACGTGGTCCTCGGGAGCAGTGAGAAGATCGCACAGTTGACCAAGCTCAGTCTTGAGGGTAATGTCGTGGAAGAGCTCAACCAGGTCAATGTAGGCGGGGTGGCTACGGAAGTACTTCTTGAGGAGGATGAAGATGCAAGACTCGAGCATGAAAGCGTCATTGATGGAAATCATACCGACCTTATCTTGGAGATACCAGCAAGGAGCACCACGACGAGTCTTGGAAGAGTCCATGATGTCATCAGACACAAGGAAGAAGGCCTGAAGAAGCTCAGTGCACCAACCCAGGATATTGGCCTGGAGCTTAGCCTCGTCGGAAAGAGGGGCGCCGGTAAGAAGCATGACCGAGTCGTGAACGGTCATACCACGGTTGTACTTTCCACCGATGGTGTTGGCCTTGAGGTTCTATAGAACAATAACGAGCTTCATGTTAGTGACGGATATAGATAAAGTCGACCAAGCTTGAAGTTTGAGGATACTACACTTGAAACTAAACATGGTAACATTGATTAGAGAGGACTTACACGGCGGAACCAGGCCTTGTGAACCTCGGGCAGGTTCACAGAGTCACAGTACTCCATGACGGCATCGACAACCTTAGAGAAGTCGGCCTCGAACCCATCGCGGGTAATCTTCTTGAGATCAGCCATTGCGTATAATAGAAGTGATTGCCAATACAGCAAACAAGTAAAAGTTTAAAAAGGATGGAGTATAACCTAAAGAAGCAGAGCAATAGAACGGAATGTCAGAGACAATGCGACAACTTTATAGAATAGTGACGGAGGAAGAAAACTGGCGTTATTCACCATGGCTGGTGTGGGATTGGAAGGCTCAAGCTTAGATACAGCCAACTCCTCAGAAGCTCCGGGAAAATTGAAGCGGGGCAACAGGGGCAACAGCAGCAAAGCCAGAACGTTGAGTGGGCTTTATGGCGGGGCACTTTGGAAGGGACATGGTTTTGATAATGGTTCGTGGTGGAATACAGCGGGGACGGGCCACTAGGATTAGCATTGTTGGGGGCTGTCTGTCAAAGAGACAGAAGGAGGTATGTACAGCGAAATAGGAATCTACATGTTGTATGTATGTTATATCGTGGTTGCGAAAACAAGACTGTATTTGGAATTATAAACGCATTCGCGTGGATCCAAGACTGGTAAGAACTAGCCCAGTACTTTGGTCATGTGGAAGGCATACATACAGTTGGCGCATGTCAGAAAGCACAACGACCGTGCAGAGGAAGGGATAATGGTGATTACACACGTCAGAAGTGGCACGTCTGTCTATGTACATGTATGAACTAAGGCAAGACCTAACAAGACAAAGGAAGGACTTCAAATCGTAGCATTATTGCCGTCATAGAGCACAAACTATGGCACTACACATACGTCTCCTTAGTATTGTCTTCAATCCACTGTCACACCTGGTTAGGCCGACAGTCTAGGCGGTAGCAGTTGGCAAAACCCCCTCTTAGGTAATCAGCCCATGATCTACTGAATTGCATCACGGAATATTTTAGCTGCATCCGGCCCGCAATGCACGGAGCGACCAGCATCGGGGTTTAATCCTACTCCAGGTTGGGATACATATATACATCGCGTTGGCGTACATACATGACATGGTATTGATATCACTGGTACCATTGTTCTGATAGACAAGTTGCTGACATTAGGTGTCTATAAACCCTAACGACAGTTCTTGACAAAGTTTCCCATTTAGGGAATCACATCAACAATATGCGCATGCGATTACCAAGAATTGGATTCAACACTTGCCAATGTTATCATTCTTCCCAATTCATCTTGAAGTAGAAATCTTCCACTGTCTTTTGTTTCAAAACAAACTTCCAGGTGAATTTCCATCTTGTTGCATCATCATCGGTCTCTTCAATTCTATCCATCTCAACTACCATAGCAAAGTACAAGTCTACGCCCCCCGGCTCTTAGATTTGTGTCGCCAGGGCACGAACCCCACTAGTCAACAACTGCAAAAAGCGATTCCATCAAAACAATTCGCCATCGAGATACAAGACGCCGACTGAAGCTTCATCAATTGAAGTCTTTGACATTGAGCCAGTTAGTTTTTAGACACTTTAAACAACACAGGCAGTTATTGACCATTGCAGCAAGCGTAGTTCTACATTTAGAAAGCGGTGGCGCGTCGCGTCGTCTAATCTCATATTCAGATTTACTCTCACGACTGACGTTGGCACTTGACGACTTAATGATACACACACTCACGAATTAATAAGCTTTCTACACGACCGAACGAAGATAAATATCCCCAAATCTTCTCCTTTATTCGCTCCAAAAAATCCTTCATCTTCTCATCTCTCATCAAAATGTCTCTTGGACGCAATGACAGGATGAAGCTTCGGGCTGCCCTGCAAGACGCTGTCATACGTTGTTCTGAGCGTTGTCTCTACCAGTCCGCTAAATGGGCTGCTGAGCTCCTGGACTCGTTGCCAGTTGATGTTACTCATGGTGATGATGGTCCTTTTGATGAGGCTTCACCACCTCCATTCCTCCTTTTGTCACAGAACAAGGACCAAGTGGAGGCTGCCCTTGAGGCTAGAGAGGCAAACAAATACCTCCTTGCCAAATCATTTTTTGACTGCCGCGAGTTTGACCGCTGTGCTGCAGTCTTTCTCCCAGATTCTGTGCTCAGTGAGGCAGCTGGACAGAATCTCAGGACAGCCTCACACGACCAGACACCTCGTGCAACGCCACAACGGTCAACTACACCACCAGATAACCCGCCGTCTGCTGATGCCAGCAACACTCCCGACACTTCCTTACCGCCTCTGAGCCAGAAGAGTTTGTTCTTGGCTTTATATGCCAAGTTCATGGCGGGAGAGAAGCGCAAAACAGAGGACTCAGAAATGGTGATGGGCCCCAAGGATGTCGGCACCATTAAGAACAAGAATTTGCTGTTGGTTGGCAAATACTTGGAGCAATGGTTTTCCGACCCAGTGGCCAGCGGTAGAAGCCAAGGATGGCTTGAATACCTGTGAGTTGTGACGTCATTGATACTATCACGTGTTACTGTTATACTAACAACCCTAAATAGATATGGTATGGTCCTCGCTAAAGACCACACGGACCAGAAGGCATTGGAATATCTGATTAATAGCGTTCATTTATTCCCAATGAACTGGGCTTGTTGGCTAGAGCTTACCAACTTGGTGAGCCGTACAGAGGTACTGGATGAGATAACGACCCAGCTGCCTCAGAACATCATGTCGTTCATCTTCCATGTGCATACCTCACTGGAACTGTTTCAGCATTCTCCCCAGTTGCTGAACCAGCTGGAACAACTCATGAGCTTGTTCCCAACGTCGGCTTTCTTGATGACGTGCACGGCGTTGCTTGCATACCACGCCAAGGACTTTTATGGTGCTGAGCAGACGTTCAGCAGATTACTGGCACTTCACCCCCATAGACTAGATTCTGTTGACCATTACTCCAACATTCTCTATGTTCTTGGGATGCGTCCGAAGTTGGCCTTTTTGGCTCATCTTTGTAGTAATGTCGACCGCTTCCGTCCGGAGTCTTGTGTAGTGATTGGAAACTACTATTCCCTGCTCAGCATGCATGAAAAAGCCGTCCAATATTTCAGACGTGCTTTGACACTTGACCGGTCTTGTCTATCTGCTTGGACTCTTATGGGCCACGAGTATGTTGAGTTGAAGAACACACACGCTGCGATTGAGTCGTACCGCCGTGCTGTTGAGGTCAACCGTCGGGACTTCCGTGCTTGGTATGGTCTAGGTCAGACATACGAAATGTTGGAGATGCACGCGTACTCTCTGTGGTATTACAAGCGAGCTTGTGGTCTTCGCCCATGGGATGGAAAAATGTGGATGGCTATTGGCACTTGCATGCAAAAGATGGGACATTTACCAGAGGCAATCAAGTCGTTGAAGCGTGCTCTTATGGCTGATGCATACTACGACATTGGTTCCTCGCAACCATCTGGGGATCTTTTCCGTATTCGTGGCGTCCCTGCTCAGATGGACCCGGACGTCTTGCTCCAGATTGCTGTTATGTATGAGCAGCTACGTGATATTGGAGCTGCAAAGGCGTACATGGAGCTTTGTGTTTCCCAGGAGATTGGCGGGCCAGCTGCAACGGCTGCTGTGACCAACTTTACGAATAACGTCGCATCGCCAGCACCACCAACTATATCTCCCCACCAGGCTTCTCGGCTTGGGATTCCTGACGATTCCCTTATGTCTGATGATGCTCCCACGTTTAGCACACCAAGTCGACCAGCAAACCCCCAGAATCGTCCACATCTCGCTGCGTCGTCCACAACACCACAATCTGCGCCTCCAAACCCCATGTCACCTCCACAAAACTCTACGGCTCTTGCTCCTAATGCCACCACCGCTACTGATCCTAGTGCTACTACTTCCATGGCTAGTGTACAGGCTACCGAAGAGGGTACTGGTGTCACGGCTGCTACTTCACGTGCACGTATGTGGTTGGCGAGACATGCGTTGACGACGAAGGACTTTATCACAGCTGCTAGACTGGGGACTGAGCTGTGTGAAGATGGTTTTGATATCGAAGAGGCAAAGGCCATTGTGAGGGAGGCAAGAGTCAGAACTACTGGGGGTAGTATGAAGTAATGAGTAATGTATTATGAGGTATAAAATTTGGGTTTTGTTCATTCTATTAGACACTTGTGTATCATGTCTAGGTTCCGTGTTGATTTGAGTTGAGATGTTCCGCAATCTATTCGGTTTGTATTGCTTTAGTGTCGATTACTAACTTGCCTGTTTACATGTACACCGTTACTCATCACACTATAACAAGTGTTTCACGCCACTCCCCAATAACTTCAGTATGTTTCAAAGCCACGAACGAAGCAACCTCGACAAACAAAACATGGCCGTTCTCATTTGCTCGTCTTACAATCAAACCGTGGTGAAATCCCTCTATCAATACGAGCTCATCACCAACTTCACTATAAGAACACCCCACAAACAGATTCCCATCAGATAAAAGCCCAACGTGGTGTCCATCATTCTGCATAAGTCGTAAAATCGCGGCCGCTCGAAAATCCGAACTCATCTCCTCAGAACTTCCCACGTCAAGATAGTCTTCTAACATACCTACATTGTCAGATCGGGTGTTATCGAAGCCGAGCCACGCGAGGAGGAATTTTCGAGTTTCAGGGTCTGTTTGAGCCGAGAAGCGGGAGGATATTGCGGAGCGGAGAGCCTTGTCTTCGGAAGGCTGGAAGATGCGAGTTATCCGGGTGCGATACATACAGTGGGTGAAGAGCCGGCCACCATCGGGGCATCGAAGGAAGTGAGTGTTGGATAATGTATCGGTTCGGATGCCTGTTGCAATGCTGCAGAGGAAGGATGTGAAAGCGGTGCCGTACATTTTGGTACATAGAGATGCAGGTTTTCCGTAAGGGACCCAGGATATAAGGGATTCGCATTCAGTGAGTGTGTCTTTTACTGAGGGGTGTAAAGCGTGGTTCTCGAGGAGTAGCTCAGGCATGTGGGTACATTTTTTCACGGACTTGAAGATGGCCTCGGCGATGTCTAGGACTACCTCGGTGTCTGGCTTGGAATAGTCAATGTTGATTTTGAAGCCGGGATAGAAAGGGGCAAGCGCGTAGAGCATATCACGTTCCTTTGTGGCTTGAAGGCGTCCGCACATTTGGTAGTATGCGTCGGCGAAGTTCTCGTGGTCGAAGTTGACGTGCATTATTTGTAGGACGAGGACGACAGAATTCGGCTGTATCTGGGAGTGGAATATACTTTGTCTTGGGGAGAAGATGTCCATGTTGAAGTTTTGAAGACCTGATAACGAAGGGATATCGTACAGGTTGAACTTGTGGTTCTTGGAATAGCCAAGCGTCATGCTCACCACTAAAACCCAGTTATGTGGGATCTTACAAGGCCCGTATAGTAGATAATCCAACTTACCCCCGACAAGCGTACGTCGTATAGACTTCCAAACAGCTTTGACATGACTCATCTTGTCACTATAATACCGTTCAAGGAACTCCGAATACTGTGCCCTCGCCGCAAGTTCTTGAACTATCCACACTCTTGTCCAATAGGCACTATCAAAGATAGGTCGTAGATCAACCCAGTTACTTTTCGCACAGACGATGAGAAACCGGAGGAGACCGGGCCCTTTATCATCCCAGCGGGGACATACTTTAAAGAGGTGGTTTAGTTCGCTTAGGATAGATGCTGTATCGGATTGGGCGGGACCGAGCCAGGAGATTAGTTGGTGGGATTTTAAGTAGATGGGACGCATCATGGAGACTTGTTGGGCTTTTTCGTCGTTGTCGGTTTGGTTTATACAGAGTGCGTCTACCCAGAGACGAACAGGTTTCGTTTTCTCCCGGATATGCCATAGCGCTGCCATGAGATTCTCCGTTACCCCGATGATTCCGTCGTCCAGATACATAGGATAAGTTCCCTTCGGAGACCCCCATACATACGACAAACACGTATACTCCCCATCTGTCACCGGGAAGTCATGCACACTCAAGGTACACCGTAACGGATCCTTCACGCCCCCGGGTGACAACGTAACTAGTCTAATTTGTTTCCGATCCCCGGACAACGGGACATATCTATAGTCTACCGGACCAAGCGGCCCATGGATAGAGAACGCGATGCTCTTGCAATTGGAACGGGCGGGACGACGTGGCGTGAAGAGGTATGAGTAGCCGGTTTCTTCACCGGAGTCGTTGATGTGGATCTTGCGGTCGACTAGTGGCGCGAAGTCTTCGGTTTTCCCTAGTGGTGGGTTAGTCTTGGCGTGACGCATTTGGAAGATAGTGGCGTAGGCATATGTATTCTAGCCTGGCTTGTACAACTGTCTTGTCTTGTGTAATGAGCATACGTACAATGACTCTCCGCCTCTTCCTGTGTCATGAACCCGGTATTCTTATCCCCCGGAACCTTAGGATTCGGATAACGAAAGAACATGATGCCCAATTCCCTCTTAACAAAACCATGAAGAAATACAAACAAGACAAGAAAAACGCCAATCAATCTACCAATCTAGTTTCGAAAAATCCCAGCCCCGCGGAAACTATCAAGCTCCAGCTACGGCGCTTATGCACTTTCATCATTATGCTTCACGTAACTGCATGCAACGTTGATCGCCCAGTCAGACAGATCCGTACAAATAGGGCATATACGCCCTGTTCATTGGGGTATAATCCCTCAAGGCAGATCTGCCACGGCGGCTCAGATGTAGCTATCTCCACTATGCTACTTGTATATTGTGTAACAAAAAGATGGACATCAATCAAAGATAATCTACGTACTAAATTGAACTAACATCATAGGTAAAGAACTCACGTAAATAGGTGTGTGAATAGCAATAGTTAGCACTGCACAGTGTTGTACATGCCAAAAAATCAATCATGTGATTAAAACGTAGCTTGCCCTAACCCTACCATTTACATTGAACATTGTTATATTAGTGATAAAACACAAACACGTCAAGTGTATCGAAGAAATTATAGAGTACCAGACTCTGTATGTACAGTAGTCTCTCAGCGTTTGGTTACAGGCCTTTTTTTTTGGAGGTACCGGAGACTTAGAAGGATTCAGAAGGATCATATGGAATAGGGTTATTCAGGGTTGTGCAGTTTTATTTCCAAGGAAAGCGCAAGACACGCACTGTATATCTGCAGCGAGACATCATATTAATACCGTAACAATAGTCATTCACACATGGTATTAACCCCGACCCTACCAATGGCCGACCCATGTCAAACCCATTCTTTCTAATACTTCTGAATCCTTCTCAATCATCGGTACCTCAAAAAAAAAAGGCCTGTTACCAAACTCTGAGAGACTACTGTACGTACACTGTTGATATTCGCATGAACGTAGGTGATCAATTTCCTAATTACCATGAAACCCCGAATTGCAACTGACCAAGGTTATGCCGGACAAGAACCACTACACCAAAAAATGGGTTGTTTTTAGTTGCTGCGTCTGTTTTTCCTCATAAGAAGGGCTTTGTTACCGTCCTATACATACGGTCCCTTACTCTAGAACAGAACAATACGCTTGCTACCAGTGAGAGCCAGAGCTGCAGGGCGTCGTCTGACAGGTGATAGCTTTCACCAGCTTTTTGGATACAATTCGTCCAAAAAGACGACTATTTTGTTCAGTTATGCAGCCCAATGCACGTGATCCAGATTTTTGAGACAGTAAATTGTAGGGCATTTGCTTTTTTGGATGTACCAGTACGCACGGACATTTCCTCATCGGTGAAGCAACCAGACTCACCGGGCCATACCGGGCCACACCGAAGTGCACCATACCAATATCACGCCAGACACTTCTTTAAAACATTTACTGGTGAGTAATCCGGAAGTTGAAATCTATCTATGTACACACATACGCACATACCTTCTGGTTAGCACCACAGCCCGAGAATTCACCTACGAACATGATTGCCAAGGTAGAGTCAGTTGACAAAGACACGTGATTAGCTATTATTCCTCCAATGTTACACACCAAACAAAATACAAAAATCTCCAAGGTCAACAGTAAAGAAATAAATTGCTACCAACTAAGCTAGTTAAAACCAGATCGCTATCCCAAGGTCAAGTGCAGGTAGTCGTGTCGATACAAACATCAGACACAGCAAGAAAGAACCCTTGATTCCTGGAGAAAAGTTTATTATAAAAAAGATGGCTAAACCAATCAAAAACTAATGAAAAAAAACTCCAGTCCAAGCAATAATAGAAGGCTGAAGCGCCAGCACCTAGGAAAATATTACAAAATAAAAAAAACTATCTAAAAATCTCCAATGAGAATCCTCAAACTTAGAACATCATGGCGAAGATACCAGCAATGACGGCAGTACCAACCCAACCGAAGCTGCTGCGAAGAGCGACAGCAGAACCCTTGACCGTCTTGGGCTTGGCCCCGTAGTTGTCCTCCTTCTTACCCTTCTCCTTCTTGCCACTCTTGTCACCCTTGAACTTGTCCTTGAACTTGTCGAGCTTTCCACCCTTGTCCTTCTTTCCTTCCTTCTTGTCCTTCTTTCCTTCCTTCTTGTCACCCTTGCCCTTGAACCACTTCTTCTTGCCTTCCTTCTCCTTGGGCTTCTCCTCTTCATCGCAGGGCTCCTCGGGAGCAACTGGCTCGTCGCAAGGCTCCTCAGGAGTAACGGGCTCCTCATCACAAGGCTCCTCAGTAGGACCGTAAGCCTCGGGCTCCTTCTTGGTGGGTTGAGCAGGCTTGTAAGGCTCGGGAGCGGGAGAAGACTCCGCAGGCTTGTAAGGCTCAGGAGCAGTAGAAGTCTTGGCAGGCTTGTAAGGCTCGGGAGCGGGGGTGGTCTTGGCGGGCTTGTAAGGCTCGGGAGCGGGAGTAGTCTTGGCAGGCTTGTAAGGCTCGGGGGCAGGAGAGTCCTCGGGCTTGTAGGGCTCGGGAGCAGGAGTAGACTCAGCGGGCTTGTAAGGCTCAGGAGCAGGAGAGTCCTCGGGCTTGTAAGGCTCGGGAGCGGGTTGCTCCTCAGGCTTGTATGGCTCAGGAGCAGGAGACTCCTCCGGAGTGTATGGCTCAGGCTGGGGCCCGCTGTCAGTAGCCTGGCAAGGCGCCTCGCTCGTCGGAACCGGCTTGGGAGTCGAGCCGTAGCCACCCTTGTGGCCCCGAACCGCCAGACGGTGGGCGCTCGCAGCCGAAGCATTCATCGATGAGCGGGCAACCGTTGCGTTGCGGTGAGAAGTGCCGTTCTTCCGGGACATGTTGTTGGACATAGCCATGGGTGCGGCCGAGGCGTGGCTGAGCGAGGCGCCGTAAGAGGCAGTGACAATCGAGTGGTGAGGAGGCTCATCATCCGCGTAAGACGTGGGGGTGACGGCACTCGAAGAGGAAACAGTGCTCGAAGAGACAGAGTGGGAAGGAATGTGAGTCTGAGTGTGGGTGTGGGTAGAAGTGTGGGTGATGTGAGTAGTCGACTCAGGCGCCTTGGTAGAAGTAGGACCGGTAGGAGTGACAGTCACAGTAGTGGTATCCTTGCTAGCAGAGGCAGTAACGGTCTCGGTGGCGCCACTACCAGAAGCAGTGACAGTCACAGTGGAGTCTTGACCGGGAGCGGTAACGGTGACGGTAGAATCCTGACCGGGAGCAGTGACAGTCTGGGTGGAGTCCTGGCCGGGGGCAGTAACAGTGACGGTAGAGTCCTGGCCGGGGGCGGTGACAGTCTGAGTAGAGTCCTGACCGGGAGCAGTGACAGTCTGGGTAGTGTCCTGGCCAGCAGCAGTAACAGTAACAGTAGAGTCCTGACCGGGGGCGGTAAGAGTGGAAGTGACAGTAGAGTCCTCACCGGGAGCAGTAACGGTAGCGGTCACAGTGGAATCTTGACCGGGAGCAGTCACAGTGACGGTAGAATCCTGACCGGGGGCAGTGACTGTCTGGGTAGAGTCCTTGCCGGAAGCAGTGACGGTGACAGTGGAGTCCTGACCAGGAGCAGTGACAGTCTGGGTAGAATCCTGACCGGGAGCGGTGACAGTTTGGGTGGAGTCCTTGCCGGAAGCAGTGACAGTGACAGTGGAGTCCTGACCGGGGGCGGTGATAGTCTTGGTAGAGTCCTTGCCAGAGGCGGTGACGGTAACCGTGGAGCTCTCACCGGAGGCAGTGACGGTGTGAATAGCAGTGGCGGTAGTCGTGGCGACGGCAGTGGAGCCCTTAGTGGCGGTGGAAGTCACAGTCACGGTCTTGGCGGGGACCGAGTGAGGTGGAGGGGGGGCGGGGCGCTCGCCGTAGTGGGGAGGGGGAGGGTGAGGCTTCTCGGCGCCCTTGTACTCAGCACCGGACAGGTCAGTGACGCTATCACGGGGAAGAGAAGCCGCATTGATGGTCGAAGCGACTCCGACAACGGGCAGGACGGTCTGGAGGAACTTCATGATGCAAGATTAACGAAGATGATGAGGAATTAAATAGATATGTGGAATGATGGAAAATGCGAGATACAGAGTAAAAATGGAAGATAGAATGCAATAAGACAAGGCAATGGTAGACCTTGGAGATGAATGATTATGATTAAAATGGGTGAAGTGCTGCTCTGTCCTGAAGAACAACAGGAAAAGAAAGTGAAGGTCAGGAGAAAATCATGCCTCCTTTATAGTTTTTTGGGACCACCTGTTCTAGGCGGGGTGGGTGGCATTTCAGTGGTCGTTGAATACCGATAGTGGGGTTGAAGGCCCCGACGAAACATCACTAGTCGGTGTTAGTGTTGTCATTAGGTTGTAGTCAGTGGAATGGAGGCGTTTATAGAAGGGCGAGGCGAGTGTTTATACGGGATAATAAGGTTGCGGCTCCAAGAACTTCCATCAGGTGCCAATGGTGTCTATGCTGACAAACATCGTGACCTAACATAAATCTGTGCTGGAAACCACTTTACATCGCTAGTGCGTCTTATAGAAGGTAAACCAGTCACTCAGCGCGCCATAGGTCATATTCAACTGCAACAGTATTTACCGAACATTTGTAATCCATATGTTTATTGGCAGGAGTTGAGAAATGGAACCGAACGTACTTTACGTATCTAGAGAGTTATGATATCGGAGCCGGCCGTGAATTCCGTACTGTTTCGGCACAACATCATGCTCTATTGGGCTCTAGAAAGTACGTTAGACTTTGGATTTGATACAGGCGTTGTTCTGGGGCATCAAAGATACCATCACAGTGGGTACGACCACTAACTAATGCTTAGAAATGTGTTCAAGATGGGAAATAACCATTTAAAATTCACCTCGGCTGTCTTTGCTTATGATTATCAAGATGCCGGCCATGTTGCAGGTACATGAATCATGGAGATGATGTGAGGTACGCATGTTGTTCCCAATTAGGAAACTTAAGCAGGGAGGAGCACGCGGGAGTTGAAATAAGGTTAGGGTATATGCACTAGCATTGCTGATCAGTGTAGATCCGAAGAGCTCCACGGCCATGGCTTAATAGAGTTGCTTCATAGGTGGATAGATCAATGTACAATCGTATTGAGTGTACAAAATAGGTATGTCATGTTTCGGATTATCATGGGTAGCTAACATTCACGGGGTTTATACCGAAACTTGTGTGATTTTCGATTTCGAACAGCATGGTCCGAATAGTCCTTGTCCATGCAAGGCTACAACATGCTGAGATCACAGGTAAGTCATGGCCCGCCGACACATTGTTCACAAAATAATCAATGCATATTTTTACAAGTAAAGACTCGTGTTTATTTCTAACTAAATAATAGAGAGCGTGTGCACACTAGACCGAATATTGCGCTGGCCATGTCGCGATGTGTGCGCACACACCGACGAAGAACGGACCAACTCGACAAAAATCGAATATGAACCATGCCAATACAAGACAAGCAACGAGACAATACTAGTTCGCCCTCGGAAAAAGACAAAACTGAAACAGTCAACAAAGCCGCAAAATGGGTATCAAAGTCTTCTCATCCAACCAAAAGTACAAGCACATAGGCCGTCGAATTCTTGTTAGTGGCTCTAGCAAGAAGACGTCAACCGACAGTGAACATCGCACGCTGGTGAAACACCAAATGGAAAAATACAATGCCAAACGTGAAACCAAAAAAAAACATGGAAATCGTACAAGCGCCAATCTAGCAGTCGCTCAGTGTCACCGGGGTTACCAGACCCTAGATATACCGAACGCCGTCAAAGACTGCGGAAACACGGCACAACCGTGAAGGCGGAGATTCAGGAACAAAACTCCATAAGTATACAAAAACAATCGCGAGTATGGATTTACTTGCGGTTGCCATCGACGTACTTGCGGGGAAGAGCACCATCCTCAACCGCGCGCTTGGCGGAGGCATTGGTACCAAGAGTGCAGACAAGGTGAGTCTCCTCGGTAGACTTGGTCTGGACATCATCAGACAGGTAGTAGGCATTGTCGCAGGGGAAGGTTGAGCAGCCCGAAGTAGGGGACTGCGAGGAAGCGGGCCACATCTCGTGAACACCGACAAAGTCAGAAGCGTTGACAATGGCAGAGACATCGAAGTAGGTCAGGCCGTTATAACCCTGGAAGGCGACCTCACCGAGCATACCGTTGCCAGTGTCGGTGGAGCCCTCGGAGACAGAGTGCCAGTTACCAATCCAGCCCTCAGGGATGGTGACATCGACAGAGGCACCGCCGTCAACAGTGGCATCAGCGACGGAACCGTAAGACGAGTCGTTGGGGGTGAACTTGATGGTGCGGGTGGTGGAGTCGGTAGACTTGAAGGTGACAACGTTCTCAGCGGCGACAAGAGCCGAGAGGATGGTAGCGGCGGCAACAGAGAACTTCATATTGGGCAAAGTTGGCGTTAAAGAAAATATAGAGAGTGTTTCTTGGAACAAAAGAGCTGTCGTTCACGAAGAGTGACAAAGCAGAATGGATATCAAATCAGGTAGCTGTCGAAGCTGACAAACGTTCAGTACTGTGGACTGAACTGTGAGTGGATAAGCGTTGCTTGGTTTAATGAAAGTGATGGTACTAGATGACCAATGAATGTAACTGCAAACGAATTGCAAGAAAGTGAATGTCTGGATTGTTCCGAAAGATGTGTTTGGAAAAGAAAGATGGAGAGAATAATCATCTGTCATCATCCGGAGTAGGGCCGTCTTTATACCCATAATTCCATCTTGGCATCGAACCCCGCACTCAAGTATGGTTATCAACCCGAATAACTCCACACACCCCGTCTTCCTGCCGCATGGACTAGTTTCACGCCCCATAGTCACCCTCTCCGGGCCGCGCCATGGCCAAGACAAGCAAACGGTGACCGCCGTCGTATTAAGATGGCTTAGTCTCGTGGCAATAGTTCCTAAATCGGAAAAAGTCTGTTAGTGGGCCACCTGGCAAATGGTCTAATTTGGGTTTTTTGCCAGCTGATCGCCTACCCCTCCCACTAGCGAACGCTTCAGAAGCCTTCTAGCGCCTGCTCCACAATTCCCTAATGTGGAAGTACCCCGGACTGAGCTGAAGTCTAGACCCAGAAATGACTGCCAATTAGGCCTACACTGGCTTAGATGGTTCCAAGTTCAGTATAGACGAGGTATTCTTATTTACCCACAGAGAATCCGAAGGAAAAAGTACGAAGGGAAAACCCTCAAAAAAAAAAAAGCTAAAGTGTGCCTACAGGAACTCCGGTGGTGTAGACGTAGAGCATACGACGACCAATAAGCCCCCAAGAAAAGGGAAACTACGCTGACGGGCAAGCTTGGGGTTTTTGCAATGTGGCGTTGGATAGGTGGAGTTCAGGCATTACTAAGGGGAGGTTCTTTCACAACTGACCATACGAAGACCTATAATATGACCCGCTAGGCTCCGCAAGGTCCGCCGTCGCCGAAGGCCTGTCCAAATGTTTGTGAACATTTTCTCTTGTCGAGCAGCGAGAAAATTGAGTCGTGAGCAATAAACAATTTTAACGCTATTGGTTTTGCCTTTCATTCAATCCCAGGTAACGCGCGGTTAACTGACAATTCAAGTTCATGATCAAGTCCACAAACTGACGATAGAGCGCTGTAGCAGATCATGTTCGATACTCAGGAACCAATCCCGACCATTTGGACGCTTTCAGCTGACCCACCAATACTTGGTTTTGGTGTTTCTCAGTCCCTTGGAACCTGTGTCTAGGCCCGACAAACTTGTCATCGATGACGACTCTATATGTAGTTGTGAAACGCATAGTTTGTTTCCTACTCAACGCACCCTATCAGACAATCAGATATTGGGCTCCCACGTAGTCTAGCCGCCCATTTTCGGCCAATGTTTGTCCCTGTCTTCGTCAGTATCCAGCCTCTGCAGTTTAGACACCCGCCCCTTGCGGGCCCTGCAACGGAGTGTCTCGCCACCGGAGTTGTTTTTTCGGGTCATGCCTTGTTTCAATTCGGAGGTTTCCACTCGAAGCACCATCTACTCTTAGAAATACATGCGTGGCGGTCGAGTAAGGTCAAGCTATCGAACTTTGTTCTTTGTAGGCTGTGTTATCGACCACATGTAAACACTATCGTGGGAGTGGTCAGAGCGTTCTGCATGCACTACATGCTGCCATTAAGCATCGCCCTTTAGGGATTACGCGAGCCCGTTCGCCACGCTGCAGTGCCGAGAGTTTGGACCACCTGAACTTGTCTACATCTCGACTTTTGGACTTCGAAGACCGGATTCCACCGCAGACGTATCGATGCAACACCAAGGATTTTCCAGCAAAGAAAATTCTTTGAATCGCCGGTGATTCAACAAAACGTCAACAGTCTAGTTTGCGTCTAGATTCTTTCGTTACTGGTTAAGGTGCCCACAAATAATAAGGCTTGTTATACCGGTGCCTTGCCCCTTGAACTAAGCCTCTCCCGGAGGCACGTACCTCGGCCTATGGAGAGCCCAGCCGCGCGGGGGCCAGACCTCAAGGTCCATATTTTTAGTACAACCGGCCCACCTCCGACAGACGGGATGCCAAGGGACCAGGTCCGAGAATCCTTCCGGTGGTACTTAGAGAAGCTTCCAACGGCGCACTTGTGTAAAATCCTAGCCATATTCCTTTAAGTCGAAGTTGGTCCTGGGCAGGAACTTCAACGTCTGACCTGAGAGTTAATCATGATTTTGGAGCCCGACGGTCGTCCTTTATCAGTACCAGATGTTTTCTGCTTGCACGACGCTCCCGAATGATCCCTTGCAGATTCTCAAACGAGGCCGCTTCCATAACGCAGACTCAATAATCCATGATGTGTGTTCGTCAGAAATCACTCTGCATACCCAACCACATTGAAAGCTTTGATGCTGATTGGATACTTGTGACTCTGGACCTGCAAAACATGCAATCCCTTGCCCTACCTACTCATCACAAAGTTGTTCTAGGCTCGGGTACACGGTAACGGCTGGCCCCTGCATGCATAAAAACCCTGTCCCTTGGTGGCGAACACCACATGGATATGTGTACCGGACCGATCAATTTTCAACTCGTCTTCGTCTCGGTCTATTTACATTGCCGGTACTCGCCAGGGGTGTTTCTCGACACACAGCGGATTATTGGTCCCTCCATGTTTGCCCTGGTAACTACGTGGCAATGTGTTACGAAACAACGCCGCTCTGTGTAGCCCCACAACGGCCCCTTGGCATCCATATATTGCTTAAGATATGCGGACTACGAGAACATAATTCGCTCTACGGGATCCACAACAGACCGAGTCTTGTGCGGCCTGAGCTTTACTACACCGAATGACCACATGCCGCGGTACCAGTTATATGCCTGACGTCCGCACAACGCCCGGCACAGCATGTCTTTTAGAGCGGTACTTTAATGATGGTGGGATCAAAGACTGTTCGTGGCTTAAACCTCTTTGCTCATATTATATACACCCACTCTCGTAAATGAAACCTGCAGTATTGATCCAAGGTCGGACGTTACCTAGCCACCCATCTAGACCTCCTCTAGCCATCCCTTGATGTCCGTGAGAAGAAGTTTTTTTCCAGTAGTTTCGGTTGTCATTGTCAAATCCTCGAAATTCTCTCAGACTTTTCTCCTCCGCCGATACCCCATACTGCTAGATTGAATCCTGTAATCCTACCCGCAACTAATGCCGCCACCGCCGCAGTGTTACTACGGAAAGTCGCTCATCTCAGGCCATGCCCGCATCTTCTGACAGTCTCCACATGAAGTGGCTCCTTTTGTGGGTTTCCACGAGTTTGCAATGATGGGGCCTTCACTTGAGCGACGCGGCTCCACGCGTAGGCATGCACTTTTCATGTCCTATAGCATAAAGCCGAGCTAAATATCCCCATTCATACTAGATACAACATGGATTAGGGTAGGCTCCAAGTTGCGAGCCTTCGGCGAATGTAACAACCCTAATGTCCGATTTTGGCTTGTTACTTGCCGAATATGGTAACTCGATAGTCACATGGGATCGGTTTCGCCGCCTGTCACGTGAACATCAAAGCCTCACACAAGTTCACTTATTGTTGACACAAAGTTCATAGTCGTTCCATCAGGTGTCATCACCCTTCATTAGATTCATGTCTATGTATTACTAAGGTGGATGACAGGTACAACTGTTCAAGTGTCTGCCTTAGCATCCTGTGCCTGATCATTCGGAGTATCGGCACCGCTACTTGAAGATCCTGCGGCTTCATTTGTTGTACTAGGCACCGCCTCCACTGGTTCCGGTGAGTTCTTTGCGGGAGTTTGAACTGGCGGGGGGTCGTCAGGCCTAGTTTCCTTGGATTGAACGATGGACACTAGGTAGTCGCCAAGATCCGCAAAGCCTTCAATCTTCGACAACTTAGATACAAGGAGATTGACATCCATAAGCATGCTAAAAGATATCAGGTTAGTAAGCAATCAGACGGTAAATCAACCATTCACGGCTAACATATACAACATACCTTTTCTTTCCGGTCGTAGTTTCTGGGTTCACTTCTCGTAATGACTTGCCGAGGTGCTCTTTGAAACTAGCAAAGACTGGAAGCATAATCATGTTGACTGATGACTTGGGCATGAACTTCCCAAGAACTCTGTGCAGCATGCTTGTATCCTTGACCAGTGCCTCGGCATATGGATGAGGTCCATTTGTAGGAGCCGTCCAGTCAATGGCTCTCAATGCATTTGCATGTACAACAGCGCGGCCACTCATGATCTCAACGAGTTTTTGGAAGATGTTATCCTGATGCTCATTGAGCTGTTGACTGACACGGTTGAAGTCACCCATGACGACAGCCATAGCCGGGCTCGCAGTTCCATGACGACGAACAAAGTCTATTAGACTTGGGATAAGCGTATCTATAAAGTTAACAGAACGAACTGCCAAAGCAAGATGCTTGGTCGTAATAGTTCGGAGCCCTGCGGAGCGCGTAGCCCCGGCTCCGAGAATCAGTTGACGACAGCGAGAATTGAAGAGCTGAAGATACTGGAGGAGAGAAGCCGCAATGTCGGCAGTTAAACTCGGGATGCCGACCATAAGGCGCATGAAACGAGTGATACCACGGAGACACAAAATGGCAGAGTTGGGCAGGTGGAATGACTCCTCTCTTATAGTAGCTGAGCGAGCCTTTTCCTTTTCCTTGTGCTCTTTTGTGGGTTGTCCATCTTTTGGTATCGGCGGTGGTGGTGCTGTTTCGGCTTTATCGTCAACCTCCGAGTATGGGTTAAAGACGGCCGTATCTTCTTGCCAAGAGGCTGGGTCTGTGGTGCTACTGTTCAGAATAGCCTCGACCATGGCCGCATCTGCCTCGTCGAAGTCCTTCACGTTCCAGTTATCGGACTCCATTCCTTGGGCGAGACTTTGGATTTCAAAGTTGCCATATTCCTTGACAAAGTCCATGATGTGCCCATTGACAATAGTCTTCAGGGCAGTACCACTTCGACCTGAAATGGACTCACATTCAGTTGTGAAGTACAGGTTGAGGGTAAAGTATCGCAGGAACCAGCGTAGTGGCAGGTTTGTACTCTGCTCGGACCGGACGCGCAGCACACGGATGATGCGGTCCTGAGCCATATCTACGGCCTTACCCATGAGGTTTGCCAAGTCAAGACTCTCGTGCATTTCCTCAAATACCCCCTTTTCTTGATCACTGTATTTGCTTGGGTTCGGGCTAAGGAGGGGCGACCTGAGAGCTGGAGACTTGATGCCATTTTCGATACTAGGCTCGTCTACTGAAGACGCCACATCCAGCAGAATCTTTGCTTGTGTGGATAGTCTACGCATAGCCTCAGCAACATTGACATAAACGTTGGTCCACATTTCTTCGGCATCTTCTGGGCTCAAGGCTCGCAAGTTGCGTTTGAGGACATCTTGGTGTCCTGTGCGCTTACCACTTCCACTCCTGGATGTAACCGAAGACATCACCGACATGTTGTCATCGTCACTAGAACTTGGCAATGGCCTTTTGACAATGGCTCTTATTTCGTGGATAATCCAGTCGCGATATGCCCCCACGGCAGCAGCTACATGATTCGCTTGGTACAAACCAGGCAAAACCGTGACTAATTCTTGCCGCAATTTACTGGTGTTGCGCATGTATGAGGGCACGGCATGTGCTTCCCTCGATGCAGCACCGCGGGCTCTTAGTGAAGAAGAACTCCAACGTAAAAGTACTTCAGAGCGAGGAGTTTCTGAGCAGTGACGCTGGAGGTCGGCCTTAAGAACCTCTTGGAAGCGAGTCTCATAGGTTTTACCAATGCGTAAACGTAGCACATTCAAGTCAGAGCTGACGCCGCGAAGTGCATGGGCATTTCGTAAATCGATGATGGCCGAAGGCTGATGATCTGGCTCATCGCCAATTGGACTGTCCTTCTCGCCAGCAATCAGTAACTCCAAAGCCTCAATGGCATCCAGTGCTTTATCGGCCTCGTTAGAGTCAACCAATGTCTCACAGTAACCCAATCCTTGAACAACCCTGCGCATCTGAGACACGGCATTGTCGAGCTTATCCACGTTTTCTCGCCGTCTCCGTTTTGCCATGAGGTCCATGCCGGAACTAACAATCTCATGGTCCATAGCCGCGAGTTCAGATCTCAGCTTTCGAATCCTCTCAACACAATCGGCAGCTTCGGTGTGTAATTCTCTCAATGACCCCAGGGCGCCAAAGAATGTAGTGGAGGCAGTGGATATCGAATTGATCAGATGGACTTCAATAGTGTCCATGTACCAAGAAAGCTTCTCCTGCAGAATGGCATTGGTGGCCAGTGACTTTCGGTGGCCAGCGGCCGCAGAGCCTAGTGGTGGTGGTCCATGTACGCCACCTGCGTTTCCAGGCTTGTCATCACCTTGACGGATGACTTCGGAGCGCTCACTGACAACATCAAAAGTGCGAGGGTTCTCGAGGTGGAAGTCTTGATCAAAGTAAACCATAGGGATAGTCGATAGTGGTGGCGGACCTTGATTGTGTACTCGACGTCCTTGTGCCGAACTAGGGCGGCGACTATGGCCAGGCTGATCCATAGAAGAGGCTGAAGTTCTCCGCGACATAGTTCCGCGACTGCTAGGGCGGCGATGATGGGAGAGTGACCCGTCCGTAGGCATGTCATCCTCGTCTACACGGCTAGACTTGCGCGGGCGAGTAGGTAATCCAGCTACTGTCAAAGCAGTTAAAGATGAGGTAGACGAGGTGGGTTGTATGGGCGACTCATCTCCTGAGTCTTTAACCCGCTGGAGCTGTTCATAAAGAGCAGATATTTGCAGCAGATATGGACGGAACTCGGCTGCTTCAATGTGGGGGATATTGGCGAGGGCTACGGGTGGAATATCGCGGGGGGTCGGAGCTTTGTGTGAGGTTGGCACGACAGTATGTGGTTGCAAGCCGGTACGGAGAATTGGCGGCTGCAGAAGGGTTGAGATTGCTACAAAATAGAACAGCGCCGAGGTTAGCAACAGCGTTGCGAACATTGAAAAAACAGGGTTTCTACATGCCATTCTGGCCTGACTCTAGGACTTCATGACCCCAAGTAGTGTACGAGGTATCGAGAGATCCACCAATGCTATGGATGGAGCTTGCGGTCGAACCCCGGCGAGCCGAGTGTGAGCGAAAGCCGGGCGCAGTATTAATCGATCCAGAGCGGAGCCGGGTATTATCGAAGCTAGGACTTGGCGAGACCCCTCTTTTGGGGTCGCCAAAGGGTGAGGTGAACATTGAATATTGATGCGACGGGTGTTTATCGGCGGAATGTATTAGGGAGATCGAGTTGGCGGGTTTGGCGCAAGAATCGGAAGCTGGTAAGTTGAAGAGAGTGAACAGCTTGCAGGGCAAGACAAGTCGAGCAAAAAGCGACCGGCGCAAGTGGGCGACAACTGCGGAATGCTTTCCGACGGGAAAAAGTCGATCAGTCAAGATTTGCTTGTGCTGTAAGTAAGTGACATTCAGTTCCCTGCAGCGAACATCATAGACGTCGGTAGGACTGAAGCAATAGCTTGTCCGGTGCTATCGCCGTCTGGCCACAAGAAGCCAGCAGCCGGTCCTGTTTACAGGGGTCAATGTGTTTAACCCTAGTACATATCCCTGTACGAACCACTTAACGCGTAGTTAGCACTTCCACCCTTACTTGGCTGGTCAGTCTTAGGGTTGTCGTACGGTGCAACGCGCCTATTTGGCTCCCTAGCAAAAAAGTCAAAACAAACTCCCCGCCAAGTATCAACATCTTGCGATCCTCGTAACGCACAAGCATTGCGACCCCCGCCTCCAATCAACCCCTCATCGACCCCTCATTAGGCGCGTTTACTTAGAGTGGTCAATTTTGACAAGCTTTCTTTATCACGAATCACAAATACTGAGCTCGGCATCCCCCATCTCAACTACACTTTCTCGACTGATATCCCAAGATATAACCCATCAGCAAATATGGATTCGAGGTCCATCTACACAACGGCTTCGTTTGCCGGAAACTCGGACAAGCTTAAGGACTCGTCCCTTGAGACGCAAAAGAAGTTTGAGCGCTTCGTGTCTGAGTTCTCAGTCGACTCGAGATACCCATACCGGTAAGACAGGCGATTCTCAGGCAAAGTCACTAGGATCTAACAGTTACCATAGTGCTCAGCTTACCGACAATGCCATGGCTAAACGGTATTTCCTCGAGGTCAACGTGACCGATCTCATTCACTGGGACCCAGATCTGGGCAGTAGCTTGATCAAGAACCCTGAGGAGTTGATTCCAGTGGTATGTTTTGACAACACCAATGTTTGCTTGGTAAACCATCTGTCTAACAAAAATGGTAGTTTGAAAACGCATTGAAAGTTTGCACCCACAGATACCTGTTCCCCCACCAGCCAAAGGTTCACCTTCCGCAACATCAGCTCCTTCTTCAGACCGACGCCAACAGCACTTCACTGCGTGATCTCAAGTCAGACCTCATTGGTCAGGCTGTCCGTATCAATGGAATTGTTATTGGTGCTTCGGTACTTTCATCCCGTGCT
This sequence comes from Huntiella bhutanensis, assembly GCA_002018275.1. Taxonomy (NCBI): domain Eukaryota; kingdom Fungi; phylum Ascomycota; class Sordariomycetes; order Microascales; family Ceratocystidaceae; genus Huntiella; species Huntiella bhutanensis. The sequence goes on along the minus strand of MJMS01000004.1, from coordinate 210,926 downwards.
ACTGTCTTGCACATCAAGTGTCAAAGTTGTGGAAACACCGACACGGTAACAGTGGGTGGTGGATTCTCTGGTATGTCGCTTCCACGTCAGTGCAGCCGCAAGCGGCAACAGGGTGAGTCGTCGGAAAAGTGCCCACTTGACCCATATTACGTCATGCACGAGAAGAGCGAGTTTATCGATCAACAAGTGCTTAAGCTTCAAGAAGCACCGGACAATGTGCCTGTTGGTGAAATGCCAAGACATGTCTTGGTAGCGGCAGACCGTTACTTGACGAACCGTGTGGTTCCAGGATCTCGTTGCGAGATTGTCGGTGTGTTCACTATTTACCAGAACAAGAGCGCTAGCAAGAACCAAAATACCAGTGGTGTTGTGGCTATCCGAACACCGTATGTTCGTGCACTCGGTATTCGGACAGATCTGGACAAGACGCTCAAGGGTGGATTGACGTTTTCAGACGAGGAGGAGACTGAATTTTTGGAGATCAGTCGCCGGCCAGACATCTTCAACCTCTTGGCTAGCTGCATTGCTCCTTCAATTTACGGCAACGAAACCATCAAGAAAGCTATTTTGTGTTTGTTGCTCGGTGGTGCCAAGAAGGTTTTGCCAGATGGTATGAAGCTTCGTGGTGACATTAACGTCCTACTTCTTGGTGACCCCGGTACGGCTAAATCTCAGCTTCTGAAGTATGTGGAGCGTGCGGCTCCTATTTCTATCTATACTTCGGGTAAGGGTTCTTCTGCCGCTGGTTTGACCGCCTCTGTGCAACGTGACCAGACAACGCGCGAGTTCTACCTGGAAGGAGGTGCCATGGTGCTTGCCGACGGTGGTGTAGTGTGTATCGACGAGTTTGACAAGATGCGTGACGACGACCGTGTAGCCATTCACGAAGCCATGGAACAGCAGACAATTTCGATTGCCAAGGCTGGTATCACTACAGTTTTGAACGCTCGCACGTCGGTGTTGGCGGCAGCCAACCCTATCTTTGGTCGTTACGATGACATGAAGACGCCTGGTGAGAACATTGATTTCCAGACAACCATTTTGTCTCGTTTTGACATGATTTTCATTGTTCGTGATGAGCACTCTAGAGAACGTGATATGACCATGGCCAGACACGTCATGGGTATTCAAATCGGTGGTCGTGGCCAACAAGAAGAGCAGGCAGAAGCCGAGATTCCTGTGGAGAAGATGCGTCGTTATATTAGCTTCTGCAAGGCCCGGTGTGCGCCACGTCTCAGTCCCGAGGCGGCCGAGAAGCTCTCGTCCAGTTTCGTCACTATTCGCAAGGAAGTTCACGCTGCCGAAGTACTGGCCGGCACGCGGTCATCTATTCCAATCACTGTTCGTCAATTGGAAGCTATTGTCCGTATCACTGAGTCTATTGCCAAGGCTCGCCTGTCCCCTATCGCTACGGAGGACGATGTTGATGCTGCCATGAAGCTGTTCACTGCCTCAACCATGGCCGCCGTCAAGCAGGGTTCCGACCAGGGCAGCAAGGAACTCAACACTGAGACTGCTAAGCTTGAAGCTGAGCTTAAGCGTCGTCTGCCAATCGGATGGACTACCAACCTTGAGACACTCAAGAACGAGATGGTACACGGCCGACAGTTTAGCGAAACGGCTTTTGAAAGAGCCATTCGTCTGTTGCAGAGGCGTGAGACGATTGTGGTGCGGAGTCAGGGCACACAGGTGTACCGCAATGCGGCGTAATGAGGGTGTGATCTCAATGTGATAGAGTGCTACTGGGTAGTCATGATTATGTAATGTCAAATATGGTAATTGTGTAACTTAGATTTTGTCCACCAACCCGGAGTCTTGCGTAACCCTTGAATTATTGTTCGCATTTGGATTCACAAATAAGTACTTGTGGCACTGTATTCTGTCTAACGCAAGCATAACGGCCGAAAAGGCAAGGTAAAAAGCAAAAAATGAAAACAGCCAACCCTGTTTGGTAACACATGATACAATCCCACACGACAACACAGTGACAACTGACATGTCAGAACAGACACCCTTCATATCTTTAATCAAAACGACGGTCACCATCTTGTTCTCCAACAGATGCGTCATATGCACCACCGCCATATCCCTTATCATCCGCCACAGACCCCGCAGACTCCAACATGGCCCCGATATCAGGCTGAGTCTCAACGGCCGCCAATCCATTGTATCCTACAGACCAGTCTCTACTATGTGGAGTCACAAAGCCCTGATAGTCCATTTCTACAGGGTTATAGCGGGCTGTAGTGTTTGAAGAGGTGTAACTAGGCCACGGTAGGTAGTCAGGTCTAGAGCCGACTGCCCCGGTGGCACAGCCGGTTGGACTGGGAACTGGCAGTGGAAGTCCCGCGGAAGATGGTGCGCCGTAGGGACTGTGTAGGGCGGAAAGATTGTCGAAGTCATCTGGGACGGCACGCATGCGTAACATGCGGTCACGATCTTCGGCATCGAGACGCTTGATTTTGGCACGGCTGGGTAGCGGATTAGTAGGCTTGCTGGAACTAAGATGTGGTGTGTGATACTTACCGGTTCTGGAACCAAACTTGTACCTGGCGTGGTGAGAGCCCTGGAATCTGACGGGAGAGATTCTCTCGATGTGAGGCGTCTGGATGGGGTTGTTTTGCGAATTCAGACATGAGGAAGCGGGTTTGTTGGTGAGTCAGGCTGTCACTTTGGTGTTAGCTATGTACTATCATGTACCAGGAAAGACTACCACTTACCGAAAGCGTTTCATCTTACGACGTGCTGATGCCTCAGTAGGTGTAGGTGGTGTATCAGCCGAATAACCTTGCTCGGATGTGGCATATGATTGACTCTGGACTTGTTGCAATGAGCCCGAGTAGTCCTGTCGTCGGTAATAGTCTAACCCCGCAGTAGACTGGAGTTCCTGACCAGCCCCTGTCACTCCATCGAAACGCGGGAACTGGCCACTTTCATATCCATGGGCTTGTGGATATACGGGATAGAAGTCACTTCTAGTTCCAGATTGATAACGTGGAGTCTGCGGTGACGGGCCCGGGTATCTGGGCATATAAAGATTAGAAGCTCTAGGCCACTCTTGTGTCGATGGCGAAGATGGAGTGACAGGAGACAAGGCAAAAGGAGCGGCAGTCGATGACGAAGACATTGGTGGGGTAAACGGCTTAGACGGTGTAGGTGTTGACGGTGTAGGTGACGGGATAGCCCAACTTGTGGTAGGGTTCTGACGTGGGGCTTGCATCATGGAGTCAAGAGTTGGACCAGATGTCAAGCGAGTAAAGAAGACACAGACAGAAAAGATGAGGGCCAGGTAAGTAATGAGATCAAGAAGAGCAGGGAAAGTTGTAAAGAAGTAGTGACAAAACTCTGGCCATAAACCAACAAGTTACTCTTGAGACAGACAGATAGACAGATCCTCTGCCTGACACCTTCCAAACTTGTCACTGACTATTCAAATAGCAAGGCCTTTAAACCGACAGACAAGGACACACCGGACGCCTCAATATGCACTCAGCCAGCCGAACAAACTAAAGTAGACAAGGCAAAAGAGGGCCTCCAACAAACGAAGAAGCATGTGCTAAAAAGAACACTAGAAACACGGAGAAGTTATAGTCTTTCAAAGAAACACAATCAAGAAGAATCAAGAAAAGGCCTATAACAGAAGAAGCAAAGAAGCCGTTGAAACAACAAACGACAACCGAAAACGCCCCATGTACCGGGCCTTCTCTCCTTCTTATACCAAAAAAAGATGCAACAAAAGCCGCCGTTCGCCTCGTGCCACAACGGGACATCCACACAGAGGCCATTGGGGCCGGACACAAGGCGCCTAGTGAGGCGAAGGGGCAGTGACGTAGAACGGATGACCATCTGTGAGACTCTCATCAGGCGGACCGACATGCTCAAGACCAGCCTAGACCCAGACCAGAGTATTCTCTCTCTACCCAACAAGTTCAGTACCAGATAACAAGCCCAGTAGAAGACAGGTTCGGCAGAAGGGTTGTCGGTCGGACAAGTACTGCTGTGGTGGCATCATGGCTTCGAGGTGATAAGTACGCCGGTGTGGGAACAAGAATGTTTTACCTAGTTTATACCCTGTCAAGGACCTCGATCTATGTCTTGCGGATAGCCTCTAACTAAACCTTCACTCCCCCCCTCTTTCTTGTTTAAAGTGAGTGACTACACGTCTTTCCTTGCGGACTTGTCTCGTTCAAAAGCCACCAATATCAAAATGACGACACTGACTCCTTAGAAATCTCCCACACTATCACATCACAAGATATCTGTCAAATCTAATACGTAGCTACATACATACCATCCTGCATCTTCAAGCACCTTCCAAATCCAAAACGTTGTCCGGCTTGACTCTTTCCGATCTGGCAGTTGCGCTAATGCGGTGGTGTGTTGTTTGGGCTGCGGAGAAATCGACGGGTTGGCACAGATTCAGCCACCTGCAGCTGCATGTTTGGAGTTTTATGGATGAGGGGTGGTCCAAGGTTAAATCGGATTTATTTTTGTTTGTTCTGTTTTTTTTACTTCTTTTTCTAATCTAGAATGCAATGTACTCTATGTACTCTGAATCCCATTCCTTCCCGCCTGGAGGGCCCCCAGAAGTTGAATTGTTGCATAATGGGGGCAACTTCCATGTGTATTATACGTACGTATGTGCAGCAATATACGCAAGTGTCTGCACTTAGATATGTATCTACTACTGTTTCCATTTCCAAACCGGAGTGTCCCGAGCAATATCAACCACAAAACGTGCCTATAACCGAGTCCCACGCAGCCTATATTCTTCCTCTGCAAACCACGACACAGTTCCATCCACCAAAGAATAACCTCTTTTTTTTCTCCTCCTTCCTCTCCGAAACCCAAACAAACTCACTTTGAACCTCGCGCTCCTTCTCCCGCCTCCTCCGCGGGGCCTTCTAACTTCCACCAGGAATCCCCTAAATTCCGAAACTATACTTGGTCTCGATATCCTTCTATCTATCTTCTGTAGACCTCCACTTTGAATAATCTCCGTCTGTCTTCCGTACCGCAAAAGTCGCAGAGTTTCCCTCAGGTCAATCCAGTCTCATCATGTCTCAATTCATCAATTGCCCCAAACTTCAAAAACCAGTCAGTCTCCGAGTCCAAGGGTTAAACCCGGCACTACATTAACTTGAATGATGTATATCGTACAGTACTATTCAGAGTATATTCTCACCATCACCACATAATACACCTAGTACACCAAGTACAACAACAACAAGGCGAGCGGCCCATCGCCGCGACCCAGTCCGTTTACGACGCCAGTACCAGCAGAAGCGTATCACCAGACAAACCTGGTCAGGAACGTATACGGAAGATCTCTCGTTTCTTGCAACATGGTGGCAATCTGTCCAAATTAGTCTCTTTCTTCAACTTGTGCCATCGATCTACCTCATTACCCCTCCCCCTCCTTCACCCCTAGAACGTACACGCCACAGCCTGCAAATCCGCCCTGAGGATCAACCAAGTGACCTTGTAAGTTCCCTGGAATAACAGCTGTGCCGTCTTGCTTCCTAACAGTCCCATGTCCCCGACAATAGAATACAGAATGCACATACATATAATGTACGTACATTACGCCGTCCCCAGGAGTTACTTGTCTGTACGACAGCGACGTTGTCTCGTTCGACATATGTACATGCTACGCTGACCACCACCAAAGGACAAATACTCTGTCCACTTGAAGCCCGCCGGACATTCCCAGTCAGTCAAAACCCGGGACCACATTCCAAGACAGGCGTGACAGGTGCCAAAGAATGCAGGTCGTATACCACGATACCGAAAGAAAGTGCGAGACATGGTGGGTAACGGAGTGTCTCTACGTTACACGCTCTGTTCCAGAAATGAGCGATTGGAGGAGACTCAGAAGTGGGGTGTTATGACGGTAGTGCAAAGACAACTACAGAGTTAGCTGGACAAGACCCAAAACCACTTTCCTGTTGTATGCAACAAAGGCAAAACTCGGCTTCCTTCCAACAAGCAGTATGAGAAGGACCACAACGACAGAGAGGCCAATTCCTTCCCTCCATGTCATCTACGCCCCCAAAAGACCCAGTACCATATTAATCCCAAACAAAGCAGCCATCCCAAATCCGTCAGCACCTACCCGTCCGCCTCGTCTTCTAGAAGCCATCATCACACGCCTCTGTCTTTTCTTCAGCACGTCACAGCCCAAAATACCCCCCCAAAAAGTCTTCTCATAGTCTCGTTCTCTTTCTCTCTTTCTCTCTTTCTCTCTTTCTCTCTTCCACCCCGCATCTACCTCCCAATCGGCCAGCCGCCGGTGCAACAAGTGGCGCCGATCACTTCCGGAAGCAGGCTACCACAAATCGGCCACCGCCTCCCGTACCGCTGACGCCTTGTCTCGCGGTCGGCTGATTCGTCATGGTGGCGTGGGTGTGAAGTCAATGGGAAGGTATACGTCGCCACCCGTGACTTTGCCTACTAAAGTGTTCCAGAACAAAAAAGAAAAGAGGACGGGTTAACGGCAGTCGTCAGCCGTCGGGTCGGTATGATACTAGACTGAGGTCGGAGGCTGGGCATAAAAGTGATGTTACACGAGGGTCTTCAACCCTTTTTAGGGAATTAAACGGAAGGTTGGTTGGTATTCTTGGTTTCTACGTATGTACTGTGCATACATACGCATGTCTTGAATTGTTCTGTTTGCCTTGTTAGGGTTTCACACCCACATATACATACATATACTAGTAATCATAGAAGCCCTTCCCGCTCTTCTTTCCCAACCACCCGGCCTCGACCATGTTGACAAGAAGGACGGCCGGTCGGTACTTTGAGTCGCCTGTTTCGTCAGCCAGGACACGCATGATGGCTAGACACGTATCTAGCCCGATAAAGTCAGCCAACTGCAACGGCCCCATCGGGACGTTTGTACCATGCTTCATGATGCTGTCAATGGCGTCGCGCGTGCCCGTTCCCGATTCAAGACACATAATAGCCTCATTGATATAGGGCATAAGAATGCGATTGGCAAGAAACCCCGGACGATCCTGACTAACAGCCGGCATCTTTCCCATGGCCTCGACTAGCTTGACGGCCTTGTCCAAGGTCGCCTGGCTAGTCTGTAATCCCGAGATAATCTCAACACCTTTTTGTACTGGTACGGGATTCATAAAGTGTGTTGAGACGACACGGTCCGCAGCATCTCCCGCCGCAGCCGCAATTTTGGTGATACTGATCGACGAGGTGTTGGTAGCCAAGATGGCATGAGAAGGGACGGTCTCGGATAGCGTCTTAAAAATGTCAAACTTTAGGCTCGAAATCTCAGGCACGGCTTCAATGACAAAGTCGACTTTGCCAAGATCAGAAAGCTTAGTACGCGGGGTAATACTCTTAAAGGCAGTATCAGCAGCCTCAGCTGACAGACGACCCTTTTCGACATTCTTTTGTAGTAGTTTATCTGTCCCTGATTGTCAGTACATGTCCATCGGATTTGCGACAAAAAGAGGGTTCCAAGAGCTCACTAGCAAACTTAAGTCCCTTATCCAGGGCCTGTTCTGAAGTATCAACCAATGTCACGGGGACTTTGATCGTCATAGCAGCCACAACCGCAATCCCAAGACCCTACGATTTCAGTCAGTTTTCTCCATCTTCTCATTTGTATGTATGTACATGATCACTCACCATTTGACCAGCACCAACAATTCCCAGCTCAGTCACCCCATGACGCAAGACGGCGGCCTGACTGAACCCCCGCCGCTGTCCCGCCAGAGTCACCTTTACAAAAGACCTCGAGAGCATGTCGCGCAAAAGAGAGAAACAATGACAGAAACAAGTCGCAAATCAAGAAACAAAGATCAGCAAACCCAATCTACCTGAAATCGTACTTGTCGCAAAGCCTTGTGCCAGCTTCCTCGGCTCACACCTTTAATACTAACAAAGCCAACGAACGGAACTCCAACCGAGGCCCCACTTTCATGTGTAAGTTGGGGAAACCCCCAGGTTTGGACTAGGGTTTACAGGGAACTAGTCTACTTGTAGACCCTAGGAAACGACGTGTTAATTGATTTGTGCGCGACGCGTATGGATTTACCCTTTTGGGATATACCCTTTTGAGATCCAAACTTTGACGACCTCCCTCTATATATGAGAGCCGTTGGCATTATATTGTGTTGATAGTTTGGCATTTCGACCCGGATTCACTGTCATAACTGCCATCAGAATGTCAGACTCCGAAGCAGAAGAGCCAACCAACGGCGTGGTTCCCCGCGTTGTCGACGCCTACATCAAGTCACTTCTTTCTGCGGTAAGTTACCAATCCCACCAAATCTATGATAGCCCACGCTAACTCATTAATAAGCTCGGTGGTTTCTCCCCCGATGACCCCGCCCGTTATATCCCCGGTGACAGCGCCATTGACTGTATCCGCGATTTCAAAAGATGGCTCCGCACATTCGACGAGAAGATGAACCGCCTCGATGTAGCTCGGTGTATCTCCACTACCACATTATTCAAAGTCGATCTTCCACATATCATTCGGAATTGGGATCGAGCTGCCAAGAAAAGTGTTCTCAAAGAGAAGCTTGCGCTAGCTGCGCTTGAGTTGATGGTTATGTTGACATGGTCTTTGGAAAGAGATGCTGAGTCTATGACGGATAACCATTATCTTCACATTCCAGCTTTGTTACTCGCCCACACAGCGTATAAAGACCGTCTACTTGATCCAAACTTCAACCTCCTAGAAGCCGCCGTAAAGATCCAATTACCTGCCATGGCCATGGACCCACACGAGCGCAAACCCCGCGACGAAGGCACCGTCAAAATGACCTTATATCTCCTCCGCAACGCCGCCCAAATCACCCCACCATCAGATTTCCCCGACGTACACCACAAGAACTCCATCCAAAGAAACGCAATCATAAACGCCTTCCACGCCCAACGCGTCTTCCCCTACCTTTTAACAATCACCTCCAACATGGGCGAAGACTTCCGCAACGAAGACACCCTCCTCCTCGAAATCCTCTTCCACCTCCTCAAACGCACCGACGCCACCGCCGTATTCACACCAAAACAACAGCGTGGCCGTGAACTAGACAAGAAAATGGACCAACTCCTCGCTGCCGAAAAACAGCAAATGGCCCAAGCTGGTGTCACTCGGCACTCTCGCTTCGGAACCATGGTCTGGATGGCGCGACCCGACGGAAAGATGTCCACTCTAGCCGGCCAAGATGCCCTTGTATCAGCTGAAATGCGTCAACAAAAGCTCGATGCCAGTAAGAAATATCGCCCTCCACGAGGCGGTCGTAACAAGAACATGGCACTCAAAGAGATGGGTCCCGAGCCCGTCTTGGATACCCCCGCCATGGAGAAACTCAAGGAGTTTGCTTCTGATTTCCTTGATGGTGGGTTCAACCCGCTTTTTTCACATCTTCGTCGAAACCTGGAGCGTGAATCCCAACAGGTCATGTTCTACCATACACGGCAATTTTTCTACGTAGTAGCTTGGTTCCTCAAGGCGGAACTTGAACGGAACCGTCGCGATGCCACTAATGAAAGAGCCAAACAAGCGGAAAAAGACGGTGTCTCTGGGTTCAACCTTGTGGCAAGTGCACTGAGTCAGGAAATGTTTATCCTCTTGCAACGCACCATGCGCATGGCGTACGAGAATAAGACATGGATTGACTTAGTCTCTGCCATGCGCTGCTTCAACCAGATCCTCCTTGTTGTTCGCGAAGCCTACGAAAGCCAGAACGACGCGGACATTGAGATTGCTGACAACATTCTCAGTCGGTTATTCTACGAGGAAGACATTCAAGACCTACTTGCTGCGGTTTTACGCACGTACAACGGACAGGGTCTCGAGTACCTTGATGCAGCGATTGAGCTTGTTCACACTTTCACACATCTTTTGTCGGCGTACTCGTCCCAAAACAAAGACATGCAGGTTCACACCAAGCGTGCAATTCGCCGGAATAAGAAAAAGGTACAACCTGTCGGTCCTACAAAACGGACAGTGACTATTGTTGACGATGACGGCAATGAAATGGAGGTTGAAGAGGATAACGACGTTGTTGAGGCGCCTGTTCTTTCTGGGTCGGAAGATGAGAATGAAGAGGCGGCGAACAAGATTACAAAGGATCGCAAGTTTGATTTCAATGTGTTCCTAAAGCGCTTCTCTGCACAGCCGGTGGTGGACACATATGTCCGTTATCTCAGCAACTACTCCCACCTGGACAACGAACAGCTCAAGAGATGTCACCGGTATTTCTTCCGTTTAGGCTTCAAGCAGGAACTCATGGTCATGATGTATCGCGTGGACATAATCAACCTCTTCTACGAAATGATCAAAGGCCGGAACCCAATGTCCTCAAGACTCCCGGTATACAAAGAATGGTCTGAGCTAGCAATGCGCATCATCCGAAAGTGTATATCAAAGCTTCAAGAGAGACCAGTTTTATTCGTGGAAATGCTCTTTTCCAAGAGTTCACAAACGGCGTACTTCCTTGAGACTGGTGAACAGAGACAAAAAGCCGTCACTGTCAAGGCGCCACGAGTGGCTGCCGTCCTGGAGTTTAGACATACAGATGGTCTTGAAGAGCAAATTCGCTTCTTGGTGCGTGTTCTATATTCTCAAGGGAAGCATGCCGAGGTTAAGTGGTTAGCGGAGACTCTTGACTCGGCTATATCAGTGCGAAAGGCATGGAAGGCTGCCAAGGAGGCTGAACGGGCTATGTCTGGTTTGGATGAGCCCATTGTAGACAACGAGCCTGAACCAGAACATGTCATTACCAAGGGAGACGCGGATACTCAGACGTCCATTATCAAGAATGGTCACCTTAGATTATTCCTTTCTACAGTTGGTATCACCAGACAATATCTATCCGTTGAGGAAACAATGGAATCAACCTGGGTAGTCCCCGAAACCACAACCCTAGATCACCTCGAGAAATGCGCCGGCTTCCTAGCCATCACCCGCATGGAAGAGCCAACGACGGAGGAAACTGAAGAAGCCGTGGCCCAAATCCGCAAAAAGCCCGCTCAAAGATCCACCCGCCACATTGAATCCGACGAGGAAAACGACGACGACTTCGAAGCCCTCTTCCCCGCCGGTGGTCCCACAGCCCGCAAAGCCGTCGACGCACCAAAACGCCAAGCCAAGAAACGTCGTCTCCGTCGCAAGGAAGCCGGTAGTGACGAGGAATTGCCCGACGACGAGGAACTTGCTGAAAAGGCCCGTAAGAGACGGGATAAAGAGCGCGAAAAGGCGATGAAGGTCAAGAGTGAGATGTTTGTGCACTCCTCAGATGACGACTCGGATGCTGCGGCTAATGATGCCGAGTTTTGGATGCGTGAGGAGGAACAGAGACGCTTGAATGAGGCGGCAGCACTTAAGGCCTTGGCTGGTCATGGAGGAACTCAAACTATGGCTAGCCAGGCGGAAGTGTCGTTGAAGCGGAAGAAGGCTTTGGATAGTGACGGGGAGAGTGACGAGGAAATGGGTGATGGCTTTGTAGAAGTTGGTGGGGTGAAGGGGTTAGACGAAGACGAAGACGATGTCGACATGGATGATACATCCGCCAAGTCTAAAGCTCCTGTCCTGGATGATGATGACGACGACGAGGAAGACCAGGTTGTTTCTACTTCGCGCAGAAAGAGAACTACGGGCGGATTTGTCCTTGACGAAAGTGATGATGACGACGACGATGTGGCTGATACGTCTGCTAAGTCTGAAGCACCGGTCCCAGACAATGACACCGATGAAGTCCAAGTCACCTCCGCTGCGCCGATAAAGAGTACCACAGGTGGATTCGTCCTTGATGAAAGCGATGATGACGATCACAACGACGACAACAACAACATGGCTGAGACATCTACCAAGTCCAAAGCTCCAGTCCCAGCCAACGCCAACGACGACGATGAAATCCAAGTCATCTCCTCCGCCCCAGTACCAGTAAGCACAAGCGAATTCGTCGTTAACAAGAGCGACGATGAAGAAGATGAAGAACAAGCCTCCACAGAGGCGCGCAGAAGAAGAACCGGGCGGCGGCGTGAGCGCTCACTCAGCATCCATTCAAGTGACTACGGTGATGACCCCGACGACCACGACCAAGCCGTCACCATAGCGCTCAGAAAGAACCGCAAGGGGAAAAGTCGTCGACGTGATAGCTCAATCAGCATTCATTCAAGTGACTATGGTGACGACCCCGAAGACGATGACCAAGCCTTCACCATTGCGCTCAGAAAGAACCGCAAGGGGAATAGTCGTCGGCGCCGGGGGTGGTGATCACGATGACGAGTGCTTCTAGACTTATATACAGTAGTCTCTCAGAGTTTGGTAACAGGCCTTTTTTTTTTGAGGTACCGATGATTGAGAAGGATTCAGAAGTATTAGAAAGAATGGGTTTGACATGGGTCGGCCATTGGTAGGGTCGGGGTTAATACCATGTGTGAATGACTATTGTTACGGTATTAATATGATGTCTCGCTGCAGATATACAGTGCGTGTCTTGCGCTTTCCTTGGAAATAAAACTGCACAACCCTGAATAACCCTATTCCATATGATCCTTCTGAATCCTTCTAAGTCTCCGGCGCTACAAGGGACTCTAATAAACAAACATCAATCAATCTAAGTCTCCGGTACTTCCAAAAAAAAAGGCCTGTAACCAAACGCTGAGAGACTACTGTACATACCTTGGAAGGTTACACACATATATAGATTTAATTGATTAATCATGGCATTTCCCAAGTAGTTAGGGTTGCTTGTAACCATCGACGTCACTGGCCTGATTGGATCGTAGGATTTGCCGCATGCATTAGATTGGGCGTGCCTCAACTGAGTGCAGCATGCAGCATGAATAGATACCTAGACATAACCGGGACCAAGCGAATGATTTGATTACATTGTTATTAACAAGCTCCCGTAATATACCTTCCCCATCTTCAAATATATCCCATTCTCCCTCCACAAATCTACCATTCCTAAATGACGTCGTCTCCTTCCCCATCCCTCAACTACCAAAACTACTCACCGTAAACCCTAACCAGCCCAGCCCAACCCCAGCCCCTGTCAACGCAAGCAACCGACCGACCGCCATGTCCTCAAATCCAAGCCAATCCCTTGATCATAGCTTTCCATGCCATCCCACAGAGCCATCCTTTTTCTTCCCAGCCTGTCACTACCAGCCGATCAAACGACCCCAACGAAACCTAACAAAGTTGACCGCCAGGGCCCTGCACTTGCACTTCAGCCTAGGTCCATATAACCCCGCCACGATCCCTTGACATCGCATACATACATAGATAGATATCTAAAAGTTCACAAAAGTCACGCCGCGCAACCCGCAACGAGCTTCTTCTCGACCTTCAAGGCCCCGGAAATCTATCTATCTACCTTCCCTCCGGCCATCCATCCTCGTCTTCAAAATGTCCTACTTCTTTCAAACCCCCGTGGACATCGACATTGTCCTCCAAGATGCCGACTCCCGCGAGATGGTCGACGTCCGCCTGGACAAGAACCGCCGCGAGAAAGCCCCCCTCTACATGGACGGCGAAGGGATAAAAGGCGCTGTAACCGTCCGACCAAAAGATGGCAAGCGCCTCGAACACACGGGTATCAAAGTGCAATTCATCGGCACCATAGGTTCGTCCCCTTCATGCGCCTCCCTCAACTCCCCAAACTAACTTACCCCTCTTAGAAATGTTCTACGACCGCGGAACCCACTATGAATTCCTCTCTCTCGTCCAAGAACTCGCCGCCCCCGGCGACCTAGCCCACCCCCAAACCTTCCCCTTCAACTTCCGCGCCGTGGAGAAACAATACGAATCGTACAACGGGATTAACGTCAAACTCCGCTACTTTGTCCGCGTGACGGTATCCCGTCGCATGGCTGACGTCATCCGGGAAAAGGACATTTGGGTGTACAGTTACAGTCTCCCACCGGAGATGAACAGTAGCATCAAGATGGACGTTGGTATCGAGGATTGTCTTCACATTGAATTCGAGTACAGCAAGAGTAAATACCACCTAAAGGACGTCATAGTAGGAAGAATCTACTTCCTTCTCGTTCGCCTAAAGATTAAACACATGGAACTATCCATCATCCGCCGAGAAATAACCGGAACCGCCCCCAACCAATACAACGAAAGCGAAACCCTCGTACGCTTCGAAGTAAGTCTCTCTCTCTCTTTCTCTCTGTCTGCTCCACCATAACTAACCCCCAACCCAAGATAATGGACGGCTCCCCTTCCCGCGGCGAAACAATCCCTATCCGCCTCTTCCTCGGCGGCTTCGATCTCACCCCCACTTTCCGCGATGTCAACAAGAAGTTCTCTACCCGATACTACCTTTCTCTTGTGCTAATCGACGAGGACGCCCGTCGCTATTTCAAGCAGAGCGAAATTACCCTGTATCGTCAGGCTCCGGAGAATGTAGTGCCGAATGCCATTGAGGCGCCGCCGCAGCCAAATGGGGAGAGACAGGCTGCTTTAGCTGCTGCTGCTGCGCAGGGTTAGAGAAAGAGGGAGGTACGAGATCTTGTGATGGCTTCATGATGGATGATGTTGTTTCTGTCCTTTTTTTTTTTCATTTGTCTTGTTATTTGTTAATATCACTTTTGTTTTGTCTGCTTGTTCCTTTTACAAAAAGCAAATACATGAATTAAATTCCCTAAAACTCCAAAACAAGAAAGATATAAAAAAAACAAAGTACAAGTTGTGCATAACCCGTTTATCCTCTTACCCCGCCTACTCAAAGCTCCATAGCATCGCCCTCTTCAAACTCAAAATCATTATTCTGAATCGCCGCAATCCGGTCCAACTCCATCTGATACATGTTCCGTACATCAGCTAAAGTGACCACCGACCGTTTCCCTTCACCGGGCGCCACCGCTGTCCGTCCATCAAGTGAAGCTGGCAACTCCTCCGAGAAGATCCACGCCTGTTTCGGTTCCACGCAGCTTAACGCATTAATTAGCAAGAGGAACTGTCTCGTAACAGGCGTGTCACCAGTCTCGATACCATTCTCCAATCCCAACATACGGTCCGCTTCACCCGACCTCCGAAGCTTGTTAATACGATCAAGAATAATCGATGCAGCGCCACGGAAGTCATTGTGTCTAATGCGCCAAGCATATAGAATCTGATGATACGCAGGGCCACTGCTGACATCCAGGGTAGCTCTGCACTTGGCAGAGAGAATATCGTCCACCGCCGCTGTCATACCAGGGAACGGCAACGCCACCAACTCTGAAGAGTGTGAAGTCTCCGACATGCGCTCAACAAGACGCGCAAGGCATGACCGTCCAACCCCCGGCTCAAGAGGAGCCAGCGCAAGAAGAGCGCCATGAGACACAGAGAACCGGGAAAGAACAAGAGAAGCATTGAACTGACGACAAAGAACCAATGACTTGAGAGCCCGAGCCTCCTCATCTTGTCCAACCACCAAGGTAAGCGCAGTCTGAGCAAACTCCACAACATAGCTATACGCCTTGGCTTCCTCAAACAGACCAACAACATGAGAGTAATAGTTAGCCAGTCCGCTCCCCAAAAGTCGGCGACCCTCCTCGTTGTGAACCAACAACAGCGCATGCTTAGTAACAGCACGATTATGAGAAGACGCCATACCAACAGCTGCCTTCCGGAAAGCCTGCGCAGCGCTTGTAAAGTCCTTGAGAGCCAGGTCAACACGACCCTGGACATAAACCGACAAAGGCTCCTTATCAGCAAAGGCACTAAGCTCAAGAGCAACATCTGGTCTCTCATCCTGAATCAACCGCATCTGAACCATAGGCACCGAAATAACCGTTCGGCTATCTGGCGCACAAATGGCCGCCGAGAGCTCAGTCAAACTAATACTCAAAGGCTCAGTCTTAAGAGTTGAAACACCAAACTTGCCTGACAGGTAAGCCTCAAGCGCGGTAGCCGTATACAAATTCTCCGGGGCCCGAGCATCCTCAACATCAGCATTAGTCGAAGGAACCTGCATCTCAAACTGCGTCAACCAGCGCAACAACGACAGACGCCGCAAAACATCAACAGTCTTGGAAAAGATAACTCCGACATTAACCCGCTGATGTAACGCCTGTTCCTCCTTCTCCCACTCATACTCCATGTGAACAAGCAACACCAATTGTGTAAAGAACACATGCCAGAAGTGGTCAATGTTATCCTGAACCACGTTAATCATAAGCTTACGACCCAACGCCGACATGGGATACCGCATAGGCGCTGACTGAGCCTGTGAAACCGAGATGTGCGTAAAGATGTTACCGTAAACCTCGTTAGTGACAGACGTAAAGTTACGTCCAAGTCTCTCTACAATAGGCGCACAATCCTCCTCAGCAATCCCATTCCAGAACGCCGCCTTTTCGTAAAACGCCATCATGCGATCCGCGTTACTCTTAGTCGACTCCTCATGAAGCTCCAGCCGTGTAGCAGCATTGCAACTCTGCAAAACAGCATCAGGGAAGCTATCAACAAACTCCATGGCCGTGGTCAACAGGTTAAGCGTAGCCGCCTCATCACTATCGAGATTCTTCGCCTGCGTGTTCCAACACAACCGCTCAAAGTCGTTACACTCACGCACCGCCGAAATGTAATCAGCGCAAACAATCCACGCCATATGTCCCTGGCTATCATAGACAAGCGAAAGAGCATCACCACGCTGCTTATCCAACTCAGTTACCAACCGGTAGAAACGCTTCCAGTGAGTCTCCGAAGCCGCCCGGAACTGCTCCAAATCCAAAGTCCCCTCTGAACTCCTCTCCAACGCCGCCGTTGACCCAACAACCGATGCAATTCTATCCGCCAAGTTACGCGACTTGCTGTGTACCGAACCATCACCAATGCTACGCTCGTAAATAGAAAGCGCAGTCTCAAGCGTGGCCTTGGTGAACCGACCAGGGCGTGTGAGCAGCTGCAGCCACTCCTCTGTTGGGTCTCTAGAATCGCTAAATCCGGAGCGAGGAGCGCTAGCAGGAAGCATACCACCGCGCACAAGCTCCCATGAAGACCATGTCCGCGGCAAGTCTTGAATCATTGACTGGTGACGCATGACTCGGTATGTAGTGTTGTTCTTCCATAGAACCCACGTGTCGTACGCCTCATTCTCCTGCTGTCCAATGACAAAGTCGGCCATTGTCCATGTGTCTGATAATGAAGGCTGTACTGCTTGCAAAGTATCCTTAGGGAATGTGTCCTTAACCACCACCGAGCCATCCTCCAACGTCGAAATCTTCCAAATCTTGAATTCGCCCGCACCGCTAGGCGAGTAAACCATAACCAGACCCCGTCCATCATTGAGGTTAAGTACCCGCACCAGGTTCATAAGGTGTGGGTCAACCGTCCACCGCTTCTCTTTTTCGTTGGGATCTTGCTCTTTGCCGAGCATGTCGACTGTGTGAAGAATGACACCCGTCTGGGGGTTCCATACCCGCAGGCAGTGGTCAATCGAGATTGTGAAGAGGTATTCGCGCGAGGTGCCGAGAGTAGAAGTCTGTGCCGAAATGACTGTACTATAGTCAAGATTCCACTTGCCAAACTTGGCTGTGTTTGCTCTCCCAAAGAAACTGCGGACACCAAAGTTCCAGTTTTGTGCGTTGGTCATGGATTCCGAATAGTAAGGTTGTTCTGTGTGACAATATCGATTAGTCCAAGCTGCTCCAATCCTCTAATCCGCACGCCACCATAGTACTCACCATTACCCTTATTCCGGTCCAATCTCAAAAGCCCACCATCATGAAGCGCAATCAGAATCTGCTCCGCGTTAACCGCCGTCATACGATGCGCCAACTTCCCGGACAGTCCCGCAGGCGAGTACGACTTGCACAAATCCCCAATAACTGGCTCCAACGAAGCCCGTCTCCGGAAAATCTCTGGCCGCAGGCTAAACGTGTGCAAACAGTTACTCTGATCCAAAACCACCACCGAAAGCGCATCCACATCAGCAGGATCCGCCAACACCACACAGTTCTCAGCAATAGGCGTGCTGAAGATAAAGTTGAGAATCAATGGCGCATCACCAGCGGCATCCGACGTAACCACATCCACCGCGCGAACGCTCAGAACCGTGTTGTTATCAAGGAGTCTCCAGAGGAAGCTGCGTGGCGAATCGTGGTGCTTGCGGAAGTAAATCGAGGAAGCGGCCGCAAGGTTCTTAGTGGTAAAGATAGTTTCGGCTTCAAGCTCTTCGTCACTGCCCGTTCGTCTAACCAGCGCATTGCTCATACTAGTGCTTGCGCTGGCAGACGTCACTCTAATATTGACGATATTAGAGATAGCCGAAGGCTCGAGGTTCAGGCGCGTCTCGACGAAGCCAATCTGGAAGTCGCCGGTTTCCATAGTGGCGATATTTTTTTTCGTGGGTGTGTCGTTAAGTTTTTTGAAGGAGCGAATACAGTCGGTTTAAATCAAGAGACCCGTAGGTCAGGTACAAAACAGTATCGCGTCGTTTTATTTGGCACTTTCGGTTTAGTTTGTGGATTTGTTTCTGCTTGTACAAGCTAGTCGATTTAACAACAAAGAAGGCAAAAAAAGAACGACAGGCGACCACACGCTAGTCGTTGATGATGAACAAGACCAAGATGGTGTCTCTGACAGGTCGTGATGTTTTGAACAAGGCTGTAAGTAAAGCGTGCATCCCACCACTAGAAAAAACGAAAGGCTCCACACTAAACCTAAATAGGAAACCAGCTATTGCCGCGCAGCAACGGGTTTTACATGACAATGAAAGGGTTAGGGTTCACATATAATGATGGGGGGAATGTATCGAAATTGAATCATTATGTATGAGGTATCGTAAATATGCACATGTCCGTTATCTTTGCGGTCCGTCTTCGTCTAATCCTTTTCCATATCCTTAGGCGCGGGGTCACCAATGCCATCCTCGCCAATGGCAAACAGGCAGTCACTCTCGGGGAGACATGGCGAGTCGTAAATCTTGGCAATACGGGTCTCACCACGGCCCTTCTTTAGACTGATACGGGTAGTGCTGGCGTGGGCAATAATGTTACCACCAATAGGTTTCTTGGGATCCGGGTTAAACATGGCACTTGGACCACCGTCAACCTGCGCCACCACCTGGTTGGTAATGACAACGGCAATGCCAAACTCATCAGCAAGTCTCTGCAACGTCCGCATGAAGCGAGCAAGATGTGTCTGTCTCGACGACAACTCACCACGTCCAGAGAAATCAGTACGGTACAACGAAGTAGCCGAGTCAACAATAAGCAGTGAGAAACGAGTCTCGCACATCATAGCTGACGCTTGGTTAAGCAATTGAAGCTGATGATCCGAGTTATAAGCCCTGGCATACGCCACATTATCAAGGACCTCCTCACCGGACAACCCATACCGGTTGGCCACAGCCAAAAGACGAACAGGACGGAATGTGCCCTCGGTGTCAATGTACATACACTTTCCTTCACCACCGCCCATATCAAAGGGCAATTGGCAGGTAACAGCAAGTGTATGACAAATCTGGGACTTTCCCGTTCTGAATTCACCAAAGAGCTCAGTGACCGAGCCGGTCTCAACACCTCCGGCCAACATTGTGTCTAGGTTCTTCGATCCCGTTGTTATAGAGATGAGTTCACTGCGACGTTGATGCATTTCTGTGGCGGTGGTGAAGCCCATAGGGACAAGCTTGGAGGCTATATGTATGTTAGTTACCAGATATGGTGATAAGTAGGACAACAGTCTGTGAGGAACTCACCTTCAGCTAGAATCTTTGCAGCCTTTTGCTCCGAAATACCCTTGATTTGCTCCAACATACGGCGGGGTGTGTAAGCCACCGACTCAACGGTATTGTATCCACCATCAACCACCAACTGGATATCTCTCCGAGTCAAACCCGCAATACCCTATATATAAAGTCAGTCATGTCCATTGTCTGATAAACCATCAACCCCTCCAAAAGTTAAAACCTACCTCCAATGCAGAAAGTGGAGTGGGGGCACCAGGGCCAGTCTGGCTCGTATCCTCACCGACAGCTGTCTCGTCATATTCCTCAGCCATCTTGATGCAACAAGGAAATGAAACCTTTAGAAACCAAAAAAGTACTTTGAAGCAAATCGCACAACCAAAAGGCAACCAAGTAAAAACGAAAAAGATTACAATAAACCTTCCTCCCAAAATATCCTGAATTTGTAATCCTGCCACAAAAAAAAAAATCCGTTTTCACAACTCTAACAAGGTCATCACCAACGTAACGTATGTATATAGTCCCTTCTAAATCAAGGCGCCTGGTCGGATCTTTATACTATGCGATATCCACAAATCCGGTATCTAGTCAAGGCTGCAGCGGGGCCGGCGGAAACGGCAGGTGCGTCATTGGCTAGTCGAGGGGGGCAAAAGGCGCGTCCGGGCCACAATTGGTTTAGGCAGACACACGCCAAATCAGGTGACGGGGCGAAAGCACTATAAACCCTTGAGAACCCTATAATGTTCAGATGGTTTAATGTCTTGTGTGACAATGAATGTAAGCTAGATGAAGCGTGTTGTGGGGAGATGCATTACATTTGTGATGTTTTTCGTCATATATTCATCATGTCTAATGATCCACATCAGAGGAACTTATTGTATTCTACTAAAGAGTTACAACGGCTTGTAAATGACCAAGAGAAGGAATTGAAAATCGTAAGCCCTGGATAAATATGTACCGTGTTAGACAGCGTATTAACCAAATCATAGCTCCGCGATGAAGCCGCCAAAAGCGCCCAAACAACGCAATCCCCTCTTGAGACTCTCGAGATTCTCAGTATAGCCTACGAGAGTCTAGCCCAAGCAGAGCCATACCTCCCCTTCTCAGAATCGGTCCTCCCCTCTCTCGTCGCGCTCCGTAAAACGCATCAAACAGCACAAGACTCCCAAGAGTATCTTAGCGGCCGATACCCCGCTCTAGCGGATGCGCAACGAAAACTCGATATCGAAAGAGGAAACCTAGCAGATCAAATGGCTCTCGAGGTAGCGTTGAAAGCACGCATTATCTCGTTACAGGAGGAATTAAACAACCGGGAGACAATGACGCAAACGCAAATAGCCGATGAACGGATTACTGCGCTTCGTACAAAGAAGAAGACGTATGACATGGACACCAAGAAACTGTTACGCTCTTTCAACCTTTTCGTTGATCAACACCTATCAACGCTCCTCGCCGCCGAAGAACTCGGTGGTCCGGTCGTTGGTGATGTCATGGAGATTGACTCAGACACTCTAGCCGCAGGTTTCACGTCAAAGGGTCGACCTCGTAAACCAAAGAACCAACCAGATACGGATACAAGACAACGTCGTATCGATGAGATCTGGGGACAACCCAAGACGACGGAACGACAAGAAGCAACGGAATCAAGTGAGGCGGCAGCAGCAGGAGAGGCGTTGAAGCATGTTACAGAGGCTCTTTTAAACCAGATGATGGATTCAAAAGGAACTGATGCTTTAGCTTACGTCACTGTAGACAAAGATTCGGCAGCTGTCAGATTCCTAGTGAGATCTAAAGTAGCCTTGTTTCACCCGAAAGACGCATCTAAACTACGACTAATTGACTTTGGAAGAGAGCTGGACGACTAATATCTACAAATAATACCCCCCATAATTGAACGTATGTACCTTACCTAATGAGGCTCTTGACCCAGTGTGACCCATCCCACAATCCTGTTTGACAACCATCGTGGCATTGTTCTAGAAGGTGTGTTCCAAATAGCTTCCCCCAACCCTAAGCAAATCGTCAAGTAACACGAATGTCACTGTTCCGACATGTTATGTACACATATCTTACCCCACCAACCCCCTCATGTACATCCTTCCGAACCTATAAATGCGGAAGAAATGGTCAACCAGCATTGATAAGGAGAAGAAACAGGGTTCAAATTGGTGTACATATGTGTCGTTTTGGAGATGCGTGGGCACCGGCATGTCGCCTTTTCTGATAAGCCGTCCGGAGCAACGTACAGGAAGACGCCATTGTCGGTACCTCAAAAGCATTTATGCATGTGCATACAAGGCATACATTTTGCCGGACCCACGATCCAGAAAGATGTTGTTGTTGGTCTGCCAATCCCCAGCCGCCACTCCTGTCATACTGTGGTACACATGTATGTATGTATGTATGTATGTACACGTTCCAGGCCACGGGGCGTCTCTGGACAAACTCGGGTAGCCGGGTAAATGGTCGCTCAGAAGTCTCCTCCCCCCCTTCGGTATGCATGTCGCTAGGCTGATCTAAATGACACCAAGAGGGCGAATGTGTATCTAAATGTGTGTGATCAATGTGACATGAACACAAAAGCCCTCTAATCCAAAGAAGTAGAATACGGCGGTGAAGCCTTCAAGCTCCAAACCAGCACATAAATGCATCAGCTGGTAGTCTTAATTTCCATAGCAGATGAGCCGCGGGGCGTTCTGCAACGCCACTTAACCGGTCATATGGGAATAAAAGGAATGACTACTTTGATGGTCACGCAAGCTTTCATCTTAATGTGCAGCGGATGAGGAACAAAGTGCCTGGTGACGAAGTATACAAGGAAGACGCCTCCGTGGTACAAGTGAGCAACAGTATCAGCAACAGTAAAAAAAAAAGAGAGACAAAGTTCCCCAAGAAGTCTGGAGACAGCATGGTGTCAGCAGCATGATGGTTGTGAAGATGTACAGTCATGGACGCATGTGTACATACGGATTGGGAATACAGTCGTTTGAGGGGTTCCTTTGGACGATTTCTACCCCAACTTTGAAGTGGATTCGTACTTTTACCGTTTCGGGTAAGTTTCTTAAAGAAGTAATGTACATAATGCGGAGAAGAATCTCGAAGAGACTGGGGAAACCCTGAGCCTTTGGGCATCAACACTATAGAAACAAGAGCCACTAGAAGTAAAAAAAAAAAACCAACCAAATAGTGCGGAGTAAAGGTAAGCAAAAAAAGAGAAAAAAAAAAAACCCGTAAAAGGCTATATCCCAGCTTCATCCCTGACACATTTTGAGGGCTGTCAAGGCGGCTTTGAATTTTCTTCTCCAACTTTCCCCGGGGACGCTTCGGCGGTGACTCGGGATGTTAATTTGCTATCTATGTATGGAATCGAAGAGGTCAAGTCAAGACCACGAACAGGCGTGGATAAGATAGATATTTGTTCCCGAGGCTTGGGGTTAAAAAAAGGGCTGAGCTTGGGAAAAGAGGTGACAACAGGAATCAAGACCATCTACCGGCCGGAAGAAGAAATCATGGAGTTTCAAAGATTCGGATATGGGGAAGATTTAGTTGATATCACGACATACCCAAGAAACCGAGGCAATGTCGAAAGTTGAAGTGGAATATGTAGATAAAATGATTAGACCTATTATAAAGAGAATACATGGACAGGCAAAGCCGAGTCTCAGAACGATGGAAGATATGGGGAGTTCCGAAGACAGACTAGCTTTAGCTTAGATGCGTAGTTATTTGGAGAAAGACCAAAGTAAACAGATAAGAAAGCGAGACTTTTTGAAGACTTTGACAGCAGGTGATTGTGTCGTCATCCTCGGTAGTTTTGGTCATGAAATCTGAAGATATCATAAGGTCCATAAACATAGACACAGCAAAGCAAAGCTGACCAGTCAACGATAAAAAGCACGAAATAAAAGAAACAAGGTTAAAAGCCGCGTGATATGCAGGGTCGGAGAAGAACGGGTGGATAGGAACATTGTTCATGCTCCACCCCTTTCACCTGAAAAAAAGAAAAGAAAATCCAAATTCGTGGTTAAGCAAGTACATACGCAACCAGTTAAAAAAATCAGTTCATCATCGCATAATAAGGAATAAATCTCTTCATTTTTAAGGGCCGAATACCTCGTTATTCACCAGGATATGGTCCTTAGATTTCTGAAGGAACACAAGTCGTATGCTTAGAATGAGATTTCAATGTCGTTGAATTCTCAAAACTCATTTGCAATGATGATGTGCATATATACCTACCTACATTGCCTACACAGAAACGCATCTGCTGGATCGATATCGACGTGATTTTGTCAGTTTCGTCAGACAGATACTATAAACCCCTACAATCCCCGCCGAACCTCCGCCCAAAGCTTCTATTCCAAACTTGGATGTTACCGTTGAGAATAACCGACCCCTTTGTCCTCTGTAACGTCATCCGTAGTATGTTGAAACCCACCATGATGAGGATCTCTAGATTCAGTCTTTCGTGATCATTAGACTCCGGTTCCTGTCTCAAAACAAGTCCACTTGATAGTCCAGTATGCCTTGAACTAAACAAGACCTCTCCATCTCCAACATAGACACCTCAACCCACATTGTAATGTAAATTCTCCTCATTTATTCCCCTGGTAAGAGCCTCTCAAATTCAAATCTTCAAGGCAACATGTATTTTTTCCATATCTTTCAAAACTTTGCCTTGGGACTTTCTCCAAATCGACTATCAATCAATTTACCGAATTTAGCTCTTTCTCAATCTAGCCTAGAAATTTTTCCTTGTTAGCCTGTGTACCTTGTTAGTTTCCAATCTTGAACGAATACAAATAGCCAGACGTTTCCAGTCTCTTGAGGTCTGAATGCGCTGTATAAGATTCTCTTTCTTACACAACAAACCATCTCTGTCTTTTCCAAAGTCTATAATCAATCAACCAATACATTCTCTTTATCCACTCTTCCTTCAAGATATTCACACAAGATATCCACAATCCACCAAAAGATCACCCCCACCAACATCCAAAATGAACGCTCTCTCCCACCACACTTCCGGAACTTCTTCCGCCACGGCTTCAAACCCTCTTACTGCCCCGCATCATAACCTTCCCTCGACACCTCCTGCCGCCTCTACAACTTCCTCATCTGCCCTGTCCACTGAGTCTTTTCTCCGTGACTTCACTCTTCTCGCCGAAGCTACGAAGCGCGCGCAAATGGCCATCATGGTCCGCGATCTCGACGAGCTCTCTTTTGCCTAAGAGCTTTTTGTTACCATCATCTCACCATCCTCAAAAGAAACCCCAAAAAAAATACAGAGGCCCTCTTGTCTCTGATCACATATCATCACTTTGGCCACACCGCCTCCTTCTAAACCATAACGACGCTCTTCATGCAGCATGATGTCCTTCTTAGTTATTGCTTTGTTTTCAGCCGGCATCTTTATGACCCTTCTTTGCTTCCACCGCCACGTCATATCAAAAAAAGACATTGGCACCCTTTTGTTTTCTTGCAGCGTTTGCTTTCCTCCTTTCTTCTCTTGTTTTAACGGTTATCTCGGTTTCTAACCTGGCGGAGTTTTGTCTTCCTTTTCTTGCTTTTTTGTATCCTTTGTGGCTTCATTACTCCACATATTATCGTGCTATTCATATAGTACATAATCAAAATTAACCATTACTTCTCTGTACACCCAACCATTTTGTGTCTAATATATCTATACATCTGCATGTCTGAATCTATTGTACATACATTACCAACTCAATCTTGGAGAAAATCAACCTAAACCACGCCACTACGCCTTACTTTGAAAACACACAAACACTTGCTCAAATCGACCATATCAGCCAGTACCTGCATCTGCATCATCCAGCTCTCCAATCCAGCTCTCCAATCCACAAATATCCACCAAAGTTCCTCTTATGAAACCGCAAATCCATCTTGGAGAAGTCAAAAAAAAAAAACCCCCCCCACCCAGCCTCTTTTTACAATACTTGGACTTCATTAGCAAATCCGTACGTCATCCGGTTAACCCTTTCAATGCCGAACATCTTATTCATACTTCTTCCGTGTCCAACCACTGAATCCGGCCTGATCTGCTTCCCGTGTACCGTCCACCGTACAATGTCCCGGTCCGGTACTCTTCTCTCCATGCTTCTCTCCATAACTACCGCCTCACATGGCGTGATGATGCCTTTTACGTACTGATTAGTGTTTCCCTGGTCTACTTTCTCCAATTCTTCCATATATGTACTCTCGTTTATCCATAATGTCTCATGGCCATATCTGTCTACCTTATCTTGTGTAAGCTCTGACTCTGCCTTGGCTTATACACATTGTACATACATACATCACTGTTAGTTAAACCCCTCTCTCCTTCCCAAAACATCCATTAGTCTTGTGTCACTCACGCCACCGAACTGCTCAGCTCCACTTGTTATCAAATACCAACTTAGCCAAGACCGGTGGCACCCGTAACTCCCGTAACTCCCGTAAACATAAATTCACCTTGTCCATGTCACATATAATCTCATCTAATCAACAAGTCCTTAGAGCACTCATACCAGCCCTGGACGTGGACGGACCTATCTACATACACCAACAGGATCACATCTCCAATTCTCAATCATCACGTGACATTCTCATGACCTTATGAAAAACCCATAAACTCACTTATATCACCATTCCATTCGTAATCCGTGACAACATTCTCTAATCTCGTGATCTGTACATAAAATATAAAACAACTGACGCCATGGCGACACCGCTTGTTCTTGTTACCCACAATACAAGTCTCCAACTGTGCCGCTCCCACTGACATCACATTTCATCCTCCAGCCTATATACCATACAATACACAAGTCTCTCCAACAAGTCCACCTTATCACAAACCCGTCTTCCCTGTCCCATCTCCGATCTCGCTCAAGTCAACTTCTGCTTGATAAAGAACGACCGCAGATGCGACAGCTGCCACGTGCAAGTGACACCCAGAATCACCAGCTGGATGATAATCCACCGTATAACTCTAGCATTAGTCGTCTCACTCTGATCTCTAAACTCAGCTTCCCGTTCACGCTGGAACACCTGTTCCCGACGTACTTCCCGCAGACGGTTGTTGAGGTCACGTACTCTCGACGCAATATCGTTCATCTTGGTCTTATCGCCACCGTCCAACTCAGACGTCTCGCCAGAAGTCACATCCAGGTGCAGACGGATACCGCCGTTGGCATCCTTGCGGTTGATCCAGCCGGAACGTCCAGAGGTCGATGAGGGGGTGAAGCAGAGCTTGTGGTCACCGGGATCCGCAGCGGTGAAGGTGAATTTGCCCTTGTTGGCTCCGCGCTGGGAGACAACCCGGTGGTCGTTGTCAAACGTCTCCTACAGTCCGAAAAGAGCACTAGTTAGTATCATAACCCATCATACATCTTCTCCCATCCTCTACTTACGTCAACCGAAATGTAGATGGAGATACCAGAGTGACTATCCCAGAAACGTCTGTTTTCGTCGTACTCCTCAGCCACGTAACGTCCCGTCACCAAGGTATCCTTAGGAAGCTCTTCAATGAAGCAGCTAGGACCAGTCCCATCAATGTAAAAGTAAAGAGCCTGAGCCACGGAGCTCAGCGCCAGAAAAGGGAGCCACGCCTTCATTTTGATATCGTCTGAATCGGTCAAGATATGTCGGTCAAGGTATCGAGCTAGGGTAGCTACAAGGTCGTGAGACTAAAGTCGTAAACAGCCAGAGGTCGGAGGTCGTCAAAGACAAAGATAAATGGGCTTCCAGAACCACAAAACAATCAATCAACAATAACGTCCTTCCAAACGTCAGTTCCACAAATTCGTTCGGTCGTGATGCATCCACCACTCCTAAAAGGTTATCCGGCGCTCGCGCTACCCACCCATCCCAAAAGCGGCCACGTTCGAGGAAACACCATCACGTGACTACAGACCCTAGTGACAGAGGGTTGTTCCTGGGTCTAATTGATTTTTCGGTCTAACCCGGTTAGAACAGTTTTGATGTCAAACTAGTCGTTTACTGGCTTGTTTTTACAGCTAACAGATGGCCCCTGTCAAGTGCTAAATTCTTTGGTCGCGGTCTGATTTTGTTTAATTGATTTCTGAACAAATCACAGCCGTCTGTCTACTTTAGAATATCCCATCTTCGCTTTGTAAAATTTGAACAAACCATCCAATTACTTCCTAATCCATCAATTTTCATCGTTTCAAAACGTCCCTCGACTCAACGACATCACGCGACTCCGATTTTACCCACGATTGGCCATTTCCCAACGACCTTCTCTAAATATCCCCCACCATCGAACCCAATTCGACCCATTTGCGCCTCGAAAAAAAATCACATCACAGCCTTGTCCGATAAAGTCTCAGCCTTGCATGCACAAGTCCTTAACCACAACCCCCCCAAAATGGCCACATCCGACCTCCGCGATGTCCTCGAACTCCCCACTGACGGTGCCCAACGGCCTGCAAAAAAGGGCAAGCCCTTTGGGCACCGTCAGAGTCTCAAAGGCTTAGCTCGCGAGGTGCAAAGTCTTGGCGGCGACACACCAATTGCGGTTGTGCAGCACCAGATGTCACTAAAGAAACGACGCTTTGGATCGCGTAAGCCAGCAGCAAAGTGGGAGACGCGCGCGTTCACCAATTCGGCGAGAATAGCGAATGGGGCGGATACTGAGTTGATTTTGAGACATTGGCGGAGGAAAGATGCTGTTGCGCTCGGTCCGGATGGGATGGAGGTTGAGTTGGGTCAGCCGGAAGACTCGGTTTTTGCACGGTATAATGTCAAGGTCAGCACGCCACAGTATACAGATGAACAGTACCATGCACATCTGGAAAGTGAGGATTGGACAAAGGAGGAGACGGATTATCTTATTGAGTTGGCGCAAGAGTTTGACTTGCGTTGGCCACTCATGTGGGACCGATATGACTTTGTGCCACGGCAGTTTGATACGGATGTTACAATGGGAGATGGTGAGGATTCCGGTTCAGCGTCACCAGAACCACCAAAGGACAGAAGCATGGAGGATATGAAGGCACGGTATTATCACATTCAGGCGAAACTCATGGCACTTG
Source organism: Huntiella bhutanensis (assembly GCA_002018275.1). Lineage (NCBI taxonomy): Eukaryota > Fungi > Ascomycota > Sordariomycetes > Microascales > Ceratocystidaceae > Huntiella > Huntiella bhutanensis. Next base: position 182,209 of record MJMS01000004.1, on the reverse strand, counting down.
AAAAGCCACACGAGTATATGACTGTGTTGGAGGTGGAACTTTACAACACATTAGCGAATTTCAACCCAACACAAGAACGTCTACGCAAGGAGTTTGCTGCCAACACATTATCAAGGACACCTGCAGAGGTTCGCGAGGAGGAGTTGTTATTGGTGGAGATCAAGCGTGTGTTGGCAAGAAACGAACGGTTCAACGAAGAGCGCAAGGAGCTTTATTCACGGCTGGATTATCCCAAGGGCGATGCTACGGACATCAGCAGTATTCGGACCAGTGTCGGGTTACATAACCTTATCCAAACGTTACATCTCCAGGATAAGTCACGGAAACGGAGGAGCATCGTTGGGATCGAGGGTGCCGTTCCAGGGGCGGCAGGAACTACAGAGGCGGCCGCGGCAAGTGGTAAGCCATCCGCCTCTGCCACGCCAACACCAACGCCAACTACCGAGTCTCACGTGGTGGCTACGCATAAGCGTCGTGAGAGTTTATTACCATTGCAGACGCCCACGGAAAGTAAACCACCAACGAGTGCCTTGGCTCGTCGCGATAGCAGTGTTTCGACGCCAACCACAGCCGCTAAGAAGGGCGCACATCCTCTGCAAGAACGCCGCAAGCTTACAGACCAAGAAATGTCGGTATATGGTGTCTCGCATCATGACCGACTTACATCCGGAGCGTCGTTCCGTACTGAGAAGACTAACAAGCTATTCGCGAGTAAATCCAATTCTCAACAACAACGCATCACCAACGTTCTCTTGGAATTGGACATCCCGCCACGCCTCATCATGCCGACGGCTGCAGTCTCAGGTAGCTTTGAACGGTTGTTACAAGCAGTTAATGGTCTGTTAGATTGTCGGAAGGTGGGCGACAAGTTGGATGCCGAGTTAAAGCTTGAGCGGGCAAAGAAGGCAGAGAGAGAAAGATTAGAAAAGGAACGGAAAGTTGCGGAGGGTGGCAATGAGGATATCAAGGCGGAAGAGGAAGAACAAGAACAAGAACAAGAACAAGAGGCAGAAGAGGAGGAAGCGGTGGATGAGGATCATGATGATGATGCGGGCGATGATGACGCCGCTGATGAGGATAGAAGGGAGGAAAATGGACATAAGCGGAGCGCGAGTGTTTTGAGCACGCAGAGTGATAAGAGCTCCAAGAGGTTGAAGAAGTAAATGGTAATATAAGCATTAGACCTTAGTGGTCAAGTCATTGTCATTGTCGTTGTCATTGTCATACGGTTGTTTCTCCTATGTCATGACGTTGTTTGTGTAACGCCGGACTTGGGATGTCAAGTCATTGATTTCTCGGTGTGCACCGGTGTATGGAAGGATGGATATTCCCTCTAGTCCTTGGACGTTAACGCGACCACGAAGCAATAGTCGTTAACCAACGCGATCCAACAAACCGTCACATCACTACAAATTTCCATGAAACACACCCGCCAATCCGGTCTGGTCCCTCCCTCCCTCCCTCCCTTCCATCTCGGATGTAATGAACCTGTCGTATCTAGTAACTATCTCGTTCCGCTATGACGGGCGCTACTATCTATTCATAGATGTATTCTCCACAGGATGAGCGGTTACCGATTGATGATGGAAGGTTTCTCATGGCATGTTGAGGGGGGTGTATGTATGTATGTACATAGACTGCTACGTGATAGAGCGGAGGATATACACTATGAATAGATTCTTCATGGGATTGGGTGGATAGAGTTGTAGGCGGCTGGTGATACCGAGGGGTTACTGAGCGGGATATTTAACGGTTGGGAGATATTGAGAGGGCTTGTCTTAAAGGAGTTTTCTATTCATAGATTCTTCATGGCGTTGTGAGGTTGCAGGCGGTTATGCAGTTGGGTCATGGTTCACGTCCACCGACAGGAACCCCTCTGTCATGTCATTCCATAAATATCTATTTCTGCACATATATCCACCTCATCACATTCTTTAAATAGAATCCCCGTCCATCAAGAAAATCCATATAAAATACAATACAACCTCTTCGAAAATCCAAGCCATTCACATCATCACTATCATCAATAAACCCTAACCCTACACTATAAGCGCTTCGATGAGCGCTTAGATTGATAAAAGGATGGACTTTTGGGGACTTGGTAGTTTGAGAAACATCATTTTCATGGATAGGATGGAAGGCGATGTTATGATCCACGATATGACGATCACTGTCCATCCAAACAAATCAACCTCCTCAGAACCCCCAAAACCAACCCCGTTTCCGTCTCCGTCTCCGTCGCCGTCCGCAAACATGCCGTTCTTACATGATGTGTGTAATGCATCCTCAAAAAGAGAGAACCACAAGCACTAGGAAAAACCACGCTAGGACGTTTCCTCACCTCACCTCACCTGGGATAAACCAAAAAAAAAAGGAAGGAAGGAAGGAAGGAAGGAGGAAGCGCTGAGGCGCGGATGATTTGATGGGTCTTTGATACAGGATAGACAGGCCGGGAATCAAGATGACCTGCAGTTAGTAGATGCCGGATGTCCAGTGCATGGGATTCTGGGATTCAGATGCATGGAGATTACGCCGTGCCTAGATTGTTGAGGATGGTGCTTATATTTTGGGAGAAGGAGTTGTATCTATGTCGTTTCTGTAGAGAGAAAATAAGAATATCGGTGACGTGGTTTATTTCCTCTGTTGTTTGTATGTACAGTACATACCTGTTTACAAGACACCATTCCCTCGTAATCGTACAAGTTAGTCTAGCCGCGGCGCGCCAATGGATGGACCTTGTTTAGGTAGTTGGTGACATGGTTTATAGGTGGTTCACAAACAAAGCGATCGGGAATTGGAAACGCCGACGGACCGTTATTGAGGGTGTTTAAGGGGAAAATGTCAAGAGAAAAAGGTATCTGTGTATCTAAAAACACTTGACGTGATGATCTCAACACCATGAACCACTCTTTCTAAACTCCATCAATGATATCACCAAAAGCCACTAACCCACAAAAACCCCCACGGACCCCTCTAAATCCCCGGTACCGCTACCGCCCAAATCCACCTCCAAAAAGCCAAAAAAGCCAAACAGGCAACCACCCAATGGCCTAAAAAGAAAACCACCGTCATACACTAAGCCCGACCGGCACAAAAACAACCCAAGGTCCTTACCCAACCCAGATCATCCCATCTAGTTGCCTGCCGAAGAAAGGCCTCGTTTAAGACCAATTCATACCCGCAGTATCCGCCATACCCGCGTGTTTCGAGTAGCCAAACGAGCTAGTTTTTTTTAGTGTAGTTCATCAGGCAGTCACCAAAAAGCCAAACAAAGTCATGTCCAGGAACAAAATGGAAGAAACGGCATAATTAATGTCCGTCTTTATTGCAGTAACGGCGGGATTAAAGTATCCGCGCTTTGTTGGGTTCTGGATATCGCGGGGCTAGTTTTTGGCTTAGTTGATCAGTCAGTCAGTTCACCAAAAGGAAAACACGACAAAAAAACAACGAAGCGATTGTCACTCGGGTTATTCGTATGCAAGAATGAGGGGAATTATGGGGTAGGCGGGCGACTTACGGTCGGAGTGTAGACGGGTTTTATAACAATGAATAAACCCGGCGAGTTTATGTTACCGAGTCCGTTGATAGAAATGAGAAGAAAGTGGAGAAGTCGGCATTATCATTCCAGTATTATCAATGTTAATCAACCAACGTAATCTTCTACCTACCCATAGTAAAAGAAAAGAAAGAAAAAACCCCACCAACCACCAAAAAAAGAAGAAACTACCGCCACCGTACCTGACGGAATCTCCATTTCTAAATTCCATACATAGACGCAGTATCAGCGGTAGGGCCCCCCTCTGGCACCAATTAATCGCGCGGTAAACGAGCCAGTGTAGTTACTTTATGCGACGAATAGGCGTGTGTATGAGCGCCGACTGACTAGTGTAGCCCGTTTCCGCCGTGAAAAAGCCAAGAAGAGCGGACGAAAACGCGGACATGACTTTTTCCATCGAGGATACTTGTTCGTTGCGTTTGACGAAGGATGAATCTATTTATATATAGAAGATCCATTTGAATTTGAAAGAACCTCGACTGAAAAAAGAACCCTTTTCTTTTCTTTCGTCCCAAGCGGAGATACATTTAGTCATCTCACCCGGTTGGTATGCCACATCTCGGCAAGTATCCGCCAGCCAAACCCAAAGAGGCGGAGTCTTTACAAAGCTAAGCAGACCCGACAAGTGTCCGACTACTGTTCTCGTAATCGTCACGCACCGGCATCAAAAAATCTCACGCGCAAATACTCGGCTCTCTCGTTTGCTAGCCTGCCAGCTTACACGCCGTGCTATAGAGGCCCTGTCTGCCCTGTTTCCTAGCATTGTATGCTTACCCTAGAACCCTGTCTCGGTTTTTTGCCCTGTTGGCTCGGCTTGGTGCCGTCTTACATGTGAATGTGAGTGCTAGAGGAGCTGTAGTAATGAATGAATGAAAACGGTGTCTTTTTTGGGGGGGATGTGAAGGTGGATAATATATGGACTTGAACTTTATAGACAACACTGTCTTGTCTATCCAACTTCACAGTTCTATGTATATACATACATACATACACACTTTGCGAACCCCTCTTCTGACGCGGCTAAATCCCGACATGCCATGCTGAGAAATCAACTTCACTGATCACGGGTTTTAACACCGGTCCGTCTGGAAATAGCATACCTTAATCCCCGTCTCAACCAACCAACCAGCCAGAAAAAAAAAAAAACACTTTGACACCAAGTTACCCGAAAACGGGTCACCCACCCACTATAAGCGGCTAACGTCACGACAAACTCAGCAAGGTAAGCCGCCGATAACTATCATCTCCGCTTACGTCTGTACCATCCATTCGCCGGCCAAATAAACTCTGCTGCCTATCTCGTTCATTCTCGTTCTTTTTGTGGGGTTTCGCTACCTAAGTAAGGTAGTCAACATATGTATGTCCATACTGTAGATTTTCTCTAGGCTTCTTTCTTGGCTGGCCTTGGCTCATTCATTCAATTCAGTGGCTTTCAAACTCACTTTTTTTTCTTATACTACCCTGTAACTCACTCTTCTCCCCGGTTTGTCAAACTCGACTAGCCCTGATTCGCTCCAAAGACACCGTCAACAGGCGCGCTCTTCCGCCGCCCACATTTGTAAACACACGCCCATTTTCCACGATTACACGCCCCAAAATTGCACGCCGCCTCGTTTCACGCCCCCCCCCCCTTCCTTTTGCCAAGTGCATTGAAGCATCAGTAACTGAATGAATGAAGCCAAAGAAAGACACCGGTTTCCGAAATCTCTTACTACGTCAGGTCACGTCAGGTCGTCTTGTTCGCTTTCCTTCTGAACTATACCTTTCCCGAGAAGGAAGCCCGAAAAAAAAAAAAAGAACACAACCTATACCTAGTCAAGTCACAGTCAGTCAGCTGCATAACCGTCTTCACTGTTTTCTCCTCCACATATCTAGTCCGTAGTGTTGTCTATCTGTCTGTCTGTAGAAGGTTCCTCCTTCTGTGTTTCCTGTCAGTCCGTGGTGTTCTACTACCTGTCCGTCTGTCTGTCTGTCTGTCCGTATCGTCCGCCCGTCCGTAAACTTTCCTCCTTCTTATTCCACAAAATATCATATCAATATAAACATCCGACAGCCGCCAACTTGCAAGGTTCTTTCCCATCTTGCTCTTCTTTTCTCGTCGTCTGACTATTTCCTACTATTCCGTGATCCGTGATTCGTGATAGGTGAGTTATCGAACTCTTGCATTTCCTGACTCGACGCCACAACTCTGTGCAGTGCTGTGCTGACAACCTTTTTCTGCATCAAAGTCTAAACCCTTTCTTCTTGATTCCTCTCAAAAGTCTAAACCTCTTGTTTCTTCACAATTGTGTTCTCTTACTTTTTACTTCTCTCCCTCCTTCAAAAAGTCATCCTCGCTCGCTTGCGCAGAGACCACCCACCGGAAGCCTTTTTCTTGCCGTCATTTTCCATCATTAACGCCCTTGCTTGCCTTGTTTGCTAACTAGCTACTCGGCGTCTCTTCTCATCCTTTTTTTTCCCACTTCCCTTTCTCTCTTTTTTCGAATCAACAGTTCAACAGTTTTGCTTATTCACCAACATCGTTTTGGCTCTTTTTCACATTTCCGCACTTTCACATTTTTGGAGACCATCAAAGACGTATCTTCCTTCCTTCCTTCATTCTATCCACATTATCACACTTTCTTTCTTACTCTTTTTAGTGACAACACTTGTTGGCTCTAAATCTAGACCTATACTACTTTAACTTGCCCTGTCTGTCTACTTACTTGACTTGTCTTGCGCTTGTTTGCCAGTGGGTCTGTCATATGCTTTGTGATCATCCCACGCCCGCTATCACTTTTTTACCTTCTTTTTCTTTCAACCTTCAAGGAATCATTCTCTCTTCAAGTTGAAATCTTGCGGAACCATTACACTAAGCTGTCCTGGCTATACACACATAAAAGACCGGGAAAAAAAAACTACACCAACCCAATTGTGCGTCTTTCTTTGTCTACCTAAAATCCTAGACTTGGACTTCCAAACTTCGCCACAATGTCCGCATTCACCACATTAAACAGCACGTCTCCGAAACCAACAGACGCCCTAATTTCAACCCCGGCGCCACACGAAGACTTGCCCGCTTTAACAACCCCGGCCCGCACTACAAACCACTCTGAAGTTCCAAGATCTCACCAGCAACAATCGCCCTCAATTACTCGTTCATTGCCCCCACCACAGCAAGCTTCCGAGTCTAGACGCGAACCCTGGGATTCACCCGCAGATCGTGCCTACCTTTCAACCACTTTCGCCGACGTCGTCGACTCCACACACAAGCGGAAACGCTCCGACTCGGTAGAACCGCCGCGCAGAGACCTTGCCCACCCCGCCGCGCCACCAGCGCCAGCAATGACACAATCGCCACCCACAGAAGGCGCAACACTGCCTAATCTACCAGCAATTGCGCGCGAAGCTTACAATGCCGCCCCCGCGCGCGAATACCCCGATGCATGGCGGTACCGGGATCTGCCACCAGTCCTGCCAAACGGACAGACTGCGCCATCCAGTTCAACCTCTCAACACTCGCCCTTGGCGCAACAATCGCAACCCGTAGCAACACAATCGCAGACGCTCCCAGACGATATGGACTTGATTAGACGGGCCAACTCGCACAGCGATCCGTACCCCACACAGCAAGTCAGCCCTGACGGCGACGACCGCTCGATTTACCAGTTTAGTCCTGATGGAGTGCGGCGCGATGGCGGTGTATCATTGTCGGGCGATCAAAAGAAGCGCAAGCGGAATTTTAGTAACCGCACCAAAACGGGTTGTCTGACGTGTCGTCGGCGCAAGAAGAAGTGTGACGAACAAAAACCAGAGTGTAAGTTTTTTTGGGCATTGGGAAGAATCAGAGAATCAAAAGTGTTCGGCCGCTTCCGATGATTGGAAAAAGGGATCTGAAACGGGGTTCCTTGAGTTACCAAACCAGCGGCTGGCGCGACCCTCCATTACACATTGGAAGGAGGGGATTCAGTCATGCGACAATTCCAAGAGATTTATGCTAACTGTTTGTTTTCCTATAGGCGTCAACTGCATCAAGGGTGGATTCATGTGTGCTGGCTACCAGCCACAACGTGGGCCAATGTGGTCCAAAGCGGAAACTAAGGCTCCTACCCCATTGGAACCTAAAGAATCTGCACCATATGCGGGCCATGTATCAACAGCCACCTACTCGCATCCACCGTATCCTCCACCACAGACAATTCCGCAAGCAAATCGCAACCATTCTCGTGGTCAGCCACTTAGAATTAACCCACCACAGAATAATTCGATTGTCACGGACGACGACAGATTAACTGCCTCAACATTGGCTAGTGCGTCGACCACTAGTCCCGAGGGCAAGTTGACAGCCATGTCTGCTTATGGAAATAACAATGTATTTCCCACGCCAATCAGTGCCAACCCTGATCCATCACCAGCCAGCTTTGGGGATAGACTGGCGGATCAGACTTATGGCGGACGTCCAAAAAGTATCTATGAGCGGCCAGAGCCTATGTTGCAGACACCTTCTGAAGCCCCACATTGCCCGGCCAATACGCTTCCTCAAATCCAGATTTTCAACCCCACGAGATCAAATAGCCCGGTCGTTACTTCACAAGTTTCTCAAATTGCGCAAATAGCGTTAACGCAATTCAACAATCAGTCTCGATCACGCACTCAAAAAGAGGAAATGCTAGGCGGCCGGCCATTCCTCCCGTACGACCCCGAACTTGTTGAAGACCGGGAAAACTGTTCTTTAGCCTGCTGGCGCTTCAACAATGCATGGCAACCACACCATGGAATCCGCATGCAAGAACGTCAACGTCTCTTCCGCGAAATCATCCAACCGGCAGCCAATGGACCTAACATGCAGCCCAACAGAGCTCCCGACTCAATCATGGTCGAGGGGCCATTCTTGTGCGACTACGGGTACAACGTGACGGTAGGCCACGGGGTATCGATTGGGAAGGACTGCTACCTGCAAGATGCGGCGGCGATTCGTATTGGTGATAACTGCCACGTCGGGCCGAATGTAAAGGTGTATACTGAAGACATGTCCACGGATCATAAGCAGCGCGGCGGGGTATCCACAGCCACGAGATTTGGCAAGGCGGTGACGATTGAGGCGGATTGTTACATTGGCGGGGGAGTGACGATTTGTCCGGGCGTGATTGTTGGGAGAGGAAGTTCTGTTGGAGCGGGTAGTGTTGTTGTTAAGAATGTGCCGCCTGGTACTGTGGTGTCGGGCAATCCGGCCGAAGTTGTGCGGGGAGTTTCGGCGTAGATGGGTAAGATATCAGGGTATCTTTGGGGTTTGGACGGGATCCCGTGGGGAGTCCGGGTTTCTTTTTTCCTTTGGGTTTTGGGATTTAGGTTATGTTTGTATGCATGATGGTGTTTACGCGGGCGTTTACACGGTAATTTATTCATTTACTATGTAATATGTACGGACTTTATAGTTCAGATGAGATGACATGTGAATGTATGTAGATGTACTCGACTAACAGCACGAGCCATGTCCCCACTATTAAGTTGGACTGTAAAGCATGATGGTAGCTCCCACAAGGCATCAACATAGCTCCAAGTAAGCTACCCAACTGCGGCTTATTCTGTCCTATTTCCATCAATCTAGCTTCATCAACCACCAAAATGTCTTTAACATTGAACAAAATCCTCGCCGCCGCCCCCGCGACTACCCGCGGCCAACCTACCCCGTTATCCGTCGACCCCAAAGGTCTCAGAATTGCCTATCCCGTAGGTCTTCTACCCCTCCCCCGCCTTGCACATCACTAACACAGAACCCCCACAGTCCGGAAAAAGCATCTTTGTCCGCTCGATCGACGACCCGTCAGACACGAAACAATACACCGGCCACACAGCCCCGACCACAATCGCCCGGTTCTCACCTAGTGGGTACTACATTGCCTCTGGCGACGCCACGGGCCAACTGCGCATTTGGGACTCTATTGGCGCGGAGACTACGAAGGGGGAGTATCCGATTATTTCGGGGCGGATTAACGATGTTGCGTGGGATGGGGACTCGCAGAGGGTTATTGCAGTGGGTGATGGACGGGAGAGGTTCGGCGCGTGTATTACGGCGGATTCGGGGAATTCGGTGGGAGAGATCACGGGACATAGTAAGGCTGTTAATGCGGTGGCCATTCGTCAGATGAGACCGATCAGAGCGGCTACGGTGGGTGATGATGGGGCTTTGTGCTTTATGAATGGTGTGCCGTTTAAGTTTGTGGCGAAGCGGGATGGTACGCATAGAGGGTTTATCTATGCGGTTTCCTTTTCCGGCGATGGAGAGAGTGTGATTTCGGCCGGCGCGGATGGGAAGGTTGTCTTTTATGATGGGAAGACTGGCGAGGTTGGTCGGATTATTGAGGGGGCTCATGGGGGGAGTATCTTCTCTGTTGCCTGGACTGGGGATTCTAAGAAGGTTGTTACCGCGGGTGCCGACCAGACTGTCAAGGTGTGGGATGTATCTACCGGTGAACTTGTCAAGAAATGGCGCATGGGAACTGAAGGTGTCGTCTCAGTAGGAGACCAACAAGTCGGGGTTGCCGTCCCCGCCGGAAGAAACGACTCCCTCATCATCGCAATCAACCTAAACGGCGACCTAACATACCTCCAAATGGACAAAGACGAACCCATCCGTATCGTCCACGGCCATAACAAGGCAACAGAGGCACTAAGCAAGGCCTCCGGCCAGGAAGATACTCTTTACACGGGCTCCTTCGATGGCCGCGTCTGCTCGTGGTCGTTATCCACGGGTCTTGCCACACCCTTGTCAAACGGGCATTCGAACCGTGTGACGGGGTTCTCTTCCTTTGGGGGACAGACGGTTTCCATTGGGTGGGATGATGCCCTTAGGACTATTGATAATGATGCGGGGACGTTCCTGGGGGCGGCGGTGAAACTTGCTGGTCAACCGCAGGGTGTGGCGAGGACTAAGGAGGGAGTCTTTGTTGCGTTGTCAACGGATGAGGTGGCGTTTTATAAGGAGGGGGAGTTGGTGGGGTCTACTAAGTTGGGATATACTCCTACTTGTATCGCCGCTGATAATGGCTATATCGTGGTAGGTGGTGATGGGAATCTTGCATCGGTATATAAACTATCCGGAACTACCCTCGAAAAAGTAACCACCCTAAACAACCCCACATCCCCGGTAACCCTCCTCGTCTTCTCGCCCACCTCCGGCCTCCTCGCCGTAGGAACCCGCCAGGGTAAAATCCTCGTATACACAGTGTCTCCCACCTTCCCCCTCCTAACCGACCGGTGGTCCGCACACACCGCGCGAGTAACGTGTCTAGCATGGAACTCGGAAGCCACACACGCTGTAAGTGGCGGGTTAGACTCGAATTTACATCTCTGGAGTATCGAAAAGCCGGGGAGTCGTGTGAAGGTGGGTAATGCGCATAAAGATGGGGTTGTCGGTGTTGCGTGGGGTAAAGGGGCGATTGTCTCGACGGGCGCTGATGCCGCGGTGAAGGTTTGGGAGGGTAAGTTGTAGACTTAGCCTTCGTTTAACATGGAGTCTGTGGGATGACGGTGGGGGAGTGTCCCGGTGCTGTTCAGGAGGGTCCAGAATGTGGGCGATTCGGTGGATGATTGGGCGGCTTGAGAGGCGTGTGAGGATGTACGCTTCATGTGGAGTTGTTGGGCTTTCTGTATGTCCGAGGGGAGGGTTCTATTGTATGTTAGTAGATATTTGAAATCTAAGAAACTTACAACTCTTACGTTAATGTTCCTAAAACACCATACCCACGTGCTTGAACCATCTCTGCTAGTTCCACTTGATGATTATCCAACAACGCTGTATTCGGAACGACCACCAAAGGAACCTGTACACTCATCGCATCCAATACAGATCCAGTACCTATATGCGCCAGTCAGCAAGCCATGTCCATGAACCCAGTCCAGTACCTCCGCACTAACCCGCATGTGCCAAAACCACACCAACTTCTCGGCCATCATCGCCTCTACACATGGCCATGTCACGTAACAACTCCTCCTTCAAATCAAAACACTCCACCTCGAAAACGTCCAAGTTAACATTCTCTCCAACCCATTTCGAAAAGACTTCATAGTCCCCTCCACATTGCACCGTCAAATTAGTAAATCCCAAGTCCCTCAAAGCCCGTAACACCCCCGGCTCCTTCAACGCCGTCAATAACGGTGTAAACGTCACAGTCGCCCCCACCGTAACAAACAAGTACCTCTTCTTCTCCGGTCTTCGAAAATCACTACCCACTTCAGGAATCATTGTAATCGTTGTCTCCTCCAAACAATCTCACATGTACATATGTAAGTGAGTTCCCTAATACACCTCCTCTCCTCATCCACGGACGTCATATATACACAGTAACCCTAACATGGGTATAACCCACCCCACCAATCACATTCCGACCGTAACCAAACATTTTTCACCGAACCACGACACCACGCCGGGACACGCAACGACAAAATGGCCACTCCCGCGCTCCGAAAAAGCCTCATAAACGGCATCCTGACAACCAGCACCCGCCGCTACCTAACCAGCAGTGCCCGTCTCCAAAATGACACATCGACCAAGAAACGCGCCTTAACCGAGCCCATCGACACCTACGTCGTCAACAAGACAGTCTCCGCCGAGGAAACCGTTGCCCGTTGGTCTCCGTCGATGCGCGAGGTTTTCACCGACGGAGAGGCCGGGTTGAAGGAGGCGGATTTGAAGGATATTACGAGGGCGTTGGATCGGTTGGGTGATGGGATTATTGAGATGCCGGAGACGGATCCGGTTGTTAGGCCGTCGCCGAGAAGTTACTGGTTTGACCCGGATGACCCGGAGACTCGCACGCATGACATTGAGGGAGACAAGTTTGAGGAGAATGATATTTCGCCTTTGGCTCATGCCAAGTTGGAGGAAATTAGAGAGGAGAGAGAGTATATGAGGGTCATGGCATGGGAGATGCCTTTGCTAACCAGTAAGTGTTATTTTCCTCGCTTCGCTCGTTATTCGTAACCTAACACAATGTAGAATTCGCAAAGCCCTTCCAGCCACCTACCGGTACCCAGGTTCTTAGATTCAGATATACCAGCTACCTAGGAGAAGACCACCCCGCGCAAGCAAAGGTAGTCGTACAGTTCTCCACGCGCGATCTCGGTCTCTCGGAGCAACAGCAGAGGAAACTCGCCAAGCTTTCCGGCCCGAGATATAACCCACAAACCCACATCGTCAAGATGTCATGTGAGAGTTTCCCTCATCAAGCGCAGAATAAGCGCTTTTTATCTGATCAGATTGATAAGCTACTTGAGGCGGCCAAGGTATGTTGTTGTCTCAAAGAGGTTGTATTAAAACAGAATGCTAATGAAATGTAGGACCCCACGGATACATTTGAAGATGTCCCCCTCGATACCCGTCACCACAAGTGGGTTTCTAAGCCCAAGTGGCCTAAATCATGGAACTTGTCACCTACCCGCCGTGCCGCCCTTCTCTCTGAACAAGAATCTCAACTGGCTCTGGACGTCGCTAGAGACACCGAGGGTCGTCTGATTGACGGGAAGCAGATTCTCGAAAAACACCTTTTTAAAGTTACCGGTGTAGCCCCCTCGACTGTCGGAGATTCCTCTTCCTCGGTTTCCATGCCCGAGTTGGGTGGAAAGGGTGTCGTGAAGAACAAGGAGGTTGTTATGGCTTGATGACGGGGGGGAAGATTGTATTATATTGTAAATTAACTTTGTTGCTTACTTGCGTCCTAAACCTGTTCGACCACGGAGACCTTCCCATACTGCATAGATGCCAACCCACTTAGCTAGAACGCCTACCCATGATCCACCGCCCAGAGTAACAACTAACCAAATCCAATATCCCACACCCTTCGTAACGTTGCCATCCCGATCAAAGTTCGCTCCCGGCTTAATCATGTCTGTCTGCTTATACTTGCCCCAGTTATACGGCATATATCGTACCCGTAGTAACCCATCCGTCCACTCGGGGTTAAACAAGACACTCCTCTGATGCGTAAAAGCGTCAAAACCCGCCTTCCCATGAGACGCACCCGTCCCCGAGGATCCGACGCCACCAAAACGGATGGGCGCAAAGGACCCGTGCATGTAACAGTCGTTGACGGTTGCGCCACCGGATGTCACGTGAAGGAGAACTATCATGTTAGTGAGGGGGCTCTATGAGGATGAAAATAGGGAACTTACTTTTTTCGACTTCCGCTTTGTTTCCGAAGGGGTAGAGACCTAGCGGGGTGGGACAGACTCGGTTGGCGATCTCGATGGCTTGATCGGTGCTATCGACGGGGAAAATGGACCAGACAGGACCAAAAGTTTCGTTCTGGATAAGGATGTCTTGTTCATCTTCCACCAAAACTACCGTTGGCTCGATATATCTCGTTTCAGGGTTCCGTCCACCGCCCATGACGACGGTTCCCTTGGTCTTATCGAGATATCCCGTGATCCGGTTATAATGACCCACACTAATGATTCTCGAATAATCCTCACTTTTCTCGGCTCCCTCGGGGAACATCTTGGTATACTCGTTCTTTAAAGCCTCAATGAACCCGTCGACTAACGGACGAGACACAAGTGCGTAGTTCTGGGACATGCAGACTTGTCCACAGTTCATCACCTTACCCCACATAAGTCTTCTCGCAGCGACCTGAACATTCGCACTATCCGTGATAAAAGCCGGATTCAACCCTCCAAGCTCAAGAGACACGGGAGTTAAAGTCTCAGCAGCCTTCTTACTGATGATCCTAGCCACCGTGCCACCGCCCGTATAGAAGATCTTATCCCACTTACACTCCATCAAAGCCTCCGAAACCTCCTTTTCCCCGTTAACAACCCGATACAAGTCCCCATCCAAGCGCGTCTTTATCATATCCTCCAACACCGCCGCCGTCGCCGACGCCAACTCAGACGGCTTAACAATACAAGCACAACCCGCCGCAATAGCCCCCACCATCGGCGCCAAACTCAACTGTATCGGGAAGTTATACGGACTAACAATCAGCGCCGTCCCAAGCGGCTCTTTCCTAATCCGCACCGTCATCGGCATCGCAGTAAAAGGCAAATCCGGCACAGGTTCATCAGCCATATACGCCGGCAAGTTCCTAATCATATCGAGCAGAATGCCCTTCACCATGTCGAGTTCTGTTAAGTGGACTTCGAACGAGGACATTCCAATGTCCTTCTTAAGAGCTGCCTCGAGAAGCGGTGTGTAGTCGATTAACGCCCAGTATAGTTTTCTGAGCTGCCGGAGACGAAATGCTAATGGACGGGTCTTTAACGTACGATAAGACTGGACGGTTGATGCATGAAGAGATGGGATATCAGCTGTGTTAACAGCAACGAACGGGGGAAGCCCCGTGGGTACATCATTTGGAGTGGCCATTTTGTCAATTGTCAATTGTCGATTGTCGATTGTCAAGAAATAAAGAAGACAAAGAGCACGATAATATTTCACGTTCTCACTTATATATCACCTCGGCGCATGTACATACGCACGTACTCACCATAAACCCCACCACCCCCGGTAAATCCTTCTTCATGCTTCCATATTCAAGAACCTCGCCAAATCGGCGTAGAAATCCGTCCGTCCGTCTCCAATCCCGCCGGACTAAACCACCTTCCCCCGTTCAATCTGCACGGCTCTCTACTGATAAAACGCCATGTCCCAGATAACCGACCTGCCAAGTCTTTTTTACTGTCCGTTACTGAGCATTACATTACCATTACCATATGTATCTGACTCTAAATGTAACCTTAATCTAGCCAAGGGTTATACCCTACAGTTATTCTACCGCCCCAAGAGAGCCGCCGCAAGTCTCTTTCCTCTGTCACCGCCGAGATATAAACTATCTTCGTCAGTCTCCTTGCCCATTTCCACGGCGAATTCGTAGCCTCCTAGGACACTATCCTCGTCGACTCTCAATCCGTTCTCCACCAACGCCAAAACAACACTTCTAATGCGGACAATTTCCCGCATCGTAGCCACATCAATCGGTTCATTCTGACTAGAATAAACCGCTTGGTTTCCTTCTTCTCCCCTTCCAAAACCCGTCTGATCCGCCGCCGTGGGGTCCGCTCCTTCCTCACTATGCTTGTTAATCCAGATATACCCGTTAACACCCAAGATGACATCGATTTTGCCAGCGCCGTTTTCGCCATCCATTGTCCATACTTGACGTTTACTCCGAATGACACCACCGCCACCACCAACACCCGTAAGACTTAAAAACATGCCATTCCGCAACTTTCCATACTTCAAACTCCGCGTATGTAACGCAGCTGCTCCGTCACCATGTAACATCTGCACCTCAGCAACCAATAAATCACCCTCTGCAAAGAATGACCGAATCTGCAATTCATCCGTCTCCGTCCGTTTTCTCAAGATACCACCCGGCAGGTTAATAGCCGAGATGGCAAGAATAGCCAGCTGTGACGAGCCGACATCTACACGCCACCGTTTCGCTTGGACTTCGACGATGCGTCCGACTACTAAGTCACCGATTTCAGGCGTGTACCGGGCGCGGAGGGGCTGGACGGATATGAGCTTGTTGGTACGTTGGACGACGCCGGCGACGGAGGATATGATGGCGGTGGTTGAGTTGGGGACGTATGTTCCATGACCTCTGTGAAAAGGGTGTTAGCTTTGAATCCAAGAGAACCTCATAGTTTGTCTTACCTCATGTACTTTGCATCCTCAGTGATGGTTTGGCCAGGCGTGACAATGTAGTCTTCCACCTGATCAACCTCCATGTCCACCTCTTCATCTTCAATCTTCACGCCGCCATCAGAGTCATCACTGAGATCCATCGCCTCAGGATCTCTCCTCTTAACCTTTGTCCGCGGTCTCGTGCCAGCCGGCACCGGCTTAATAATTGTAATCGCCATTTTAATTCGTCAATATCTCATCAAAATCACCAAAAAATGCCTTACAATTCCAGAATGCGCCGGTGAATTTCAAAATAACCCCACCGATAAGATAAGAAATATGTACAAGCAGGGGCCCTGTCCTATTTCTTCCCTCTCCACCTCCCAAGTTCGACCCGCACAAAACGCATTTTACGCAAAAGCTCTATATAACCCCATCCAAGCCAATCCGACCGAGATGCCCGCGATACCCGCCCGCCGACTACGCATCCCAAACATTGATCCACTTTTAAGAACCTCAGCTTCTCTCCGTTCTAACTGCGACATTCCGGTGAAATAGTTAAAAGCCGATAACCCCAGAAACGCACCACTCCCTGTGATTCGTTAGATTTTACCAGCCAGAAAGAAGAGCCAGCCATTGGAACTTACCAATCACCTTGCATGGGAGACAGTCTTCGGCCGCTGCCTCCGCTTTGAGAACTTGGCTGAGTTTCTCGGGTCGGTCGAACCCTTGGACTGTAGGCTCGTTGTTGGGCATTTTGTTGGCTTTGACGAGGAGTAAATGAATATGTTCTCTCTTCGAATGGTCGTCTTATATTCTTATATATCCCCACCGCGAGTGGAACCGTAGACCCTAGGTGATTATTAGTCAGCGTGTTGTAGCTATGTAGGTAGCTAGATGGAGCTCGACACATGTATGTGTATGTACTTGATATCTCACGATTCAAAAACACAAAATGGCGGGATTAATCGAGGCACTACATATATTAGATGAGCGAAAGTAAGCACCCCATGAATCATAACAAGCTCAAGAACTAACACACCCAGTAATGCCATTGTCTCACACATCTACACTGGCCGGCCTCCATCTCTCCCTACTGTGCTGCCCATCTATCTATCTCACTCTGTGCCGAGACCCCCTCTAATTTATCTTCAATCGACCAATCCACCTACACTTCTCTTCTCTCTCCGTCATGACATACTTCTGTTCTTGGCAACCGCCTCTCATGAGATTGAGCCATTGGTAGTTCTCGAGTTCCTCCATCGCGTGGTTGACGCCCTTGAGGAATTCCTCGGGGCGCCCCTCGTTTCGGTAAAGGTTGAGCAGAATTATGAAGTAGTAGCGCAAGTTCTCCATGAGATGTGTGATTCAGGTATAGTAGCTACTACAGAACCAAATGCGCTGAGAGAAGTGGTTGAGGTTGAAGGGTGGATGGATCGTTTCTTGGGAAGCATCTCATTGCCATCGTGAGTTACTAGCTCTCCAATTTCATTCCTATGTATCTAACACATCTAGAAACCCAAACTTCACGTCCTCGTTTTCAAAGACTCCATCTACACTCCCCATCGCCCCGTCTCTGCCCTGGCGCAGAGCAAATGTAAAACATACAACCCCAGAACTCTTCTGTGACATTGTCGAGTCTCTAACCATGACACTCGCCCCCTCTGGTCGCCCTCTTGCCGCTTTCGCTCATGGTACTGTGGCATTCACATCTAAAGTATCTGGAATCCCCGATGTTCTCGTGTCATTATCCTCCGCCTCAGGGAAACACGCCGTGGAAAAAACACTTGATCTCCCAGTTTTCCATCCCTGTGTGCGTCTCCAGCGCTGGATGGAACGGCCTGGCGAGTTAAGTTTTATTCCGCCCGATGGAAAGTTTGTCTTGGCTAGTTACTCTGTTGATCTCCTAGGCGACATATCACACACGCCCATGTCTTCACCATCCCCAGTGAAACTGCCCGTCTCAGTGTCCATCAAGACGGGTCTTGGTCCCACCGGGGCTGACTTTGAAGTCCAGTTAACTCTGACGAAATCCTTCCTTTCTACGCCAACCACATCCAGACCGGGAAGACCCGTAGGGCAACAACAACCGCAGGTTCCTACACTTGAAGACCTCTCCATTCGCATCCCTATACCCGAAGGAGTAAAGAACATGCCCGAGATCCGACCATCCCGTGGAGACGCCTCATTCCACTCCGTAGACCACCACGTTGACTGGCGGATTCTTGCCAAGGATCTATCTTCTTCGCCAGGCGTGTTATCCCTAAGATGTACCATCCAAGGAGCACTAACCGAAGAAGATGAAGATGAGGAAGACGAGGATGCGTCAACGAATGGGCTTTACGACTTTGACGGGACATATCAGAAGAGTCTGCGAGTTCCTGATGACGTGCGGGATCCTGAGAAGGACGGCGGGAAGATCGCTGCTAATAGCATGTTAATGCCAGGTAGTGTACTTGTCAGTTTCAGTGTTAAAGGGTGGTTAGCTAGTGGATTGAAAGTGGACAGTATAATTCTTGACCCACGGAAATCCAAGGGCGTTGGAGAAGGCGTTAAGCCTTTTAAGGGCGTCAAGTATCTCACGATAAGCAAGGATGGAATGGAACTTAGATGTTAATGATAATATACCCTCACCCTCCTTTACTCAAACACTAAAACCCGCTCATTACCCCGACCAACGGCCTTGATCCGCGATTCAATCTGCAAAGGACTTCCCTCCGAGATGATGAAATGCCCGGAATCTAAGGCACTCTCCATAGTCAACCCCAGCACATCATAAACCGCCGAACTAACGAATCCCCACGCTATCTCCTCCGAGATCCCCGCCGCAACTCCATTATTCAAGGCAATTCCCGCATTAACACCCAGCGTTCTAACCTCCCAATCCTCCAACAACCCGAACGCAACCTTAACGCCCGCCCGAACAAGACTATCCACCGCCGTTCCGTTAGTAAGCGGGGCGCCGGTGAGTGCCCGGCGTTGATCCCATGATACCCCGTAGGAGTAGATAGGAGAGAGGATGACGCCGATTTGTGCGGCGGCGAGTTCATTGGCGAGGATGTGGGCTTCGGCGGCGCCGATGATGGCGATTTTGAGGGTGCCGGTGGGGACATGTTTCTCTACGTCAGACTTGAGACGGATGATTGCGGCGATTATGTCGGCGCTGTTGACGGATAAGACGAGGGTTTTCTCGCCACGGATGACACTTCCTAGGTATGCGTCCTCGCCGAATGGGTTTTCAAAGTCTCCCGTCTTCTTCACGGTGGATAACGCCTTGAGTAGCTTTCCTCTCAAAGTCGCCATGCCCACGGATAACGAGCCCATTTCTTTGAAGCCCTTGACTTGGTCGTCTAGAGGGTAATGCATGGCGACCTCGTCATTCCAGACAGCCCCGTGTTCAAGAGAATGTTTAGCTCCGGTAGCGAAACCTACAGAGACACCGAGGTACGACGGGGCAGTAACAGCCCGGGTGACACCGTAGTTTACAGCCTGGTGTAACTTCTTCGTGTCGAGGGATAATCCATCAAGAGCTCTGCTGAAAATAAGGGAGTTTCCATTGGTGGTGTATTTCTCCGAAGGAATTTCCTCCAGACCGAGAGCACCGCCGATAGCAGTTATAGAGTCAGTTAGATAACCATCAGCCAACTTGACAAACTTGGAGTTATCCGCCCGCGCGGAAGATACCTCCTCTTTGCAAACACCCAAACAGGTGATTTTCCCATCTTCAACAATGACCGTGACTGGCCCATCTTCAGATGCCTGGACACCCTTTAGAAGAACCTTAGTAACACCTTCAAAAACAACCTTATCCGTGTCCACTGGCTCCTTGACATCCGCAAGTAACTCCTTCTTCGACTTGCCAACACCAGCATTCTTCTTCAACACAACCGGCTTCTCAAACTGTTCCACCCCGTCAATCCACACCTGCACAGGCGCCGCCCCGGCACTCAACGGGTCCGAATCCCAAACGACGATATCCGCGTCATATCCATTCTTCACCTTTCCAAGTCTCTCTTCAAAACCCAAGTAATGCGCCGGAGCAGTGGTCACCGACGCTAAAGCTACATGATACGGTAACCCATACTTATAAGCCTTTGCGGCTTCGAAAAGGACATGCTGCGCGTTAAGTACCGGGTTGTCCGAGACGTAGATGGGGGTAAGCCCGTTTTGCCAAAGGATTTTCCCGGCGAATTCGCTGGCGGTGTAGGCTTCCGCTTTGTAGTACATGTTCTCTGCGAAAAGGGCCGATGCCGGTGGTTCAGGACCATACGCCCGCTTGAGGATTTCAGGGACGAGGTATGTTGAGTGGGCGTGGTGGAAGGCCCGAACGGGGAATTTGAATTCGTTGGTGTGGTCGACGAAGGCTTCTAGATCGGGGACGGTGTAGCAGTGCGTGTTCACGTGAACTTGGCCACGTAAGACGGCACCAAGACTCTCCCATTTCAGGTCCCAGGGGAGATACTCAGTAGCAGAGTCAACGCCGTCCTTCTCCACGGCCGCACACCAATCATCCTGACGTCTGTTCAAGTCAGCCGCCTGCTCAAATGCATGTCTGAACTCCCATGACTCGCCCAGACGACTATACGGACTCTGAGTTCTCCCCCTTCCATAGACGCGCTTAGCATTCTCACCACACGCCATCTTCATATATCTCAATTCTCCTTCGGGATCCGCTAACATGTCTCTTGCCGAGATCTCCAATCTTCCATCTTTGGGGCCAACAGCGTGTTTAAATACGTATGCCTCGCCGCCTATGTTGTTACCTGACCCGGGGAGAACGAGAGATGTAGTTACACCACCGGACTTGATAACCTGGAGTTGAGGATCCAGAGGGTTAAACCCGTCGATGGAACGCATTTGGGGGGTGATATCGGCGGACATCTCATTAACGTCCTCACTACCCCACAACACAGGCAGACTACCGACACCCCCGTGAGAATGCATATCGATAATTCCAGCTGTAACAGGTCGACCACCCGCGTCAAAGATCAGGGTATCCTTCGGGACACTCCCAACCGCGATCTCCGAACTCACAGCCCTGATAAGGCCATCCTGCACGTAAACATCCGCGTCAATCCAAGCATACCCCGTTCCATTCCTCGCCAACTCCTCCGGAGTCCCCTCTATCGGTTCTCCAGTCCAGACCTTGGCATTCTTGATCAGAGTTGGTTTCTGGCCGGTGATGTGTCTGGCGTTCTTGTCGCGTCCGAGACCAATAGGGTTGGCGGGAGTAGATTTGAGTTTGGCGCAACGGGCAAGGTCTTCGGATAGCTTGGATAAAGAAAGATTGGTAGATTTGATGGTGCTGGCGGGTTGGTAGTTTGTGTAAACTAGATAACTGAGACAGGCAAGTGTTGTGAAACGAAGGATTCTCGGGATAGTTCTGTGTCGTTTATGATGTTTGACTTTGATCGACTTGACTGGCGTAGAGTCTGGAGCCATAGGATCATCTTTATAAGGCGGCAAATCCACCTCCTTCTTTAAATCACAATCCATAATGTATCAATGTCTTAATATGTCGTAAACTAAGGTCTAGAAGAACTGAATTCACAAATATCTCTCACACATCTGTATACACTTAAATGTTATATCTCTCGTGCGACATGTCTTTGATTGCGATATCTCGAGGCCCTCTAGATGCGGTAATTTGCGGGGCTGGGAGGTTATCATCGTTACCAAGTAGGAAGGAGGTTGTGTTAGCGACAGGGATGTAGATTGTGGTGGTCATTGTGGTTAGGGCTTAGCGGGTGGTGAAAGGGTTAATTATATGTGACATCTTGATGAAAGGTATTGTCCAAGTCATGACATTTTATGAGATGTTACTATTCTTACTACCTCGGGGAAGAATCGGCCTCAACCCCTAATTCATACATGACAAACGAAAAACCCCTCAATTGAGACGACTCATTAATTGTCACATCATTGTAAATGACCCTTTTCAAGTTCAATGACCATGACAGATGAGCCCATCTGTCTTCATACATACTACGGTTACATTGCCGAGTGCGGCTCAACTATCCTTGTTCTCAAGTTCGTGATATTGGGTATCCTCAACGGCCACGCCACGACGAATACGAAGACTTCCTGTGGTCTGATGTGAATTATGACGAGCCCTTGGGATGTTAATACCCGGTTGTCACCGGCGGTTTCCTTCATGAGGCTCAGCTCAGCTCGACCAGCTGGTCATCCACCGTTGCCATGACTCGTGATTCACACATACGCTCATTCCTGACACCGTCAGGTATCCCACCAACAAGTCTTAAACCCGAGACATTCCCTCAAAATGCTTCCACAATCATGTTATCGTCGTCCTAACTCACCTCATCTCACTGTCAACCGGCCCGAAACTACAATCAAGCCTCGAGCCTCAAGCCTGACCACACGAACCCCTCAGCAGAGCCCCAACGGCCCGCAGAAGAGCCGCATCAACCTCGTCAACTCTCAGTGTAACCTTCCTCTCCTTTTTCGGCTCCATCTATAAAATTCTTTCACTTCTATCCTCTTAAACAGCCCACCATCATACAAATTCACACCACTCTTGTCTGATTCCATTCTTTGGATGTAACACAGGTAGGGTTAGCAAGGATTTGAACAATTAACCCTGACGGGATGACATGACAGATTTTGGAGGCTGTGAGTGAGATGCATGGATTGTACCGGCATAGTGGGTGCCTTTTTGAGTGGGGGTTGGGTATGTATGTACATGCCGAATATGGTCGTTGGCGGATGTAACTTGGCTCAACATCGGCTTGTCATGACATGTTTCTGCTGTGTAAGTTGCCGTGGCCATGATGATCACGAGATATATGCATACATGCAGAAATTCCAGCTTAAACAATAACTGTCTCTTCAAACCTAAAGAAACAAACAAAAAAACATCGAGTTAGCAACTTCACCAACTCAATTCTCATATTCCGGCCCAATCAATTCAGCCTGAATAACTCATATGTAGATACAAAAAAGTACATCACATGTCCTCTCCTCCCAAAAACCGAGAAAACAACGAATCCACCAGTCCAAAAACGGTAATTCACCAGCCCATTCCCCGGATTTTCATTCCACGCATTGAATGTTTTGCCGCCGTTGATTGGCTGGCGGCTGTGTTGGTTCCTTGTTCCTTCAAGCCGAGGTTTTTTCATGAGAAAATTGACAGGTTTCTCCAACTTGAAGTGGCTAATTATATGATGTAGCTAAGTAGCTATTCAGTGAATTACGATGGTGAATACAATGAATGCATGTATGCATGTGAAAGATTCTTTAATATCGACATACGCACACTACTCATCCAAAAATGACTCTTCTTTTTTCAAATGACTCTTTCCTTCCCTGTTATTGCCCCTAAACCCTCCTCCCTGCACTCCATAACCGACGCCAACTTCCCAATTCGGAAACCTTCCTTTAGTCCCGTCACCATACCATGAATAAAGACCCCCGTCATGCAGTAAAACATAGTTGACGTATAAAGCTATATGAAGAAAAAAGGAACAAATTTATCGTCTATAGCTAACTGGTAGTCCTCGTTTTTATGGCCTGGACGGGACTTCGTGTGGACTGATGATCCCATGACTTGTATATCCCGGTAGTCAGCTTGTTGATTTATATATCGAGAGTTGGTCGATGGATGTTCACTTTTTCTTGTTCATTTTGTTGCCTTGTTACTTTTGGTATATCGTTGTGTTATATATACATTCTATTCACTGCTCTATACTGTCAACTATTTCTTTCCCATACATTGAATCATAATCATCCTTCACAATGGCGTTAGCAACCCCCGTTGCCCGAAGAATCCTCGCCTCTCGCACCCGCCAAATGGCCACCTCCGCCACCTCCGACCTCTCAAATCTCTCAACTCGCTCAACGCCAAATCTTATGTCTATGTCCAATTCACGATCAAAGACTGCTCTCATATTCCCAGGTAAGTTCCTCATATTCTTCATCGTCATAACCACCCACTAACGGTCCTCAGGCCAAGGCGTACAACGAGTCGGCATGCTCACTCCCTGGCTAGAAGCCTTCCCCACTACGACCCGCGACTTCATCCATGAGCTCGATTCACACATCACCAACCTCGATCCGCACACCCCCAGTCCCTTTTCTTCTCTCATTCAACGTGGTTCCAAGTTAGAACTTAACGCTACAGAGAATGCTCAGCCAGCAATAATGGCTACATCTCTTTTAATCTTACGTATCCTGGAGCGTCATTATGGCTTCAACACCGCCGAAACAGTCGGCTACACAATGGGTCACTCCCTAGGAGAATTCGCCGCTCTCGTAGCTGCCGGAAACCTCTCATTTAAAGACTCCCTCCGTATGGTCCGCAAACGAGCCCTCATCATGGCTAAGGCCACCGCACGAGCTCAAGATGCCCATAACGGGGAGGAATACGGCATGGTCGCTGTTATTACCGAACCAGAATACCTACAGTCCGTGATTGATACTATCCACCGCATTGTAGGTGACGGTGTCTCCGATTGGGCTCATATGCCCGTGGACGGCCAAGTCTGCATCGCCAATGTGAATTCCCGTGACCAAATCGTTCTCAGTGGGAACATCCATAGCATAGGTCGTGTTCTCGACCGAGTCCGCCACTTCTCTGGTCATGACCCTCGCGCCGTCCGTCTTTCCTCCGAATCTCCCTTCCACAGTCCTCTAATGAAACCCGCCGCCCGTGCTGTCCGCTCAATGCTTGACGCCCCCGGGGTCGTTTCTTATCCTAGTAAGATTCACTGCATCAGCAACATCACAGCTCGCCCCTTCCAAAACGCCTCCGACATCCGTGATCTCGTCTCCCGTTCTGGCGTCGAAGGTGTCCGTTGGGCCGACTCTATCCGCTATCTCCACGAACAAGCGGGAGTTACCAGATGGATAGGTCTTGGCCCAGGGAAAGTCGGCCGGAATCTTGTAGGCAAGGAAGTCGGCATGAGAGGCACAGATAAGCGGAGAGGTGGTGGCGTTTGGGCAATTGCCGAACCAGCAGATATTGAGGAGGTGTTGAGGGGGCTTGAAGAGACGGAAGATTCTAGATGTATGCCTGGCTATGTGTTTAGTGAGGGGATGCAGTCTAGAGGACAGCAGAGCCTGTAAACAGGCTAAACTGGTTATGATTTATGACTCGGGATGCGGGTTTTTTACTCGGTACCACGACTTTTTGGTCGCAGCGCTGTTTTTGGTAGTTTAAAAGGTGTTTGTTTAATTCATGATTTATTGTAATGAGATCTTTGGTTAGCCAGGTGACCTGAAAATAGGACGGATTTAGTGTGTGTACTTGATCCTTTGTCTCTAGATGTAAGTCATATAACCCTATTAATACCCTAGACGAATCAAGGGACACGTTTGGAGGACCCCACTATTATGGTGTTACTTAATATCTAAGCTTAGGACAACCAACAATAGCTATATCACGATACAAGCGCATTGCACCTTCTGTCGCAAACTCCACAATTCGGTATAATTGATCTTCCCTAAACGAACCTCTCTCGACAACAACCCCATATACCCCCACAACTCTACACCCGCAAACCTCACACAAAATGGATCCCTTTTCCGCCGAAGGCGAGCTTCTCAACCTCCACAACGCCTTCCACCAAGGCCAATACGAAACCGTACTTTCCCTCCCAACCGCCGACCTCTCGCCCAGCAACGCCATCCCCGCCCAAGTCCTCCAACTCCGCGCGCGTCTCGCCCTCGGCCAAGCCATCCCCGTGCTCTCCGAACTCAAAGGAACCACCGACACATCTCTCCGCGCCGTCGCCTGTCTGGCTCTTCTCCTTGCCGGCCAGGAGGAGAAGGCCGCGGGTCTTGCTGACCTTCTTGTTGCCGAGGCGTCGGAGAATAAGGATGTGCAGGTTTTGGTGGGCACGGTGTTGATTCGCTTGGGGAGAACGGAGGATGCCGTTGCCTTGTTGGGGGGGGAGGGCTGTCTTGATGGCGCGGCGGTGTTGGTGCAGGCTTATTTGGCGGGGAATCGGACGGATGTGGCGGTTAGAGAGGTGGCGGGGGCGAGGAGGTGGGCGCAGGATAGTTTGTTGGTGAACCTTGCTGAGGCGTGGGTTGGTCTTCGTCTTGTAAGTTCTTTATCTCTATCTCATCTCATCAGTATACACTAACACTAACACCCACAGGGCGGCGAACGCTACCAACAAGCCTTCTACGTCTTCGAAGAACTCGCACAGGCCCCATCCACAACATCTCTCCGCTCGCTCGTTTCTCAGGCCGTCTCCGAGTTACACCTTGGTAGACTTGAAGAAGCCCAAGCCGCTCTTGAAGAGGCTCTTTCTAAGGATCCCGAGTCGCCTGATGCCCTTGCTAACATGGCTGTTCTCACTGCTGTTTCTGGAAAGGAAGTTTCTGAATATGCCGAGTAAGTCGTTCATTCCTGTCGTTTTTTGAACAGAGGATGCTAACATGTCATAGACAACTCAAGCAGGTTGAGCCTACACATCCATTCCTGGTGGATCTTGAGGAGAAGAGTGCCTTGTTTGATCAGGCTGCTACCAAGTACAGCCCCAAGGTTTCTGCTTAGAGGGGGTTTCATGTTGGATGTTTATAGATGTTTATGGGTAATCAATATTTTCATGATATTTGGTTGGATACGAGCATTTTGACATGTGAAATTTGAAGCTGCAAAAAGATGAACAGCTCTATGGCGTTAGATTCCGAGAGGAGAACAAAAATAACTGCCTTCAAGCGGATTTGAACCGCTGACCTCGACATTACTAGTGTCGCGCTCTGCCAACTGAGCTATGAAGGCTTTCTTGATATGATGCAGCTAACATGCGTTTAAGAATCTTCTTGGTGACCGGGGTTGAAACGACCCTCGGAATATAAGAGCGGTGTAGACATAGGTTTTCAGCAGTCTAGAATCTAAGACAAGCACCTCGTTTGTCAAGTTATAGACTCGATGAAGGTATTCATCAGACGCTAAAATGTTTGCTTGCCTCTATCTGGCGGAAATATCTGTTGGCCATGTAAAGGGTTTAAGTAGACTGCGGGTTGCACAAGATTCGGCAGTCGAAGTTACTTATAGATGGATCTGGATATATGGGATGGGGTATTCTCCTCTACCGTGGGAGGGTTTGGATAGTATCAACGGGATTTAGAGACTACTTTAGATTTACCATCTGAACATGCAAACATTGAGATGTTCATTATTAGATCACCTACATGTACGGATCTAAATTGAACCCCTCATCCGTTCTTCACCCGTGGCCATGTCACGTTGGCAAACCTAATTGGGCCACATTTAGCGTGTAAACCCGCCCCCAAATTGGTCGCCCTATATATGTATGTATGTACGCTCTTTACGCTGCCGTATTCTAGGTCAACTATTTCCAACAACACGTTGCTCCTCTTAAAAAGTACGCGTCTACTATAAAAAAGACCACAACATTGGAAACTCAAAATCAACTACTCAACACTGTGGTGTATTCCTCAATTCGCCCTGCTGCTGTTATCCAACAACCCCGAATTTTTACCATCAAGGCCCTAATCGGATTTTATCTGACCCCAGCCTAGCCGTGCAGCTGACGCTAGCACTTGCCTGCTGAACTCGCTCGCCATGAACCTGCACTCAAGCTAAACGTGAAAATAATAATTCTAGTCGGCCTTGTGCGATTCCATCCATTTTCTTGCCCTCCCTTCCATTCTTTCTGTATGCAGCATATTGTCATTGCAGACGACACGGCTTAGATTTTTCGTCTTTTTTCGCAACGCGTCGTATTGCCTGTTCTATCTGCCAATTACCTGCATTTGATCATTTGACAACTCTCGCTCTCGCTCGACCTTTTAGATTCCATTCATCCATTTTCTGATCTCGAAAAAAAAAAAAACATCCATCCCATATTGTAAAAATGTCGGCTTCTCCTCCTCCTACGCAGTCTACAAAGCGCCCTCTTGAGGATGCCTCATCGCCAATGCACTCCAATGATGACCCTGATGTCAAGCGGATCATCATCGGCAAAGTCGTGAAGAATGAGGATGGCTCAGAGTCTACCAAACTTGAGGCTGTCTCGGCTCCCGCTAGCAACGAGGATAAAGAGAGAAAGGAGGACCCTGAGAAGGCTGCTAACAATGGTGTTGATGAGACGGCGTGGATTCACATTCGGGCTGTTATTTCTAGCCCCGAGGCTGCCACTATCATTGGTAAGGGTGGAGAGAATGTCTCCAATATTCGCAAGATGTCGGGAGCCAAGTGCACCGTTAGCGACTACCAGAAGGGCGCCATTGAGCGTATTCTCACTGTCAGCGGTGTTGTCGATGCTGTCGCCAAGGTAAGTTTCTCTGATGATGATGAATGGCTATGGTCCATACTAACAACTCCTAATTAGGCGTTTGGTTTGATAATCCGTACCCTGAACAACGAGAACCTCACTGAGGCTTCGACCGCACAGAGCAAGACTTATCCTCTTCGTCTGCTCATCCCCCACATTCTGATTGGTAGCATCATCGGAAAGGGTGGTTCTCGCATTCGTGAAATCCAGGAGGCTTCCGGTGCGCGCCTCAACGCCAGTGATGCTTGCCTTCCTCTGTCTACAGAGCGTTCCCTCGTTGTCATGGGTGTCGCTGATGCTGTTCACATTGCTACTTACTATGTATGCAGCACTCTACTTGAGCAGCTTAAGGAGCGCTTTGGAGGCCCCGCTGCTTCTGCTTATGCTACCCGTAGCGGAGGTCCCGCTGGTTCTGTCCCTGGTGGTATGCAGGTTGTCCCTTACAACCCCCAGCCCGCCAACGGAAACTACGGAAACCGCGAGAGTTATGGCCGTAGAAATGATTCGCGTGGTCCTCACATGGGTGGTATGAACGGTTATCCCCAACAATACCACCCCCACCCGGCTGCTCTTTCTCCCGGTATGCCTCCTTATGGCCAACAGCCTGGCCCATCCTACGGAGGCGCTGCTCCCCACATCCCGCACAACGGTCCGGCTCATGGCTCACACCCATCTGCGCCAGTCCCGATTGCGGCGGGTGGTCCTGGTGGACCTGCGATGCACACTGGTGGCGCGGCTGGTGGTGCGCCCGTGACACAGCAGATCTTTATCCCCAATGATATGGTTGGTGCCATTATTGGTAAGGGTGGAGCCAAGATCAACGAGATTCGCCAGATTAGTGGCAGTGTCATTAAGATCAATGAACCCCAGGATAGCAACAGTGAACGTCTCGTCACTATTACTGGTGCCGAGGAGTCTAACCGTATGGCTTTGTACATGCTGTACTCTAGACTTGGTAAGTTGCCGTCTGATATTAAAGCTGATGAATCTTCACTAACATTGATATCACAGAATCGGAGAAGCACCGTGCCTAGAAAACCTGGGCTGTTTGCTAACAACCATCTTATGTTGTATCGTTACATGGGCCCAGGCGTTGGTGTGATCTTTCTTGGCGTTTGTTTTGTCTTTTCTTCGTTTTTGGTGTTGTCTTTTCTGCCGTTTCTTTGCCCTGGCTATTATTTGTCATTTTGAACTTTTAACGAGTTGGCTATGGGGTTCTGTGGGCTTCATGTGTTTGGTCTCTTTTGCTTTGTTAGCTTGCGTAGCAATGGGCAAGCTTTCTGATTCCATCAGACCGCATTCAACAAGGTAACGAATTGGTATACAGGTTATGGCGTGCTATGGCCGTCAACCTTGCAAGATATATCTTGTTTCTTGTGGGGATACAGAAGAATTCTGACTATGCAGGTTTACGACCCCGTGTCTTAAAATTGGGTGTTGTGATGTGATTTGGTGGGAATTCCTTTTTACGACGTTGTCTTTGTTTGGTGGTGTCGTTCACTTGTCATTTTTACCCTTTCTAGCCCTGAATCCTCTCTCTTTTCTAATATCTACTTCACAAGACTTCACAAACTACCCTTTGCACAATCATGCACTCTCTCACGTCTTTGATACCCTGTCCACTGCGTCATTTCTGTCGTCTCTCCTACGCTACGTCTCACGTCACATGCACTTTGTCCTCTCCTTTTTAGAAATTACGATTGATGTATATGTGTGGTGAGGGGATACTAACGGGACTACTAACTGTTGGTAATAGAGGGACTCGTAGGGATTGAACCTGGAAGCATGTGATCATGGTAAGTTTATGTGACATAGTTAGAACTCGTTGATAGATGGCGTGTTTGTGGACGTTCGTTATCAGATCTGGGTTCTACAAATGGACAGGAATGGTTACGTAAGGTGATTTATTGTCATGTTCGGTGTACATACATACGTATGTACATACGCCATTTCTGGTTTAGGCGGTGTACTTGATGAAGTTTACGTGCCACTGGAATTTGTGTTAGTATTGGTATTGGTTTAGCAGTATATATCATGAGAACTTACCATGTTCAAGCTGTCAGCACCCTCGGTGATGAGACTGAGGTTAGAAATGATAGCTACATATCTTCTGTTAGTAAATTCGTACGTATATAATAGAGATGTAAACATGCCATTTCCAGGTACAGCCTTGGCCGTCAAATGGGCCTCCTTGCTATCCCATCCGAGAACCATAGTAGCAGCCCGGTTCTTCTCCTCCTTGCCTTCTTCAGCAATCTTCATAAGAGTCTCACCACACGCGGTCGCTCTCAAGCCCTTCAACTCGCCCTCACCCATCCTCTTCAGGAACTCATTTCCCCTATCAATATACCCATCGCCAATCCCATAGGAAATCAACATCTCCGTACAAGGTGCTCCCAACGCTCCAAACGGATCCCCACCAAGCTCCGTCTCAAACCACCCACGGCTCTCAATGACCCCCTTCAACTGGCCCATGACCTCGGGGAATCGCGGGTCTGCTTGCCATTCACGGTGAGCGGCTTGGCTGGCCCAGGGAATTACGATGAGCCATTTGGTTGGGTCTTCGATGGTTGGGCCGGCGAAGAGGGTGGAGGTGGGGTTTTGGGGGAGACCTGTTAGGGTGTTGAGGACCTTGACGAGGCTGGTGGGGGCCGTGTCGGACGGGGTGGTGAGGGTGAATGTGAACCATTCCCAGGCGGTGGTGTCGGTCATTTTGGCGGTGTTTTGGAGAGTATGTGAGAGGTTGTTTGAGGGGAGGTTTGAGAAGAACGTCGTATGAGGTTAGGTGTGATTATGTATCATGCATATAGAATTGAAGTGGGGCATGTTCAACTATACCGCACAGTGAAAGTGACACTGTGCTGACAGCATTCACCATTGTTGAGACTACTATAAGCTCACGATATTGCCTATTTAGGCTGTTTACTCTACTAATATGTCGAGTCTCTCGAGTCTAAAACATGTAAATATACCACGTACCTACCAATCTCCCACAAAATGCCTCCACAAACAGGCAACATAACCAATCACATGGGTTTCTATGATTTGTCAGCCGCCTCAACACCGTACAGTTTTTGAATGGAATAATAAACTGTCCCCACTGTTACGCTACTTGGATGTAGCCATAGGTCCGAGTTGCCGTTTTGGGAAAGTATATAGAGACGATTACCGGATGTTGAAGATGAGGAGAGTAATGACTTGGACGGGTTGTGGAGGTTTAGGATAATATTCAGGGGATGGATCTGTTGAGCTTTTGAACCTTGATTTTGAGGAATCACGGAGGTTATCTTTGTTCGTTGAAAATATCATGTTTTCCGCTATGGATGGGTCGGATATCGATCCAGGTGGATATGGAGACCGTGATAGTGTGAGTATTTACTTTTCAAGACACCCATCAAAATCTAACAAAGTCACTAGATTCACCAAGAAGACGACGATGATGATGACATGGCCGGGTTCACTTTTGCTCGTCCTGCTCAGGTAGCCGGTCGTTTCAGTGGCTTTCAACGGAACAACATCCGCTACGGTGATAACCTGTCTAGCCGGGGGAGCAAGTCTCCTCCTCAGAGCGAAGCCGGGCCTGCCCGGGGTTCCATTGAACAGAAGAAGACGCCCGAGAGGGTTCTTGAAACTCCGGTTGATCTTACGGGGGATATCCACGAGGCTTTGTTTGAGAGGAAGACCGAGAACCAGCGCCTGGGAACTCCTCAGCATGGTCCTGTTGTCAAGGAACATCCGGTTGGAAGTTCCCCTTCCGTGAGACATGCTGAAGTCATCGGACGTTCTGTTAACCCTTCGCCTTCTCAGCAGCATAAACATACCCCATCTATGCGTATGCCGTTCCCGGATACGAAGAGGTCTTCTATAATCAGTAGTAGACCCCAAAAAGGACCATTTGCCCCTCGTCAAGATAAACCTGTTGTTCTGGGACATATATCGCCGGCATTCAAGGTGCATAAACCCACTACACGGTTGTCTACTCCGACACCGGTTCCGCATGGGGTTTCCCCTGTTGGTGATTTGGAACTCCCTACTAAGCGGGAGAGCTCGAGGGCTGTCCCTCGGGCTTCTCCTGAGAGGAAGCTGATTTCTAAGATTGCCAAGGTTTCGAAGTTGTCGGGTAGGTCGAAGGGTACGGCTGATAGTGGTCGCGAGAAGACGTATCGACGGACTAGCTCCGGGTCAAATGATGCCGCCGGACGTAGCTCGTCTCGGACAAAGGCTACCGGTGGTGACCTATCTACCAGACGTCTTATCGAGCTTGAACAGACAAACGGTCCCCATAAATCCGTGATCCCCGAAAGACCATCTTCTCGTACGTCCAACATCTCCCGTCGGCGTCTCCGCCTGAAGGATGACTGGCTCGCTGTTGCTACTGATGACACACAGCTGGTCGACGTTGCTTCTACACTAAACTCGTGGTATGAATATAACCGGACTAGCCGGGCTAAAGCCACTAAGTTGATGCGTAGTTTCGAGGAGAAAATCGAGCACTTGAAGAAACAAGTCGAGGAGCGTGACGTCCAAATCAGTGACCACCAGGCCATCTACATTGAACTGGAGAATGACAAGGCGAGATCGGACTTGGCTAATGAGGAGTTGGCGAGTAAGTTGGAGGAGTTACAAAGCCAGGTGGAGCAGCAGGAGGGGGTTATTGAGAGTTCAGTGGCATTTCAGGAGGACTTGGAGAACCGTTTAGCGGGAGTTTTGAGTGTTTGTGGGGAGACTAGATCAGAGGGTGGGTGTGAAGAGATGATTGAGAAGATTCGAAAGAACGTAGAGAAGAAGGGGAGTCAGTTGTGTGAGTCAGAGAAGAGTCTCGAGAATCTGGAGAGAGAAAGAGTTATCATGAAGAAGGAGTATACTGGAAAGATTAGGGAGATGGAAGCTATGGTTAGCAGAGGTGAGTCACTTGGGCCAGACTTGCTACTGAGCTTTACTAACATGGACATAACAGACCAGGAATCCATTGCTTCTCTAGAGGACAAGCTTCAAGGCAAGTCCAACGAGGCTCTCTCCGCCAGCTGCCGGGTTGCGGAACTGGAGCAAAAGGTTCAAGACTTGGAGTCCATGGCTACTCGCGACTCTTCTCTTGAAGCTCAGTTCGAGAAGCTCATGGTTGCTGTTGAAGATAGTAAGGCTGGTAAAAGACTTGACGTTGATATTCAAGAGTTTATGGCTGCTAAGTGAGTACTGATAGAGACTTGCTTTGAGATAGTTGCTAACGTTCGATAGGTTCGAAATGCTGTTGGGTTCTATCCAGAATCAGACTGGACATGTCGAGAGAGATGTTGCTGTACATCAACGTCTCGATAGTCTTCAAGCTGCACAAGAGACTGGACAGAAGAGGTGAGTTGGTTGATTTCTCTATAACTTTCGATATCATACTAACAACTAGTCAGCATTGTTTCATCGATTGCTGAGCTTGTTTCCCAGGATGTCCATACAAAGGGAGTTTCCCTCGGCACGGAAATCAAGGACCTGGTTGAGAACCAAACCACAAACATTGTCGAGCTTCTTCAAGAGCAAAGATCTCGCTTATCTGATGTAATTTCCCAAGCTGACCGCTGTGACAAGCTTGCTGACCAGGTGGACTCGCTACATAAACTCTTGTCTGATTCTCAGGCTGAGCAATCAAAGTTGCAACAGGAACTTTCTACCAAGACTGTCAAACTTGAAAACGCTATTGAGCGTGCCGGTGAGACTGTCGAGTTGAAGGCCGCCAATGGGGCTTTGCAGGAAAGACTTGATGAGCTTCAATCTCAACGGGTTGCTGACTTGCAGAACGACAACAAGAAGATGGCAGATCTTAAATTGCAAATTCAAGAGGTATCCAGTCAGTACCAAGCTGCCAAGGTTGAGTTGTCTATCAACGTAAAGGAGTGTGAGGAACTGCGTCTTTCTCTTTCCAAACAAGAGAATTTACTTGCAGAGGCAAAGGCTGCTATTAGTACACAGACTCAACTTAGCGCTGACACTGGAGATACCGTGGAGAGTCTTCAAGCCAAGGTTAAAGAGAAGGATGCTGTTATTCTTGCTGCTCGTGCGGAGACTGCTGAGGCAAACCAGCGGGTGATTAACCTCCGGGAACGTTTGAAGCGGGCTGAAAGTTTCACCGCTGAACTTGGGCAGACCCTGGGGGCTTGGAGAAAGCATTCTGAACAGGTAGGCAAGCTTCAGTCGAAGATGTCTGATACGGGAGTTTCCCAGGTTCAAGAAATGTGTGCCCAGTTGTCTAGCTTGTGGGGTGAACGGTCCGAGGGTCATTCGGTTCAGAAGACTACAGAGAATGATCCACCTTGCACCCCGCCTGGAAACCAACGTCAGGCTCCCGACTTTCAGGGTGCCGAAGGCTGGGGAGATGGAGAAGATTTTGCCGGTGATGGTATGTTTGATGATGTCGACATTGATGACATTATTGATACCATGGACAATATGCAGAGTCCTGGAGAGATTCGTCGTAACGAATCTAGTGTCAAGTCACCGGTTGTACAGCGTTCCAGAACCGTGTCTGACAATTCGACGGCCTCCATCCCAGGACAGAACCGTCGGTTGGTCTTTCAGCTTCCTGACTCGTCTCAAGAACCGCAAGTTCCTACTGTTCAGGAAGAACAGACTGCTAGAAGAGAGGCGCCTCCCCCGACGTCTATCATGAAGAGCAAATCAATGGAACAGCCTGTTTCCTCCTCAGTTAGCCCCAACAAAGCAAGCAAGTCGTCCGAAACCGCCAAGAAACTGCGGCAACTACAGCTTCGTGAATCTCTAAGCCAGCGTGGAGCTCGTTTTGTAGCTGGGTCTGCTGTAGCTACTCGGTCGTTGACGAGTCATGACGGTGCTCGTGATGATATCCGGCGGTCTTTGGGGATTGAAATGACGGGGCACACTGGAGTTGAAGTGGGTAAGAGAAAACGGGCTGATTCGATCAGTGGCTCGGGAAGAGGAGTGAAAGCCCGATTGGCTGAGAATGGACGGACTTCTATCCATATGCAGTCGGAGTACTTTAGACAGTCGAGCCGGACTATGTCTACGCGGAGAAACGCGGCTGCTGATGTGGAGGCGATTGAGGATTAAAATTAGTGTTTTGAGGGAACCAGTATTAGTCTTTGTATATTTATGAATGACAAGTATGTTTAGATGACAAATTGGTATTAACAATATGCGTACTAGTACATGAGCCAATCTCGATGTAGAGTGATTAAGTGACTAAATTTGATCAGGGCAAGCTACCGAGGTATCTAGCCATGATGGTGATGTTATACAGCGGCCAATAGAACCGAAAGCCCATCTACCCCGTGGACTCAAAAGAATCATAACAAAAAAACAGTAGGTAAACTTCCCTCCGTACAAGAAAACTGAAAGGACTCATGTCTATCTTATCCTCTTCTTCGATTCTAGGAAAAGAACGTGTTTCCGGACTATAATGGTTAGACAAGCTCACTGAGGGCAAAGAAGGAAAACTTACCA
The DNA here is from genome assembly GCA_002018275.1 of Huntiella bhutanensis. Lineage (NCBI taxonomy): Eukaryota > Fungi > Ascomycota > Sordariomycetes > Microascales > Ceratocystidaceae > Huntiella > Huntiella bhutanensis. The sequence goes on along the minus strand of MJMS01000004.1, from coordinate 146,316 downwards.
ATGGGATCATACTTCATCATAGACATAGGCCGTGCTGTACGCGGCCGAGTGAAGGTATAGAAGAAGCCGGTCAAGGCCATGGAAATCAGGCGGACCGGGATGACACGGGACTTGGCTACAAGCTGTTAATTTTTTCTTCTTCTGTCTCGTTTTTTTTCTCGTTCCTATGTATATGGAATGGCGTATTTCCACATGTTAAGTTCCGGGTTTCACGTACCTTTCTTGGCCATTTTATCAACGCGTTACCGGGGATCCTTTACGGGGTTGCTGGCGGTGGTTTTGAGATGCTGGTGAAGATGAGGTTGTTCTGGGGTGATTGTCGGGTAATCCAGTTGTGATGATTTTGGAAAGGCATGGGTTATGTGAATAGGGTTTGATTTGTGTTGTGTTAGGGTTGTTGTGTCTTGGGTAGGGTTGGCTATCGGGTGGTGGGGATTGATGGATTCGGAGGCGGCGGCGAGGACGGATAGGGATTGTGTGGATTGATAGACGGGGTTTTAGGTTATCGGGACAGGCTATTTTTATTGTTGGTCGATTTGATGGCAGAGCCGCATGTTGATGAATATGAGGATGGACAGACGGATGGGGGGTTTTATGTGTGCATTTACAGGTATTTTGTTCGAGATTGGAGAAGGGAAGGAGTTGCGTAATGGCGGTGTTTTTGGGTGTATTGATTTGGAGGAGGGCCGGTATATTTAGGGTTGGTTGGTGACGATGCTATATATTGTTGTGTTATCGTGAAGTAGAGCGGCATGGCAAGTCCGTGGTTGATGGTATCAGGTAGTTGGTTAGTTCACGGGCTAGCTAGATACTCGGTCCGCGGGCAGATCCCCTTGGAATATCGTCAAGATGCTCTCCGGGCTCCGATCGGAGTAGAAACAGGCCTCACGGCCGGTAACTATGTCGATGCAGCTTCTCCATCTCTCATGTATACAGTGTACGTTGATATGTATGTATGTACATACATACGTCACTGCTAAATCCCCAAACAGCCCGTATGTACCATGCCCCATCCAAACATGTGGGGCTCCACATCGATTGGTCAACGGCCCACGTAAATTGGAGAGACATCCGGTATCCGAACGCAAGGCACTGGCGTCCAATTGGCGGGGCGGAGTCCAAGAGACATAACCAAGCAGGAAATTGCGGGTTCCATGTCCGTATGCCTATACATATGTACGTATGGAGATACCCGTGGCGACTTCTTTCCTTTTTTTTTTTTCCCTCCTCGGTTTTGAAATGTCTTAAAGTCCAAGAAATTCTCTGCTGACTCAGACTTTTAAGGTGGATTTTCTAGGTGTTTATATAAGCTATCTGTGCAGGACGGTGCTTAAACATTTCATTTTTTTTATTACCTATCAGCTCTTGAATATCGTTATCCAAGTTATCGATATCAATCACCATTACCATGTTATTCACTGCGGTCACTACCCGTCAGGCATTGGCTCTTTCTAGTAAGTAGCTGTCCCTTTTTTCTTTGTCGCTTTTCTGTCCTTCCTTCCTTTCTTATTCAATGCGACGGGGAACGGCGCGTTGCGCGCATGGTTTCTTTCGGTGGTTTTCTTCCTTCGTAGCACGTGGGTTTGGGATATCCTGGAGCTGTCTGGCTGGCTGGCTGTCTGGCTGTCTGGCTAGATAGCTAGGCGACAAGTGTGACTGCTCATATTAGATATCTGCGTTGATCAAGTTTCTCTGGTTCCGATGGACTTGACTTGTCCTGCGGGCGGGTGTCGGCAGACTCCTTTGTCTTGATGCAAGGTTGTGACATCCTAGTTGATGAAACCCCTTGCAGAGGGACGGACAATGCGATGCGATAGGTTGATACATAGACCTGTGTTATCTGATTAAGTCGGATACTACATACGTATGGCCGAAGTCGGCTTGGGATTGTATTGCTAGACGCACTCTGTCATTTCTTTTGCCCGATGTTTTCAAGGCGAACGGACGGCCAGACACAGGGAAGCGGGGTGTGGGAAACTGCGAGCGACTCTTGCACGGATAACCTACACGCCCCAATTCGTCCGCCACTCCTCCAGCCAGTGCAACGTAGTGGTTGATTGTATGCGATTCAATTTGTATCCAATTGCCATGTTCATCATGTCGCAATGGGAATTACATAATATAATCCAATCAATCTGGCAACCACCGCACGCGACCTCGTTCAATCCAGCATGATCTCTTATACAAGTCACGTCACTAAGCTTCGTCCAATGCTACACCCGCCCTGTGACACTCTTGTCAACCCCACAATGGGCCGAGGAAGACTATTCACAAAAACCACCTGGACAGCACAGTTACCCGAACCCATAACATCCGGCAGCCCACAATTCCCCGCATTATGACCCCGGATCCCCAGAAAATCTGGACTGATTCTTTGTTCTCCAACACCGCCCTATCATGGCGTTCCTGATGGAACCCTGAAAACCACGATTCACCTAGTCGTTCGCAGGAACAGCGTTAGGAAGATACTGTGACAAGTCAATCTGATAAGTCTGGTTTTCTAAACGCGGCTCTTGTCGGATGGAGACTAAGTAGCCCGGCCAGAGACGGCTCCCAGATTCCACATGTGTGGATCCGGCACTAAGTGCCCCGGCTTTCTAGGTTCCTAAACGCGGAGTCTATGACATACATATCCCCAAATAAATGTGTCATTCCAATTTCTCGATATCGCCCCAGCTGTCTCGGTGGTCCCCGCCCAGTGGCAACCAAACCACCTCATCATCTGGCCAGTCCCGTCCCATGGCCCCCCAATCCAATTCACCAAGAACTTCGCAGCCGCAGTCTTCAAGACTCCCCCAAACCCTTGTTCGAACCCTCAGACTCAGCTCAACCCTGCAAGCCAAAATCCCCCCGCGTTCCCTATCAGCAATGACTGAAGTCGGTCAAGCTCTTTCCCAGTTCGGAAAGTCTACTCGTAGGGAACCAATCATGGGACAGTATTTCACTCATGTCTGTGATATAAGCCGTTTTCATTTATCGCGACATTATGAATAATGTTAATGGGCTATCCGGGCTGGGCTTGCTGAGATGGAATTCCCTCGTTTCTTTGCGTTTACCCCCCGTTACTTTTGGCGGTTTTGGGTTATGGCAAAGGAAGAGGAGTTTGATGGCTTTGGATGGACTTGCTGTACCCCCCTTTTGATGAGTCGCATTTAGGTCTTTTGGACTTATGGATGGGGGAATTGCCCGAGGTCCGGTTGTTTGCCGGGTTCTAGAATGGATTTGGCGAATGGTACCGGTGACTCTTGTTGGTGGACTAGCTTTCTTTGGCAAGCATGACGACATACATACCTACGCTATGGGAAGCTTGCCACTGAGTGAGACATTCTTGGAGTACATAAGAGGAGAAACTCTCCACTTTCTACTAGTCTTAAGCAAGTTGGCTCTTTATTTTTATTCATCGCATTTCTACTTTCTTGTTCACTAGTTTGTTAAACTTCATCTTTATCATCATCAAATCCCCAGATCTGTTTCCACCATTATCATCTTTATCATCTTTATCGGCATCTACATCCACCCACTCCTTGCCACTCCGGAAACTACTTCACCAGATTCACCCCTTCTATATTCCATACCCCCCCTCCTATTTCTCCTCCGTCTTGCCCTCCAGCATCTTGCCAACCTCTAGCACAAAATGGCCTCATCACGAACCAGACAACTTACCAGATCTCCTCTCCCTTTAGAGCGGTCTCCACGCCTCTTCCTCTCGCCATCCCGCTCTATCGCCAACGTTACCCACCGTTCTCCACGCCTGACCTATGAGAACATTAACCAACGGGTAGTCGCCGCCAAGTACGCTGTGCGCGGTGAACTTGCCGTCAAGTCCGAAGTCTACCGTCAAGAGCTCGCTCATGGTTCAAAGGACCTTCCCTTCGATAAGGTGATTTCCGCGAATATTGGAAACCCACAGCAGTTGGATCAGAAGCCTATTACCTTTTTCCGGCAGGTGGCTAGTTTGTTGGAGAACCCCCAGTTACTTGAGAAGGAGTCGGTTTTGACTGAGGGATTGGGTTACAAGGCGGATGTTATTGAGCGCGCCAAGTTCTTGCTTAAGAATGTTCAGAGTGTTGGTGCTTATAGTGCCAGCACGGGTGTTCCTGCCATCCGGAACAGCATTGCTCGTTTTATCGAAGGTAAGTCATTGACGTCGTGTGACACGACTTTTCCTTGTTTAACATTGCATACTAACACAATCTCCAGAACGTGATGGCTTCCCCGCCGACCCTAACCACATCTACCTCTCCGCCGGTGCCTCATCCGGCGTAAGTACCCTCCTGAACATCATCTGCGCCGACAAGACCTCCGGTGTCCTCGTTCCCATCCCTCAATACCCTCTATACACCGCGTCTCTCTCCCTCCTAGACGGCCAATGTGTACCCTACCTTCTTGACGAGCACAAGTCCTGGGGAACCGACATCGAAGTCATCAAGTCATCCTACGCCCAAGCCCAAGAATCCGGCACCGACACACGCGCCATCGTCGTCATCAACCCCGGTAACCCCACCGGCTCCTCCCTCACCCCCGAGGACATCCGCAACGTAATCGATTTTGCCGCCGAGAAGAACCTCGTAATCATCGCCGACGAAGTCTACCAAACCAACGTGTTCCTCGGTAAATTCCACTCCTTCAAGCAGGTTCTCTCGCAAATGAAGGCCGACCACCCCGGCATCTACGACCACGTAGAGCTCGCCTCTCTCCACTCCATCTCCAAGGGCATGGTCGGTGAATGTGGCCACCGCGGCGGCTACTTTGAGCTCGTCGGTTTCGATCCCGCCGTGGAAGCCGAGATCTACAAGTTCGTCTCTATCATGCTCTGCTCGCCCGTCATCGGCCAATGTCTCGTCGAACTCATGGTGAACCCCCCTCGCCCCGGCGACCCATCATACCCCCAATACCGCGCCGAATACGACGGTATCTTCAACGGTCTTCGTGAGCGTGCTCATGCTTTACATGCCGCTTTTGAGAAGATGGAGGGTGTTGAGTGTGGAGAGCCACAAGGTTCCATGTATCTGTTCCCGTCTATTAAGATCCCCCAAAAGGCTATTGAGGCTGCCGAGAAGGAGGGGAAGCAGCCCGATGAGTTCTATGCTATGCGCTTGTTGGATGCTACTGGTATCTGTGTTGTTGCCGGTTCGGGCTTTGGACAGAAGGAGGGGACTTGGCATTTCAGAACTACCTTCTTGGCCCCAGGAACTGAGTGGACTGACCGTATTGTCAAGTTCCACTCTGAATTCATGCACGAGTTCCGGTAAAGAATTACTGTTGCTTGTCTTTTTAGTTTTGTAAGATTTGATACAGATGTACGAGTCAATACCAGACAATATATCAGTTCACTTGTTTTTCCATCAAACCTTATATGCACATCGTAACCCGTGAATGAATGAACAAAATAATTATCATAAACAGCGACAACTGGAAAAAGAAGCCCCCGAAATATCATTAAAACGCCTTAACACAATCAGAATGCTAATATCCAAACTTACGCCCGCTCCGAACCTCTTAGTCTGACTGCCTGTCCATACTTCTGCAACTTGGTAATCAAATGATCACCCTGGCGAACAACATCCTGGTACTGCTTGTTCTTGCTATCCGGTCTGTTGGTCTCAATCACTCCGCGCCCGTTGACACGGTCAATAGTGCAAGGAATCCGTCCAGCAGCAATGAACTTGGAAAGGTCGCTGTTAAAAAAGGGAATGTTAGTAAATGAGTACAATGACGTCATAGTGGCACGGCCGAGATTAAAACTTACTGGTCAAGGAAATCCACCGTCACACCAAAGTCGTTAGCCATGCTCTCCAGTCCGACAACCCGGTAACTCTGAAGAAGTTGTTGGTAAGCACGCAGGCGCATCTCACGGATGAACCAGTTCTTGTGCTCGAGCAGGTAGCGGTCCTGGGTAAGGAACTGCTCCTCAACAGCCGCCAACGACTGGAAAAATGACTTGTAACGGCCGTTGTACAGAGAGCTGACAAGAGTGGCAAGAGCGTCAAAGTTGATGCTAGTCTCCGTCTCAATCTCCTCGCCTGAGCTCAGAGTAGCCAGGTTGACAACAGTACGCTTGGGCTCATCGGCCCGCTCATTGTCACTGAGAGTGAGATTCATAAGCTTCTCCTCGCCGTCACCCATAACAGCCTTGATCTGGGGAGCGTCAACAACCTTGGACTTGAAGTCAACACGCTTAAGAGAGACAGAGCCGGCAAGAGCAGCGTAGGTAACGAGTGAAGAGTAAGAGCAAAGCTCATACGATGTGAACGTCTCCAAACTGTCGAGCAGAAGAGGAGCGGCAATGTGGTGGGCGCGGACGGTAAGCTGGAAGATACCCTCGTAGGCCTTGAGACGGTTGCGGCGGTCCCAATCACCACCGGACTCGACAAGGGCCTTGGCCCGCTCAACGTGCTTCTTAACCAACGGCTTATCGCCGTAGAAGAGACCCATCCGTATTATGGCAAGGACAATATCAATCTTGGTTCCCAGCATGCCCGTCTTCTCAATGACTTCTTCGTAAGACGAAACAGCGCGCTCCTGTTTGATCATGATATCTCTTGTTAGTATATCTCGCCATCACCAATCATATTAACCACAAACATACCTTGTCACACACGCGAGCGTGGAACTCTGCCCGCTTACCACGAGCCGCCGTAATCTCAATCTCACCACTGTTCTCAACAGCCTCTTCCTCCTCCTTTTTCAAAGCCTCCAACTCGGCATCATTGTCAGCCTTAAGCTTGTTGTACAGCGCTTCATCCCATGGCAAGGCGGAAACAGCCTGTGAGTTGACGCCGGCAGTCATGCCCACCAAACTAGATCTCCGCTGCATACCAGGTCCGGGGGCACCGGTGGGCGAAACATCAGCCGAGTTGAAGATGCCCTCAGTGGGGTGGGCCAGGTACCGGTACAGAGGGGCCATCTTGTGCTCGGTGATGGCCTCTAGGAGCGCCTTGGCGGACGCCTGTTGGGCATTAGAGTTGGCGTACGAGTTGGTGATGTTGAACACGTGTTGGGCCAAAGCCAACTTTGGCCATTTAGCGTACTGGGCTTCGTTGCTCATTATGGTGGGGTTATATGTGAAGCTGGAGCTTGTCGAGATTTAGGTGAAGCAGTCTGGATATTTCAGACGCACGTATTGTACAACAAGGTATAGGAGTGATTGCCGATATAAGAGGTTAAAGTTGCTGATGTAAAAATCAAAAATATCAGCCACAATTGGTATTGAACAAGATTTCAAAAAGTCAAGTTTAAATCTACAGGTGAGGCTGGGTTGCGTGTTGATGCATCACCGAATGCCTGCTTGCGCTTCACCCAGGCCTAGAGGGGTCCTCCAGGTAGTGAGCACTGCGAGCTCACCTAGGTCAAAGTGGGACGTGCAAGCAAGGCTGCCACTCTGACACGCCATTGCGCAGACTGCCAACTGCGGGCTTGGCAGCTGCCGAAAAGCTGGGTCTGCTGTCAAGGACAAGGATCACGGATTCGCTCCTAAAGCAAGGTACCACCGACAAGGGCAAGCAGCGACATGAAGCAGGTACGAATTTGGAAAACACGAAAAAAAAAAGCGACAAATGTAGCGGCACTTTCTGATTCTACAAAAATATCATCCTTTTACAAGTTGTGCTTGTTTACTTCTTTCCAATCGTTTCATACGTTATTCTGCCTGAAGGCCATCATTTTGGGCCTTTTTTGTATATAAGTCATCAAAATGTAACTCTACCCCCGTCAACTTGGCGAGCCCGCGGATCCATGACGCAAATTCACGTTGTTAAATGGCTTGCATCGCGATCCACCCGCCAACATCTTACATTTCGCCATGACTAACATTATGAACAGTAACGACCTCTTCCGTCCCAGAAGCCACATTCATTCTCCACAACTACAAGAATGACATCCTCACGCGAAACCTCACCATACCGCACTTCGCGTTCCTCTCGCCACGATGACAGGCACAAGCGCAAGCGCTCTGCAACACCCCCCCAAGATGAACTACCTCAACCCTATAACGCCCACGCTCTCCAGCCAGCCAAGAAGCGTGCGCTTTCTCCCTCGGATCAGCCCCGCAAGCAGAAGCGGCCGCAGACTCGCTCGCGCATGACTGCCGAAGAGAGAGAGGGCATTCGTATACGCCAGTTGGAGAGAGAGAAAGATCGTGAACGTCAGATCCGCCACGAGGAACCGTCGTCTGCGCCACCAGTCCATAGGGATCAAGTTGCCAATTACTACAACAATGTTCCCCAGAGAGGACGTGACTGGCGTAAGACTGATTCCAAAATCAAGGGTCTACGCTCGTTCAACAACTGGGTGAAGAGTTGTATCATCCAGAAGTTTTCACCTAATGACAACTTCCGGCCGGGTGACCGCGACTACGAGCCACTTTTGGTATTGGATATTGGCTGCGGAAAGGGTGGTGATCTCGGAAAGTGGCAGCAAGCTCCTCAAGCCCTGGAACTCTACGTCGGATTGGATCCCGCAGATGTTTCTATTACCCAGGCCCGTGAGAGATACAGGGAGATGACCAACCGGAATCGCCGCGGCCGTCTGTTCGCCGGTCGTTTCTTGGTCAAGGACTGTTTTGGCGAGTCCCTCGAAGACATTGAGGTTATCCAGCAAGTTGGCTGGGCCGCCCCACCACATGCTCGTGCAGGCTTTGATGTCATCAGCATGATGTTCTGCATGCACTATGCCTTCGAGTCTGAGACTAAGGCCCGTCTCATGTTGCAAAACGTAGCTAATGCTCTCAAAAAGGGTGGAAGATTCTTTGGGTGCATTCCCAACTCGGATGTCCTTGGCGAGCGTGTGCGTGAGTTCAACACGAAGAAGGCTGAAGCTGAAAAGGACAAGACCGACAAGGAGGAAAACAAGGCGGACGAGGAAGAGGAAGATGGCGAGGCCCAGGATGACGGGGAAATTGACGAGGAAAAGACGGCTGAGTGGGGAAACAGTATCTACCGTATTCGTTTCCCAGGGCCAACTCCGGCCGATGGAGTGTTCCGGCCTGCCTTTGGCTGGAAGTATAACTTCTTCCTCGACGAGGCTGTTGAGGAAGTGCCTGAGTATGTTGTTCCCTGGGAAGCCTTCCGTGCGCTTGCCCAGGATTATAACCTGGAATTACAGTACCGGAAGACCTTTTCAGAGGTCTGGGAGGCCGAGAAGGAAGACTCCAGTCTTGGACCTTTGAGTCAGCGGATGGGTGTCAAGGCGCGGGATACCGGGGAGCGGACTATGTCTGCAGATGAGCAAGAGGCTTCTGACGTGTACCTAGCCTTCTGCTTCTATAAGGTTTAAACAAAGTTTTCTTTGTTGGACTACGGAAAGTGTGGGATAATGTATAAATAAAATGGTATTAAATGCAATGGAATAAGGGTATCAACTGTGGTGAATATACATAAAAATACAAAGAAAACATGGCTAAAGTACACTGGTTGATCTCTTCCAGATGATCCCCGCCGCCAATGCCGCGCACGCCGTAGCTCCCATGGCAATGTACAAGCTACTAAGATCCGGCGGGGGCTCTTCACTCTTGGGGAATCCAGAACTTGGGTTCGTAGCAGTTTCTGCCAAAGCGACGAATAACTCGTTGATATTGTTCCATGTAACACTGACGTGTAACGGCGCTGACATATCCAATGAGGCAGTGTACTCATCCGGTTGCATAGCCGATCTCTGCATCGTCTTGTCCTTGTCTGCTTTCAAGGCTGTGTATACCGCAGGTAACTCGTCTAGTTGGGGGTACTTTGTCCGCAAATCAACGATATGGGCGAAGGAATCTGGGTCGGAAGAGTCATATGCATAGCAGATTAGATCGCAAGCATCAAGTTTAGCCTGGTTATCGAGGATTGCGGGCTCTAATTCGCCTAACTCTTCGAGAATCAGATAGCATTGTTTTCCACCTTGGAGTTCGACACTGTTGACGGCTCGACGGGGCTTGATGGTGGGGTGGTAAATGCCGTCTAGAGGACGACTTAGGAAGGAGTCTAGGAGAGAGGACTTTCCGGAGCCGGCGGCACCGACGACGTAGCACATTACTACGTTGCGCTCGACGCGGCCGGGCCGCTGGCGACGTTTCCGGGGTTTGGTTATCTTGAGAGCCATTGTGATTGAGTCCTTTGGATCGGCTGGTTCGTATCCGAGGTATGCTAGGTATTCCAGGGTGGTCTTTGGTTCAATGAAGGTGGTCATACTCCATAGAGCCAACCAACCCTGCAGTGTGATATGCCCCGACTCGTTACGGACTGTCGAAGCTAACGCAGCATCAGTCCAGGAAGCTGGTAATCCCGGGGTAGGCGCAAACAACGCTGACAACTCAGCATCATTAAGACCACCATCCGTATCCTTGTCAAACAACAAGAACCGATCAACAAAGAAACTATAACCAGACGGACTAAGTTCGGCCGACGAATACTCGGGCACTTCAAACTTGGGCTGGAGGAAGCTATCGTTCAAGCTGAGACTGTCGGTATAGTGATAATTACGCAGGATAATCCAAATTGTCTCATGACGGCCCTTCTCTGCATACATCTTGTTGAGCTGAAGCCAGCCACGGAGATCGATTCCTTTTTCTGGTTCGGCGTTGGGGATGAGTCGACTAACGGTGAGTTTTATGCTGTCAAGATCTTCCTTGGCAAGTTTCTTCTCAAAGCACTTTTCTTGTAGTTGGAGCATTTCGGTGTCGTTCAGGTAGCCGTCTTGATCTCGGTCGCACAAGTAGAAGATGCGCGTGAGGGCACTAGCACAGCTGGGCTTAAGATCACCCTCCTTGTAGTCGAATAACGGGGCAATGGGGTAGGTGACAGCCTTTTGGCAGAGGAAGAAGACTTCGTTGACGTTGTAGTGCTCTTTTGCGCTGGTTCGTATACAAGAATCGATTTCACGAAACTCCGTCATAACCGGCAACATCTCGTCCTCCACGGCTTGTTGGCTATTGGTCGTCGGTGACTGATCTGACTTGTTGGCGCATAATACAACAGGGACGTTGACACCCAACGAACGGAAATACGGCATCCAAAAGAGGGCGACTCTTTCATAACTGTAGTGATCCGAGTATATAAGCAGGATAACATTGCTCTTGCGAATTTCCTTTCGAAGGGTCGTTCGGTCTTGTGGGCGGGCTGAGGTATCGACAATTGTAGTGGTGACTTTTTCTGGAGTTCCGATGTTTGGTGGGAGTGTGATGGTGGGAAGAACAGCTTGGATCTTGTTCGAGATGAAGACGTCTTTTACGAGCGAGGCGATCAGACTTGATTTGCCGGTGCCTTCATCGCCGCAGACGCAGATTCGTACTGTTAGGATTAATATTTGTTAGTCGGTTATTCGGCGTAGATGGCCAATGTTTCACGAGGACGTACTGGTAGACATTGCGATCGGTTAAGCGGGGCACTTAAGGGTGTGCGATCTTGGATTTTGCGACTTGAGTTTGGTAGAGTGACGTAGTGAAGATGAAGCTAGGTTTTGCTAAGCTAGACGCAATTGTGGGGTGTATGTGTGGATGCTTTAATCAAGGAAGATCAAAGAAAAGAATCAAGAGTCCATGTTTGTAGACTATTCAAAAATGACCTTGTAATTGACTCTTTAGGTTGTAGTGTAAGTGACGATCCGATGGTTTAAATCAAGGTAGCGACGTAATAGCCCTTGAAGTTGTGAATTTGGCCAGGTTACTAAGCGACCCTTCTCTGAGAACCCTAAGATATCTAAGGTATGAGCGACGACAAAATGATGATTGTTGAGTTAAGTTTGGACATGATTCATGGAGTCTGATGGTTTTTTTTATCGTTCAGTGAGATATTCGTCTTTTGCATATGACATATTTAGATCAACAACAAAGCATGCTAATGAGAAAAGCTATGTAACAGTGGCAAAGTCATATGAATCAAGAACGGTGTCTATGTATAGCCATGCAAAATCTGGAGTTGTAACAGAAGCTACCACAGGTTTTTATGGAAGGTAGAACTATAATTCATAGAAGAGATTAAACAATTAGAATATATACACCGCCATCTCATTCATGTTCACCTATCGTCATAGTTTATGAATACCTCACTTCGTTCACACATTTCTGTTTCACCAAGTCGCTCATATCAATCCCACTAGGGTTATGCATCATCTGTTCTGATATCCCTGTTTCGTGTTGACACAATTCAACTACACGCCTCTCATCAGACTATTCATCTAAACTCATCCAAATCTCGATTTTGCTATACCCTTTCACAATGTCTTTGGTCACTCTTACAGAATCGCGTCCTTCATGGATAACTAATCTCGAATCTCCACCGGCCTTCCGCCCCAAGGCCAACGGCATTGTTGACCCTCCATTGTACCCTGCGACAGCTTCCACCAAGGTGAGTGTTTCCCACTACATGAATTGCCATATGCATTATCTAACGCCCAACTCCAGAAACAAAAAGATGTCAGAACGAATGTTCGCGAGCCCCCATCGCAGGAGGAAATGGACACCCTGAAGTTGAAGAAGGCCTGGGAAGTCGCCATCGCGCCTATCAAGGGTCTCCCCATGACCTTCATCATGATGTACATGTCAGGAAACTCACTTCAAATCTTCAGTATCATGATGGTCGTCATGGCTTTCAAGAACCCCTTCATGGGTTTGCTGAACACCAACCAGGCCTTTGAACGGTTCGTCACGGAGCGGAACAAGAGCGATATTGTTCAGGCGAAGTTGACGTATATGGCGTGTCAGTTGGTGGCTCTTGGTGTGGGTATTTGGAAGGTTAACAATATGGGTTTGCTGCCGACAACTCGGTCGGATTGGTTGTTGTGGGAGACTATGCGGACGCCGTTAGAGACGGCAATTCCGGCTTTCTAGTGTGTTCAAGCAGTGTGATTAGAAATAGTACAATATAGATGTGGTTTTTAACGATTCTTCTTATTTTCCATGTGCTCCTCCAGAATCTTCCATTATTCGATACCAATGTCGACATTCCTAGGTGTCGGCACAGCGACGTCATCGTATAACCCTTATCAATAAACCCTGATAAGCTTGAATCCTGGCTATTATGACGACAAAAAGCTACGTACATAACAAGCCCGCGCAATCGCATCGCAATAAACGACTTGCGACACTGTCGGAAAACACATATTTTGTTTTATAGATTGACAATCGGCTTCAGGAATCATTCTTGCAATCATGACAGATCTCACAGCCGACTTCAACGGTCTCTTAAAAGGCAAAGAAGCGCCTAGCATCCAACGATACCAATTGGTGCCCGAGAAGCTACAAAGTTTCGTGCGCGAAGCTTACGAAATCGTAGGACCTTCTACAATGGCCTCTTTTATCATGCCCAATCAATTCTAACAATCATGCAACACTGTAGATTTCAAAAGTCGACGAACTTCACCACTGGCTTCGGGTGAACCGGAAAGCATACCTTAGTACGGCCCCACGACGCAAGGCCCGGGTAGGCACGACAGCCTCAAATGAGTCGTTTATGAGTGATACAGACCGGGAGAATCTTGATGCGAACGCAAAACAACTTATCCGGGGACTGGATTCAAAGATTAAGTTCCTTTCAACGGCGGAGAAGGCGCACAGAGAGACTCAAAGGGCTATGATACAGAAGCAATATGGTTCAAGGCTCGGCACATTGGGTAGTTGGGCTACAGCGGGGCTTAAGATTGAGAAGACACCAGAACACCAAGAGGCGGAAGATCGATTGGCGCAAATTTCGCATCACCGGGATTCTATCTTGTGGCTCTTGACTACAAGGCTGGAGGAATGTTGTAAGACACAGCAGGAAATGATGACGATTCGATTGAATCGTGAAGTTGAAAAGACGAATAGTTTGCTAGCTACGGCTAGAGGTGTCAAGGTTCCATTACCAGGCGATGCTATTGTCAGTTCTGTCTTACCACCAAATAATTCGTCATCAAGTATGCGGGCACCAGGTGGTAGTACTGGACAGGAACTTTCACAAGAGCAAATACAAAGGTTTGAGCAAGGAAATCAGATTATGTTGGATCATTTCGAAAACGCCACAGCCAAAGTCAGGTACGTTTCTAACATGTCAGTCGAAAGAGTAAAGATGAAATGCTAAGCCAGATTTTGCATTATAGAGAAACACAAGAATCACTACTTGAGATTGCCGAATTACACAACATGCTTTCTAGTAATCTTGAAGTTCAAGCTTCACATATTGATCAACTAGTTCATGATTCATACAATACCATGGACAACGTCACAAGTGGTAACAAGGAATTGAAAAAGGCAACGACAAGACCAAGTGCTGCAAGATATACTTTTATGGCAGCATCAGGGTTATGTGCTTTTTTGGTTGTATGGGATTTGGTCTTTTAGATACTTGGGTACTACTGTACCTAAAGTTTTGGGGGGTTTTAAGGATTCAATAGAATTGGCTTGTGACGGCTTATAGAATAACCTTGATTTTATTGTGCCGAGGTCTATATAGCTGTTTCACGTAATCTTGCCGACTGATAATCTTCAACTCCAACTAGAAGTAGCCCATTTAAGACCAAGTGCATGCAGCTTAAAAGCCATGCAGATCTGGCTCATTCATTCTTGGTTTATCTTACTCTCATATTACGTCTATTCATATCCTTCTTCGGCTCTGTGCTCCTATATATCGACCCATTTTCTGCCGCACTTGTACCCTCGTGACCTGCGATTGCGACACTCCCCTGTTATATCATGTAAGTGACCCAATTCATATGTGTAAGACCCCAAAAGCACATTCAACATCCGTTCATCCAGAAGTTTCCTATACCGCGCCTTTTATCGGAGGGGTAGTCCGAAATCTACTCTCAGATGTAACATCTACATAGGAGGTTTATCCCTATCTATGTACAACATACAATGCCTTGGATTGCGATCTTGTTCCTTCCCGTCCATATACTTCTGGATCCCATCCATCCGATGCTGAATAAACCATACAAACCTAGTTCGTTATTGGAGGACCCCAGGTCTCGTGATCTAGAAGACTTCCAGAATGGATTCCGGACATGCAAGGGGGTCTCTACATGTTACAGTCAACATGTAGACCCGGGGATGGAAGGAACTGGCGCAACTCGGTGACCATTTTCTTCATATCGCACAAGAGTAGTTCAACAAAGTCAATGCCGGGTGCTAACCAAAACGAAACCCCACTTTCGCCTAGAAACTCAATACATTTCCCAAAACAGATCCCACGTTGGTGTTTTCCCTGCAAGCTTAGGTCCCCGCGGTCTATGCATCAGACCAGAACCCCACTATAATTCACAAACCCCACTGTGACGCAACGCCGCTGAACGGCGACTACCAACTGAAAGGAAGACTATATAAATTAACGGCTATGGCGCCCCGCGATTCATCCTCCGCCACGCCGTCTTCCTTATTATTTCCAAATTCCGCTATACCTTTTGGAAATCCGTCTTTTGTAGCTTCTTCTACTCAACGTCATTCAGTTTCCTTTGTCGCCAAAGAAAGACTCCAGTCAATATCCACCCATATGACTTCCTCTACTCCTACCGCCGCTGCTGCGGCTACCTTCTTGAGCGCCGCTGTTGTCAAGCAGGCACCTGAAGATCCTCTCTTCGGTCTTATGAGACAATACCGCGCGGATGACTTCCCTAACAAGGTTGATCTTGTACGTTTCTATCGATTCAACATAGTACATATGGGTTTCGTGGAACATGACTAACATAACTCGGGCTTATAGGGTCCCGGTGCTTACCGCGACGACAACGCCAAGCCTTGGATTCTTCCTGTGGTTAAGAAGGTAAGTTTATCATCTGTCGCATAATGAATACCTCAATAGGCGCATATATCTAACTCGTCGCTTTCTCTTAGGCTGATGCCATTCTTGCCGCCGACCCCAACCTGAACCACGAATATGCTCCCATTCTGGGTCTCCCCGAGTTCACCAGCAAGGCCGCTGAGCTGATCCTCGGCACCTCTTCCCCCGCCATTTCCGAGAAGCGCGTTTCTTCTGCCCAGACTATTTCGGGTACCGGTGCCGTCCACGTGGGTGCTCTCTTCATCGCCAAGTTTTACCCCGGCAACCGTCACATCTACGTCTCCGACCCTACCTGGGTCAACCACCACCAGATCTTCACCAACGTCGGTCTTCCCGTTTCTACCTACCCCTACTTTGACAAGGCCAACCGGACCCTCGACTTTGAGGGCTTGACCAACTCTCTTAAGACTGCCCCCGAAGGCTCCGTCTTCCTTCTTCACGCCTGCGCTCACAACCCCACCGGTATGGACCCAAGCCAGGAGCAGTGGAAGGAGATCGCCTCCATCATGAAGGCCAAGGGTCACCTCCCCTTCTTCGACTCGGCCTACCAGGGCTTCGCTTCCGGTGACGTCGTCCGTGATGCCTGGGCCATCTCCTACTTCATCGAACAGGGCCTGAGCCTCGTCATTGCCCAGTCGTTTGCCAAGAACTTTGGTCTGTACGGTGAGCGTGCCGGCGCTTTCCACGTCGTTGCTTCCCCTGCTGATCTGGCTGCCGATGCCAACGTTGCTGCCCGTGTGTGCTCCCAGCTCGCTATTCTTCAGCGCTCTGAGATCTCTAACCCTCCTCTGTACGGTGCCCGTCTGGTCGCGATTGTGTTGAACAGCCCTGAGCTGTATGCTGAGTGGCAGGAGGATCTCAAGACTATGTCTAGCCGTATCATTTCCATGCGCAAGGCGCTGCGTGATCACCTAGAGAAGCTCGGTACCCCGGGTACCTGGAGCCATATCACCGATCAGATTGGTATGTTCTCTTTCACTGGTCTTACTACTGAGCAGGTTCTTAAGATCCGGTCAGAGTGCCATGTCTACATGACCAACAACGGTCGTGTCAGTATGGCGGGTATCAACACCAAGAACGTCGAGTATGTTGCCCAGTCTATCGACAAGGTTGTTCGTGAATACTAGAAAAGATTTTAAAACCTAGGTTTAGTTATGATTATGATTACAAAATTTAGTTTACAGTAGTGTCGCAATATGGTGGTCTAATTCTAACGAAAGTTCGCTTGGTATAAGTGATGAACCCTTCCAAATAGGTCAATGATAGGGTTATGTTACAATAGTTAATGCTTTGTATCGCCACATAAATGTTGGGTTGCTCAGGGACCCAGGTTGCAACGCTTACGGTGCCCCTTTTTAGGCCACGTTCTCGTATAAATGTAAATACAAAAGTACATGTAGATTTGACAGGTAAACAAGACTCATCTTGTTTGTGACAGTAACACTTGAATGTGTAATTGTGTTTTACAATGATGAGCCAGTTTAGATCAATAGCGAGGGTTTACTTTGCATGGGGACATGACTACATGGTACAGATTTAAGAAGTTGATTCCCTGAGACCATGGAAATCACTTTAGCAGTTTACAGAAGACTAGTTATGGGCTATGATTCAGCGAGCAATGTGACTGATGTCATACACACATGTCTATGCAGGGCATGAGACTCGCGATGCTGGGGTATGTTTCTCGCGTACCCACCAGCCAGCCCTTCATTGATCTGTAGGCAATGATTGAATGCGGCTAACAAGCTATATTTCAGGGCCCCATGAATGAAACATGATTGGAGCCTGGCTGCAGATGCGATGCACTTGAACTGGTGATTGGTAACAAGACTCGGCTGGAGTACTGTGCCACGGATGAAGAGGCCATGCCGTGGTAGTGCAGTATAGCGCTGTGCGAGTCGGACGAGGGCGTTTGGATAGTTACTTTAGTCAGGTACATACACACATACGTGATCGACTAGTATAGTTGGTGAAATAACTTGTGCATGATGTAAGCGCTTGTGGGATGGTTTGTCTTTTGGCGTTGCGCTAAGATGACGACAATGAGTTCGTGGGGAGCGGAGATGGCGCTGGAGCGGAACGGAATAGGACAGATTCGGTAGACAGGGAAGAGGCCCGACGGAGTTTAAAGAAAGTAGTTGTCGGTTGAATCGGCTGGTTCGGTCGATTCCAAGGCGATTGTGGCGTGGACAGATTGATTTGGACTGCGGGGAGGTTGGGCTTGGGGCTTGTGTGTTTTTGAACTCGTTCTTTTTGCGAACTGATTTAGCTGGGCGTTATCCCGTATTCAGTCTTTTAGAGCACTTGGCTTGGCTTTCTGCGGACAAATGAACTGGGATTTTAGTGCTTATACGACTACAAAGACAGTTTAGGCTATAAGAGCGGTGTCATTGTTTATCCCCAAAAAAGATAGCGCCCCGCACTGCTCAGGACCAAAGACAGCTCGTTGCTATGCCAACGTTAAACTGCGCCTACGACATTGCTTTAGAATGGTTCTCTGATGATGTTGATTCTTTCCTGTTAAGGGCAAAATCAAACCAAGTAAAGCGGAAAGTGCATACGACATTCAATCTTCTTCCTGCTCCCATTAAGCAGCCGAGCCAGGCACACATGCACGTTTTTTATAGCGATTCCGGGTATGCAGAAGGGCCCGGAGCGGCTGGTCGGGGGTGCCCTGAAGCCAGTAAGGTGTGAATAGATGGCTATTTCCCGATTAGTCCATTGCCAAATAATGTGTGTGTGTATGAACATCCTTGAATTCTTTATTTATTTTCTTATTTTTTTTTGTGAGCGCTTGACATCCAATTTCCTCTATTTCAAGTCCACATCTATCTGCATTCCAATATCGATTCAATTAAATCTCCCTTCCTGCATCTCCAGATTTCACGACCTTGGTTCTCGCTTACATTGTTGCATTTTTGAAGGTTGTTTTTTTTTTGTTCCTGACGATTCGAATTTACGACGACTACGACCACATTTAGTTCTTCATTTTCAGGAGAAGCACTAAATCCACACTATCGCATCCACATCAACGCCGCCACCGAATTTGGTCTTTGCAGTTATTGTTAAGGCTTTGTTGTGTATTCTTCGGATTATCTGTGTTGTGGTCGGGGACTTTACGAAGAAGGCAAAAAAAAAGAGTCTGTTTGCTGCACGGCGTTCTTCGTTTGTATCGCACGTCAAGCTCCTCTATCCGTATTCTGGAATGTCAGTCTCCCTTTGATCGCTAATCACCAATTCACATGTTTGTCTCCCTCAAGAGTGTTCACTCCACAAAATCACCAAAAAAGCTAACTCTGGAATAGAAGCCTCCGAAAGTACTGATACGCCGCCGTAATCACACAACTAAGAGTACGGATCTTTGAGCCGCCCGCTTCTCCGCTTCTCCGCCCTGGATCGTTGCCGCTTTTGAAAATACGCCTCTTGGTTTCACAACATATTCATCGACTCAGGTAGCCGCCCTTGCAACCGCCAGAACACTCCACAGAAACATCAACCATGAATCCACAACGTCGGCCGCAGACGCCCACGCGGCCACCCGAGTACATAATCCCCGCATATAACGAGGATCCCGATATGTCGCCCTCAAACCAACAGGGTGTGCGCCTTCTAACATCCCGTGAGGACTATGACCCGGCGTCTACGCGCCACCAACAACCGTATGTCTTCAATGAAACGAGTCAAGACTCCACTTCCTCTAGTAACACCCGTGGCGAGGAGTTGGATACTATGGCAAGTCGCCTTGGTACTTCAACACCCGACCTCCCTGCTGCTAGTGCAGCTCGCGGCGGTCAACGCTCCCCAAAACACTCCAAATCTTGCATTCCTCTCCGCATTCTCAACCCCATTCCCGAGAACAACAGCAACCCAGTAACTCCCGAACCGCTTCGGATCCGAAAAGCACACAGTCCAGACAGCAGAATCCCCCGTTAGCAGCGTTTTTCTGCCCAAAATCTGGTACCTGCGAGTGCACCCCCTTCTGTGCCAGTGCCAGTGACCGGATCGCCAGTTTCCCCCTCTTTGAATACTATCAAGGGAGCTAGGCCGTTCCTTGAGACTACTATCAAGTCAAAGTCCATCCACCACAATAGGCCTAATATGACCCCGCCGCAGCGGAAGAAGCAGTTCGGTGTGGGGGCTCCCAAGTTTCCCTTTCAAGAGAGACCACCCCGCAGCGTTCCAGTCCGTGTTAGTTCGACTGGTTCATTTGAAACTCTATCAAATTCCTCGGCTCCGCCCAATGTATCGCCTGTTAGTGGCCCAGCGCCGTTAAGAATTACACCAAAAGACAAAAAGGTGCGGCCTCCCTCGATGGCGCCTCGCCCTGGTTCTCCGCTTCGCTTGCAACAGTCCATCTGTCACCCTTTTGTTTCTCCCCAAACGAATATCGAGTCCGGTCCCTACGGTCAAGACGAAATTCTTCAACACCAGATCGAACAGCGAGCGCATAACCATCAGCAGCTTCAAATTCGCAAGCAGCAATCGGCAATTGTAGCAAACAGTTCAAAGAAGGAATCATCGCACCAGCTACAGCGTCCTCATTCACCCCACAAGTCCAGGCTGCCAGTATCCAGAGTTGCGATGGCGCCCATGGGAAGCAACCATTCGGGTTGGCCGCCTCAGCCTAGTTGCGAGTCGCTTCCAGAATCCGATCAACTGTTTCCCTTCATCCCGAATGGCCCTTCTCCTAGAAAGCAACAGCATCAATTGTCCATTATGGATGTGAACGGGGAAGTTCCTGTTGCGCACACTACTACTGTAGCCATGATGGAAACTCCTAACTTTCAACGCCTACCTCCGCCTGCTCCTTCTGCCACTATTCCCGGACGGCCTCGCTCACCAGATCACCCTTATAGTTCACGCCAAACACAGCACTCATATCAACCATCTATAACGTCAACGCGCCGGTCTTCGGTAATGGACCCGCCTCCAATGGCCCCACCAGATTCAACATATGTGCCTTTTCAGGGCCGTGGTGATTATGGATCAGATATCAGCTATCAATCACCAACACGTCCTTGGTCGCCTACCCGCTCAGAACAATATAGCCAGCCGCCGTCACATATGCGCTATGAGCCTTCCGACATAACAGGTAGTCCACGTACAGGAACTCCCTTATCTCGTTATGAGAGTGGTAGCCCGCGTAGACCACTTCCCCCGCAACCAGCATTCGGCAACCAAGCCAGCGAAATCTCATCCAACATCCCACTCGAAGAAGATGAGCACTTTGATGATGACGATTATTACGACGAAGATGCCGAAGATTTGTATGGTGGAACCGATATGCAGTCAGAGTTTGAGCCTTTCCAGCACCATGGTCATAAGACCCGCCATGATTCACAGGAGACGCTTGGCGATCAATATCATGAGTTCCAGGATGAGCCTCCTCATATGGCTGCCCACGCTTATATGTCTGCTCCAGCAGAGGGCAAGCACGAGCGTCGTGGTGTCCGCGCCCCGCAAACATCGAAGAAGGAAGTCCAGTTGATCAATGGTGAATTGGTTCTTGAGTGTAAGATTCCCACCATCTTGTACTCTTTCCTTCCTCGCCGTGACGAGATTGAATTCACTCACATGCGTTACACTGCCGTCACTTGTGACCCTGATGACTTTGTTGAGCGTGGATACAAGTTGCGCCAGAACATTGGCCGCACCGCTCGCGAAACCGAACTGTTCATCTGCGTTACCATGTACAACGAAAACGAGTTTGACTTTACGCGCACCATGCACGCGGTTCAGAAGAACATTTCCCACTTTTGCTCACGCAAGAAGTCTCGTACCTGGGGACAGCACGGTTGGCAGAAGATTGTTGTTTGCATTGTCAGTGATGGTCGTACCAAGATTCATCCACGCACTCTTGACGCGCTTGCTGCTATGGGTGTCTACCAGCATGGTATCGCCAAGAACTTTGTCAACCAGAAGGCCGTACAAGCCCACGTTTACGAATACACAACACAAGTGTCTCTTGACGCTGAACTCAAATTCAAGGGTGCCGAAAAGGGAATTGTTCCTTGCCAGATGATCTTTTGTTTAAAGGAAAAGAACCAGCGGAAACTCAACTCTCATCGTTGGTTCTTCAACGCCTTTGGTCGTGCGCTTAACCCAAACATTTGTATTCTTCTTGATGTTGGTACTCGTCCTGGTGGTAACTCTCTATACTACCTTTGGAAGGCATTTGACAATGACTCCAATGTTGCTGGTGCCTGTGGCGAGATTACAGCCATGAAGGGACGTTACGGACGTAACTTGCTGAATCCCCTCGTCGCTTCCCAGAACTTTGAGTACAAGATGTCCAACATTCTTGATAAGCCACTTGAGTCTGTATTTGGCTACATTACTGTGTTGCCTGGTGCCTTGTCAGCGTACCGTTATCACGCCCTTCAGAATGATGAGAACGGTCATGGACCTTTAAGTCAGTACTTCAAGGGTGAGACTCTCCACGGTCAACACGCCGACGTTTTCACAGCCAACATGTATCTTGCCGAAGATCGTATTCTTTGCTGGGAACTTGTCGCCAAACGTGGAGAAAGATGGGTGTTGAAGTATGTTCGTGGCTGCACTGGTGAGACCGATGTACCCGATGCCGTTCCTGAGTTCATTTCTCAGCGTCGTCGTTGGTTGAACGGTGCCTTCTTCGCCGCTGTATATTCACTAGTCCATTTCAAGCAGATTTGGTATACTGATCATACAATCGTGCGTAAGGTACTTCTTCATGTGGAGTTCATTTACCAGTTCATTCAACTCCTCTTCACGTATTTCTCGCTCGCCAATTTCTATCTTACTTTCTACTTCGTCGCTGGTGGTATCGCCGATGACGACATTGATCCCTTTGGTCACGGTATTGCCAAATGGATCTTCATTATTCTTCGTTACATCTGTGTTTTGCTTATTGCTACTCAGTTCATTCTCTCGCTCGGTAACCGTCCTCAGGGTGCAAAGAAGCTATACTTCTTCAGTATGGTAATGTACGCTGTCATCATGATGTACACCAGTTTTGCCTGTATCTACATTGTGGTGTACCAGTTCACTGGAGACACTGGTGCTGATGTTTCCATTGGAAGCAATGTCTTTACCAACTTGATCGTGTCTACGGCTTCAACTATTGGTCTGTACGTTCTTATGTCACTGATCTATCTTGAACCCTGGCACTTGTTTACTTCCGCCGGTCAATACTTTATGCTTCTTCCATCCTACATCTGCACTCTCCAGATCTACGCCTTCTGCAACACTCACGATGTCACCTGGGGTACTAAGGGTGACAACGTCATGAAAACCGATCTCGGCGGTGCCATCGGCAAAGGCAAGAACGGAAGCACCGTCGAACTCGAAATGCCCTCGGAGCAACTCGACATCGACTCAGGCTACGATGAAGCCCTCCGGAACCTCCGTGATCGTCTCGCCATCGAGGATCCCCCTACTTCCGAGTCCCAGATGCAAGAAGATTACTATAAGAGTGTGCGTACCTACATGGTCATGATCTGGATGATCGCCAACGCTATTCTCGCCATGGCTATTTCCGAGGCCTTCGGCGGTGACGACATTGGAGACAACTTCTACCTTAGTTTCATCATGTGGGCTGTCGCCGCTCTTGCTTTGTTCCGTGCCATCGGCTCATCCTCCTTCGCCGTCATTAACCTGGTCAATATGGCTGTTGAAGGTCGTGTCCGTATTAGTATGACCACGCCTTGGAGGATCTTTGGTCTTGGTGGTGTCGGTAGTGGTACCCAATTATCTGGTCAAAGTGCCGGTGGTTGGAAGGTCGGGCACTGGTATGATTCTGTGCTTGACCCCATGAAGAACCTATGGAATAAGATTCGTCGGAGATGAACGACCCATGGTTTTGGGGGGGGGGGTTCGTGGTTAAGAGCCATTTGTTATGACTTTGGCGTTTGGGTATACTTACTTATATTTCTTTGCTTTTGGAGCATCTTGTTCCCAATACACTTGGGTCAGTTGCAATGTTTTTGTTCTGTCTTGTTTTAGTACTCATGAATACCACTTCGTTTTCAACCATATTCTCATCACCATAGTCTATGAAATCTTCTCAACAATACATATATATTGTCATCTAACATTTTAATGTACAAAAACCACAACGCCATATAAATGATATCTTAACAATCTTGTCAATCACAGACAAGCACAAAACAATGACAGTTCGTCATTATGCCAATCATTTCGTGGAAAAAGAGAACAAGCAAAAAAACCCAAAAAACAAAGAACTACCAAACGAAACACAGCCAATATAAACAATAAGCTGGCAAAAATACAGAGAGAAAAAGAAAAACACAACAAAGGAAGAGAATCCACCCAGTCTTAGAACAATGAGTAGCACATGATGATCCTAACTACCCCACAGCAGAGTTGGTAAGTGTACGTGACACAAAATCCTAGACCTCAAAGCAACAATGAAAAGCCCAGATGTCGTTGACATCAAAGTCCAGTTTCCTGTCCCAAGACACTTGCCAAACTCAAGCCGCTCCTCTTTTTTTTGTCAGACATCTTACAAGAAACGAATTTACTCGTCCTCGTCAGGAATGCCCTCGTGGAAGTTGGTACCGTCAGTGGTAGCCTTGATGACACCGGCACGAATGACGAAGTCACCAAAGTGCTCACCCTCCTCACGCTCCAGAGCCCATCTCTTGAGTAGAGGCTTGATGGTATCCAGGATCTCCTCCTCCTTGATGCTCTGCTTGTACAGCTTGTTGAGACGCTGGCCGTGGTAACCACCACCAAGGTACATGTTGTACGCGCCGTACGCCTTACCAACGAAACCAATCTCGGCCAACCAAGGACGAGCGCAACCGTTGGGGCAACCAGTCATACGCATGACGATAGAGTCATGACGCAGACCAAGCTCCTCAAGGTAGCCCTCGAGCTTGCCAATAAGGACGGGAAGGTAACGCTCAGACTCAGCCATGGCGAGACCGCAAGTGGGGAAGGCAACACAGGCAGAAGAAGACAGACGGAGACCAGAGAACTGGTGGTTGTCGAGCTTCCACTTCTTGAGAAGAGCCTTGATCATGTCGAGGTCGTCATCGTGGATGTTGGACAAGACAACGTGCTGGTTACCAGTGAGACGGAACTCACCAGTCTTGAGAGCAGCAACCTTGACAGCCACATCGCGGAGACCAGTCTTCATGGCGAACTCAGGAGTGTTCTCAATACGACCGTTCTCAATGAACATGGTAAAGTGGTTAAGACCAGCGTCATCCTTGATCCAGCCAAAGACATCGACGTTGCTCTCGAACTTGAAAGGGCGGGCAGCCTCGAATCTACGGCCCCAAAGCTCCTCAACCTTACCACGGAAAACATCGACACCCATGTCGTCAACGGTGTACTTGAGACGGGCGTGCTTGCGGTTCTTACGATCACCGTTGTCACGCTGGACAAGCATAACCTTCTCGCATGCAGCGTCAACCTGGTCGGGAGTAACGAAACCCATCATGCGACCAGTCTGAGGGTAAGTCTTCTTGTTGTTGTGAGTAGTACCCATACCACCACCGCAAGTCATGTTGAAACCAGCCAGGTTACCGTCCTCACCACGGATGGAAATCAGACCGATATCGTGAGCGTACACGTCGGTATCGTTGTGAGGGGGGGTAGCAATAGTGATCTTGAACTTACGGGGCAGGTAGGTGGGACCGTACAAGGGCTCAAAGTCCTGAACAGTGTCACCAACAACCTGAACCTTCTTGTCATCGTCATCCAGCAGCCAAATCTCATGGTAGGCACGGGTGGCGGGAAGAAGACGAGTGCTGATGCGCTGAGAGCACTCCCAGATCTGCTTGTGGAAGGCAGAGTGCTTAAGAGTGGGCGAGCACATGATGGTACGGTTGACATCACCGCAAGCAGCCAGAGAGGTCATCAGAGCACGGTTGATAGCCTGCATAGCGGGCTTAAGCTTACCCTTGACAATACCGTGGAACTGGAAGGTCTGACGGGTGGTGAGCTTCATGGTATCGTTACCCAGGTGGGTAGCAATATCGTCCATGGCAATCCACTGTTCAGGGGTGGCGACAGCACCGTCAAGACGGCAACGAATCATGAAAGAGTAAGCGGGCTCAAGACCCTGGGCCTTGCGCTGATCACGGATATCACGGTCATCCTGCATGTAGGTACCGTGGAACTTGGTAAGCTGGCAATCGCTCTCGCTGATACGACCGGTAGTGGTGTCGTTCAGACCCTCAACAATGGTACCACGAAGGAAGTTAGAAGCAATCTTGATGTCCTCGTTGGTAATTGGGGCGGGCTCTTCGGGAAGACCCTCAACGTTGTCAACACCCAGGGCGGCCCAAATCTTGGGCTCCCAGTCGTTGTAACCAGTCTGGTAACCATCAGGGTCCTGGTCGTCACCGAGACCGACATCAGCAAGGCGCTTAGCACCGAGGTTGCCGAGAACACGGTCGAGATCCTTGGCGGGCTTGTTGTAGTAGATCTTGTCCTCCTTACGGGGCCAGTAGTGGCTGTCACCCAGACCGAAGACGGAGTAGTTGACAGAAGCAAGATCAAGAGAGGTGTTGTCCTTGAGGGCGTTCCACAGAGCGTGACCGTTCTGGGGGAACTCACCCTGACCGGCAGTAGAGCTGATGAAGATGATGTTCTCCTCGGAAGCAAGATCCTCAATGGGGTAGTCCTCCATGGTCATAACCTGGGACTTAAGGCCACGGGCTCTACCACGGTTGGCAAGACGGGTAGCAACAGAACCACCGTTACCGTTGTCGGAAGCGTAAAGGACGGTCAGAGGAGCACCGAAAAGACCGTCAAGAAGCTGGTCGTAGGCATCCTTGGCCTTGCGCTTCTGCTGCTCGCGGACCTCAGTACCAAAGTCCTGGGCAAGAGTAGCAGCGTACTGGGGCTGCTTCTGCATGAGCTGGGTGAGCTGGTTGTCGCGGTTAAGGAAGTCCTTGAGCTCCTTCTTGATGCGCTCAGAGTCCAGAGAGAAGTTGGGCTCGCCGTTCTCGTCGTTACGGGGGTTCCAGCGGTACAGAGGCCAGTAACCGACATCAACGGCCTTCTTGGTCTCCTGGAGAACAGTCAGGGCAGAGTCGTGCTCGCCGAAGTAAGGCAGGTAGGCGAGAACAACGGAGGGACCCTGGAACTTATCGGCCTCCATAAGGGCCTGGAGAACCTGGGTGTAGGAGCTGTAGACAGCGGTGGAGGCAACGTAGACGTTACCAAAATTCATGGCGTACAGACCAATGTCCTTCTTGCGACGCTCAGCCTCCTTGACGGAGCGCTCAGAGTAGGGGGTAGAGTCAATGATAAGCATGTTGACGTTCTGACCAGAGGCAAGAACGTGGTGAACACCAGAGTTACCGAAATCGTAAGACCAGGCATCGGAACCAACCAGCCATAGGGACTCGTTGTTAAAAAGAGACTTATTCTCAAGGAGCTTCTTGGACAGGTTGCTTCCATCAGCCTCAAGGGTCTTGATGAGCTCGTCAGTACCAGCGGCAGCCTTGACAGAGTCATTCAAAGCCAGGGACCACTTGGCGAGAAGCTGGGGAGCAGCCTCGGAAGTGAAATCCTTGGAAGAAGCAGCGGCCTTAGCCTCAGAAATGAAGCGACCACGCTTCTCGTGGCGGGCCAGAAGCGAACCGAAACCGAACTCGGGGGTGGCAGCGACGGTCTTAGAGACACCGGCGTTCTCGGAAGAAAGAGCGTTGGCAACGAAAACGCGGTCACCAAAGAGCTGATCAAGGATCTTGGTGTAGGCAGTCTCTACCTTTGGGGACTCCAGAGTGTAGGCAGAGTCGACAACGGCAGCGGCATCAACACCAACATCGAGGTTCTGGATGGGCTTGTCCAGACCGAGGTTTTGAATGACACCGCGAAGGGCCTGGTAGACGGTAGCGGTAGTGATCTGCTGGAGCTGGTGACCGACAATGATCTCAATCCCACCAGGGGTGCTTTTGACCGAGGTCAAAACGTCAAGAAGGAGAGGACCCCACTTGGTAGTTTTCCGACGAATCTGCTCAAGAACGGCTATTCTCTTGACCGACTTGGGGATAGACTCGACAAGCTTGGCGCCGAGCCATGGGCGGTAGAGGCGGGCAGTGAGAATACCGGTACCGGCAACGGTCTCGTCCGCAGAAGCGGCGTCAACGGCGTCAACGAACAGGTGGCTGTTGGCACCAAAAACGAACACGCAGTTGGTAGCGGTAGCAGAACCAACGTACTCAAAAGCTCTGTAGGTGCGGCCAGTGGCCTCAGCAAGCTTAGCCCAAATATCGGCGGCGTAAGCAACAATATCCTCCGAAGTGACAGCGGGCTTCTGGGCAGCCTCAGCATCGTCAGTGGGGGCAGCAGCGGGAGCCGCAGCCTTCTCATCAGCGTAGATAGTAGTCTCGCTGGAAGGAGAAGCCTTGAAGGCAGTGATGGCCTCCTCGTTCAAGAGAGCCTTGATAAGGATAGGAGCCTCATAGTTGATGGGCTCCTCCTGGATAGAGCTGGGGAAGAAGTGAATGACACCCTTGCCGGAGCGGATGGCCAGAGCGTGGGCAGTCACGGCCATATCCTGAGCCTCCTGGATGCTCTCAGACTGAAGGAAGGTCCAGCCAGCATTGCGAATGGCAGTGATGGGGGAGTAATCGGGGTTCTCCTTGGGGCCCAGAGAAACGTGAATGACGACTGGGGAGTTGGCAAGCTTGTAGAGATGACCGATAGACTGAAGAAGAATAGAAGAAGTGGTGGTGACCGAAGTGTAGCGGCCCTCACGGATGTGCGAGAAAACCGACAGAAGGGGGTCGGCGTTGAAGCGGGCGGGAATAACCTGTACAGGATTTTTTGTTAGCCAACTGACTTTTTCAACGTCGAGCTGTGTGTTGCTGAACTGCCCGTCGTGCATGAGCCGAAAATGGCTTACACAAGACAAGGCGTAAATGTTCGTGCATTGACCATCTGTGTGTACAGGGGTCTGAAAAAAAGATGCGATGGCGACATACCTCGGTCTCAGACGTCGTGGAGATCAAGCTCTTGGTACGCTGGGCGGCGATGGTCTTGAGGGCGGGAGTGAATTCAGAGTCCGCATCAAGGGCGGGCTGAACGGAAATGACTACATCACTAGCGAGGTAGGCAACACGGGCGACTGTATGATTGAAAAGAAACGGGGTTAGAATGACAAACCAATAACTCGGTAGAAGGTCTTGTAGTTCATAGTTGTGAAATGCAATGATGTTAAAGTTGGCGCAAGATATCGATGTCTATGAGTATTGTCGGAATAGGAAAGAGTTGTCTTGAGAATAGTAGAAGGATGTAGTTGTGCTCTTTCCATCTGAATGTATCGGTGGCGATGTTACACATCGTATGAATCGGGAAAGAAGCGAAACAAGAAGGCAGTAGTAGAGACGATAAGAGTGTTGTATAGTCGCGATATATATGCCGGTTCATATAACTCGGAATGCATGGTTGACGACTTATATGATATGCGGTTCGGTAGCAGCGGTAATAGAGCCAACAGAAACACCAAAACAGTACACAACCAATGTGCATCAAGAACCTCCACGGAAACAACGTTAAACAAGCAACTTACCGGCCACGCTAGGGGAGCCAATCGCACCAGACATTGCGGCTTCTTGGTCTGTTTGTAATGAACTTGTCTGCCAGAAGCGCAACGACATAGTAGGAAAAGAAGAAGAAGGGAAAGCTTCGACTCCAGAAGAGGGGCGTTAGTCGGTGATAAATGGATTTGGCTAACAGTGGAGGCCCCAGGACAAGAATGGAACATTGAGTAATGGCACGACCTAAGCGGGTTACCAGGTTCAAGCGGCAGTACTAAGATGGTTTGTCAAATTGGTGGGATGGTCCGGCAAGGAAGACTGCTTTAGCACCTAGGAGGGCGTGTTTTCCTACTGTTTCTTGAGTAGGATCCGGCTCTTTAGGACCGTGAAGGCGGGGGGATGCGAGCGGGGTGTATATACAGGAGACACGGGGTGTGTGAGCCTACCTTTTGAATACCGGATGATGAGGAATGTAGAAGTTTGAAGCTTTGGCGTCAGACGAATGGCAAGTTAGAGTTCCACTTTGAGTAGAAGGATAACAATAGTTCATATAGACAAGTTCAAATCCAACTGTAACGGCATCAAACGTTGGTGCATGTAGATAGCACACACATATAGAGTTACCAGTATCAGTCAGGGCCTATAAAATCTTCACCAAACGCATTCAAAATGAGACAATAGTATGACTAGATCAAACCTAAAGTCTTTCTGCCGGATCTATTCAACCGCAGTTTCCCTCTCCCAAGATCCAAATGCACATTGCTAAGCAATAACCCCAACCCCGTTACTGTTAAACTCGACATAGAATACAAGCGTCTCTCTACATTAGGTCAAAAAAATATGTCGCGAAAAAAAAAAGACTTAATCCTGATTACTGCTTTGGGTCAAATCGGAACATGCAATGGCCTAGTCAAAGGCTTTGCTTTGTAACTACCTGCATCCAGGTTGGCTGGATTCCCAGTCTTGCGACATGGTGTTGGCGGGGCGCATCTGTCTGTCGGGATTGCGTGATCGATTAGCGCTTTCTCAGGTGCATTGCACCACCGCCCACCATGTATTGTCCATGATAATTTTTTCCCATTGAAGCATCATGTTTTGTTAGGGTATTGCCTGAATTATGAGTTGGTGTGACAGTGTGGCGGACTACAAGTGATTTCTATGAAGACGTCTTCTTGGTAGTTACAATATCGTGACGTATAACCTTTAGAGGCACAACTTGGATTCCCAGAGCAAACCGAAAACCCGCATCCCTTGTATACGAAATCCATGAAAGCCACTGGTGTGCTGGATTGCTGAACTCTTCTACACCCCACTATCAATCATCCTCCAATGACGCCTATGACATTCAGCACCAAGTCCCGGACCCTTAAAATCGAGCATTGTCTCCCTAAGTATTGGCAGACGAAAGTTAAGCCTCGACACCCAGGGGAAACGGAACCACCACCGGTTCCGGCCTCGCGTCATTCGCCCCAAAAACGCATGCGCCCTAGAACAATTAGAGAGTCAAAAAAAAAAAAAAAAAAAAAAAA